>JALDNG010000015.1:14055000-14382500 GCA_024349245.1 Neodontobutis hainanensis
TTATGTAATTTCTATCCCTCTTACCTATGTCTCCATAGGTAACTTTATCCATATGCACTTTATCCATATGTCAATTTCACAAGGGTTATTCAATGAATTCTTCTAAAATATCAGTAAATATTAAAAATTGTATTAAATCAAACAGCAGCATGTTTAGAGTCAGCAGTGCCACGCTCTGTGGATATGCAGATGGATATAACATATTCTCTCATTATTGCTGTTAAGTGTGAACTGAGAAAATGTTCACGTCAAGGTGAAAATAACATTTTAAACAGATGGCCTGAAATTATTTATCTTAAATAGATTGATCATCTCAGTATCTCAGTAAAAACACATATTAGCTTCAGAGACACATAGTATATTTAATGTCCTCACATTTACTATATTCTATAAAATAAATATAGCATTGTGGCATACTTTCTTTCTTTAATAAATGTAAAAACAAAGGAATAGTTATATAAGAGATGTGGCGCTGTAAAAAATCTGTGGAGTTTGTGTGGTTCTTCATTGGCCCACCCTCCCCCAATAGACTGGCCATTTATTTGCCTATGCTACTGCATTAGTCACACTGATTTATCACAGTAATACGTTGTAGAGGGTAAGTAATTAGCACAACACCAAAAAGTTAACTATGATGAGTCGAGCATATCAGTAACTTTTGTTTCTTGATCATTTCCAGGTGATTAAAATCTGTGTTACGGCTATATGTTAACCTAAATGACAGGGCTAAATTAAAAGCCGTTCTACAGAGAGCGAACTGCAGCACTTATTTCATGAATAGGATTGACCTTAAAACACATTTGACACAAAGGTTTTAATAAGTAACAAGGACTAGTTTTATAATTGGAATTTGATTGACTATGCAGCATGAGACATGTTTTATGTACATTAGGTTTTTATAGGCTCTGCAAATGTGTAGGACTGGTGTGATATGGTTTTTTTGTGCAGTACAGCAAGGTCAGGTCTTGAGAGCCTGTATTTTCTTTTGCAGTCGCTCCAGCCTGAATGCCAAACTCGATGAGACTGTGCCCTTGAAATGTGACAAACCTTACATCTCCCCCTCCATGGTCAGCCTCTCTGCCCCTGTGATGACCTCATCAGACGGGGACGGCTCCACCAGCTCTACCGCTCTGTACTCTCAAAGCAACATAGTTCGAGTATCTGCCTTGTAGATGTCATGCCTATCTGATCAGCTGACTGGTCTCAAGAAGCACCAGCTGCTGAGGAGAGGGACCACCGAGCATCAACCTGCCATACTCTAGAGGGATTATAAGATTATCAGACGGTCGGGTTTTTCAACTAGTGATCTCATCTGATGTCAAACTGCATGGTGTTAACGTGATATGGACGCTGCCTTGGAAGAAAAGCAACCAGCAGATATTGCTCCTTTAAAGCACAGCAGAGCAACAAAGTTGTGGGATGAAGTGATTATCAGTGTTGCCTAAACATACTGGGAAAAACTTTATTTTTGAATATGTAATGTAGTTTTTGTTGTCTTCTGGTTTAAAGGAGGAAAGGCAGATGTTTAAAGGTCATTTCAGATGGCCTCTGATGACAAAGCACACATGTATTCATTAACAAACAGCCATTTTTGTGAATATTGTGTCTATTTACACATTAGAAAACAACACTTCTCTTTACCAGCCAGTTTATTACACAATAGTTTTCAAAAGCCACAATTAAATGGTTACTGATAGTCCCCTCGCTCTTGTAAATTCAACATTCAACATACATTGACTGGAATGAATTGCCGTTGTGAATATTCATTACTAAACCATGAACTGGTTGATGTCACCGCTTGATGAGTAAAATATACTACGCATCATGACATGTTCGTGAAATGTGCAAGTGAAAGTTAAAAAGACAAAACTCTGTGTTAGCTTACATATTTGACATCCTGATATGGGTCGATGTCACCTCTACATTCATTAACAATCGATACTGAGAAATATACAGGGTATTTGCAGTATTAGTTAGGTCACAAGGTAGAAAATAAGTCTCTGTTCTCTGAAGCACTTGACTAATACTAACCCTTAAGTGGACACATTGTAGATCCGCTTCATTATGTTCCTCTTGAATTAACGCATCCTCCAGTGGATTTGATAGAGGACACTGTGTTAAAGGGCCATTTTGTACATTTTTCATATTGTAAATATCTCAGTTGGAAAGAAATCATCTGCATTTGAAGTTGGGTACTTTTCTTTCTAGATTTAGTTGACGTACTCTTTCTGTCTGTTAACTGGTTGAATTAAGGATTTGCATGCTGTCATTACAAAATTCTGTTTTATTCTTAAAGTATGTCTCTACTTCCTGTTGGAGCTTTGTCCTTTAAAAATGAGATTATGAAAATGAGGAAAAGGAAAACACAATGAGGCTGGTATGTTATGATGTAAATTCTGCAGCACTTTGCTTTTAATGAAGTACAAATCTTGTCATGGAGTATATTTAAGGGATAAAGGAAAGGGTAAAATAATCACATTGTGCATTTGGTGCGGTGGATAGAATAAATACTGTAGCTCAATTGAAACATCCAATAAACGACCCATGTCTTTTTTTTTTATGAGAGCTCAGTGAGGTGGATATTATAATGCGTCACTAATTGTAGGATGGGCTCATAATGATGTGCTACTGCAGGACATGTGAGGACCTGACTGCCCCGGCGGTGGCTCCTGCCTGCCATGACTCTGGGGAACAATGTGCGCGTGTTTGACTGTGAATGCCATAATGTTCCCCCGCTGGGCTCATTGCTTCTGGTGGCTCTCACAGCATGAGGTGCCTGAGCTCTGCAGGGTAGAGTCACTGCTCACAAGTCAGCCTGCGTAATCTTCCTCTGATCAGAGCAGCCCGAGTTGAAGGCCTGTTCTGGGGAAATCTTTACCATCTGGGTTTGGATTCAGAAAATATTTAAACATTCAGTCTGATCTAGTGCAAGAATCATGATTCAGCATTATACATAGATTTCACTTTGTTTTTAAGTCGATAAAACTCTGCCCGAAACTGTGGGTTTACTGCAGCGTATATGATTGGATTACTAAGTGAGGTGATGCAGGCCACAGACAAAGACAGGACGTCCAAGTTATGAGCCAGTGATATCTGGAAAACAGAGCGTAATACAAGGATGTAATGCACTTAAGTGAAAATAATCTGCTTAATTGTGCCTACTTTGTTGTAACACTGACTACATTACTTGATCCATTACCTATTGCAAACATTAGGCCAGCAAGTTCTCGTTTTACTGCTCACACTTTAAAAACAAGTTACTCAAATATTATCCACAGATGCCTTCTACGCAATCTTTTACTTAAATTTCACAATTATATATTTAAGCTACATTTAATCAAACTTTCCTACTTAAAAAAAATAAATAAATAATACTTACTTCAATATTTTTGTTTTTGTAAAGTGCAAAATTCATAATGATTGTAGTGATGATTGGAAGCCAGAACAAGAGAAAAGTGACGACAATGTATCCAGCACGTTTAGCCATCTTGCTCTCCTTCTTCTTGTTGGCCCTCTCTCTGTTTGCCCGGGAAGGCATCATACACACAGCACCTTCGATATTCTCGTTCTGCGCTGCTGCATCTGTCTCGATGTGTGTGACTGGAGTTATTGGCGACACTTGATCCCCAGTTGAATTGTTGTTTGCTTGTTCTGGTTTCATCAGTAAAAGTGAAGGGGTCTCAGGGTTGTTTGTTTGAGCAGAGGTCTGGACATTGAGGTTGACTGGATTTGTTTCCAAGAGTGATTTGTCATTTTGTATTTTCTTTTCGAGCGCATTTTCTTTGTTCAAATTGTTTGACATTTGCTGCAGCTTTGAGGCTGAGCTCTTAACACCAACAGCAGTATCTTCATTTGAAGGCTTTACTTTAACTCCCATGGCTTTCAGGTTAGACTCCTCTGCTTCCAAAGGTTTCTTGCTGCCCTGCACTGTGTCTTCTTTTGTTTGTGCACAGGGCTGTTCTGTTTCCAACTCAATTATCTCCAATGTATTCTTCAATTCCTTTTCATTCCCTGAACCGAAAGAGATACACTGTAGAGGTTTGGGGGTCAACAAAGCAGACACTGCATCTTTGTTAGAAGATTTTGGTGCAGCCTGAGTCACTGTTTCTACCTGAGCAATACTTGTATTGAATTCTTTCCTCACAACCGTACCTTCCACTCTCTGCTGCTTTTCTTCAGCTTTGCCTTTTTCAGAAACTGGTAAAAGGCCTTTGTCAAAAATCTTGCGGTTGTGTGATTTCACAAGGATGAAGATGCGCGCATAGAATCCTATAATGACACTAAAACAAGCTGCCCACAGCGGCAGCACCATATAGAGACCAAATGTGTCATAGGAAGTTTTGTTCTCTCTGTTCTGTGATCCTTGGCATTTTACATAAACAGGCGAGTCCTTGAGAAACAGCAGACAAATTAAGGCTACCACAATTGCCACAATCCAGGTCAAAGGAATCAGCACCATGACGCGTCTTTTCCTTTGGCTGTTTTTAAAAGGCTGTGAAATGGCCTGGTATCTCTCGGCACTTATACACGCCAGGGTTAGCAGCTGAATACAGCAGCTGAAAGAGAAGGAAACCACTTGCATATCACAGATCGTACCTTCTGCGTGCCCACTGAGATACACAGTTGAAACAATAGTTAACAAAACAGGGCAGTCAATCACACATCGAAGAAAGTCTATCACAGCCAGGTTCACCACTAGAGCATTGTTGGATGTTTGAAGAGATTTTTGGTTGTACACTGCCAGCAGGACAAAAACATTAGCTGCAGATCCGACAAAAAAAGCTGCTGAAAGAATCAAGGCATGTGCCGCAACAAATGTAAGTTCAAGGTACTGCTCCCAGTTAGTTTTGTTCCGACTGACTAATTCATGGGAACGGTGCTCTTTCATCTCCAGGTTCATAGCATTTTGAATTGTGGGTCCTCTTCACCCTAGTCCCAGTGTTCGATGCCAGTGTTCAAGAGTGACTTTCTAACAGTGTGAAACATATTTATGGGTAGAACCGAAGCTTGGACATGTTATGCCAAAGGATCCGCCCTTTTCATTATCACCTCACACTAGCAGCAGGCCACAAGGGAGTCCTCACTGTTCACATTCATTAAAAAACTGTGCTGGGTGATCACAGAAGAGGCAACTGGAAAAATGGCCAATGGTTAATTGAAAGGCAGCTCATCATTCCAGAAACTTTTGGGATAGATATGCCCTCCTGGGTGGAGTGCACAGCTTGCACCATCCTTTGAAACAGCATAAGGTTAGACTTTGCATTAAGAAAGCCAGATAGATGACCTGCAACTTCTTGAATTGGCACAGGAAATGAAGGGAGCCATGCCTCTGGATTATACCATGACATTAAGTAATCCTGTTTAGAGATAAAGTGTGAAATGCTCTTTGCCTCAAATGTAAAAAAGATTATGGACTATACGAAATCTGGGATTAGATCAACACAATGCGTTTTTACTTCAGACGAACATATTAAGATGATCAAATGCCTCATTGAGCACCACAATGACAGAAAACTTCAAGTAAAACACCTCACACACAAATAAACAACTGGAGCGTGAGACAGAATAGATGCTGAAATTGAAAAGCACTTTATTTAGCATCTGGTCTCGTTGTGAACTATTTACAAAAAGAGTACACAAAACAAAGTAAGCACTAAACTCAAAATCAATAAGACAAATTTTACACCCAAAATAAATGTGAATGCATCAGGACAGAGCAGTTTATGAAGCAACCAAATAAAGAGCTCTCTTCTTTATGCAGCTAATCCTGGAAGTGTGTGTTCCCACTGGGGAGTGGCCCACTCCATTTTAATAAGAGTGAGAAGAAGAGAAAGAGCTCATGAGCAGAACATATTATCTAAATCTTAATGAAAGTGATGATGAAGTATCATAATGAGGTTTAAATATGTAAACCCAAGAAACAACAATTTATCTACCATTCAAGTCATAAAAGCACAAATTTTTCTTTTTAGTAGTGGCCTTTTCTTCAGCGACCGTTCAGATGGTCACAATAAAGTCTTCTACCTTTTATCAAGACAGATAAATAATATATTCAATAGCTTTAGACTTGTCCTCTGACTTGAAGCTTGAACAAAGTAAGGGAAGACTGGAAGTCCAGCCAAATTTGTCTTGTTTTAATTGTGTGCTTTTGTGGCTAATGCAGAACTGATTCAAACAAATGAGTTCCTCTCTTGTATTAGTAACCTCCACACACTCAGACAGTATTAGCGTATGTTGTATTTGCTTTCCTCCTCCACCTGCATAATTGCACTGAGGAAAGCTAGTATCCACACAGGTACTTATCAGAGAAATTATTCCTTTACAGTCCACACTGCAGCAAAATCAAATCATGTGTTTTTGAAAATGTGCAAGTTGGAAAAAGGCAGCACTTATGAATTGCATCATCCATATGAAATTGAATCTAGGGATAGCTGTGGGAGATAAAGGAAATGGCAATTCTTGCCCGTTTACATATGCATTTGCATAACATTATATCAGTGGAGTGAGAGAAGTCACATAATCTTCAAACTTGACAATGAATATATGAAAAGGTCTGCACAATGTAATGTATGTAAAATCTATTTTCTCAGGAGCAGAATGCATTGTCCTGCACTAACTGACTCTCTTCGTAAGGTCTAAAAATAACATTTACAGGTCAACAGGTTTAGCTTCTGGAAGGTTTATGTATTAAATAATTAAAAAGCATAATCGTTGTTTACAAATGGTCAACAAAAAATCCACAAAACATTTATTTTTGTCAAACAGAACCGTCCTGATTCTTTCTCTATTTGGCTAGTTTCCAACATCCAAACACAGACACACGGACACACACCTGCGAAAAAAAAAAACATGTCCTAGAAAAATGAAACTAAATAAAATTCCACTAAAACAAACTATGACCTAAAAACAACACTGGCTCCAGACTGAACAAAAATGTGACTGGGTTAAATTGGTCATCTTTCTTTCTGAAAAACAGTCCCACAGTTGCTACTGTTCTCAGGCAGTCACAGTGAAGACCTGGACAAATTAAATGGACCAGGCCCACATGCTGCACCTCGGTGAGGCCAAACTCTCAAACTTGGCAGCTTCAATTCATTATTTTTTTTTTTAAGTCACAGAGGCAACACCTTGCTGTTTGTGTTTCTGCTCAAAGACGTCCGGGGCTCTCTTTTCTTGAGCGACTGCATGCTGATGTTGGGAGCTGCTGGCCCGTGTGGGATGTACTGGCCACAGGACAACACCTCCAGAGTGGCATCGCGGAACTAGTTAACACCAAAAAAATCAATAGTGTAGAAAAAAAAATCACTATTTTCTAAATTCCCTTAACTTTAAAATCTCATTACCTGCTTGTTGGACAGAAAGTAGATGATTGGATTGTACACCGGGCTAGTCTTGGCAAAGTACATAGGCATGGTGGCGACCAGCGGAGGGATGTAGAGCTCCGGATTGACGACTACAACAACAGACAGAACTGTGTAGGGCATCCAGCAGATAAAGAAAGCAATGATCATGAAGAGGACCATAGTGATGGCATGTTCATTCTCCTGCTGGCTGGACCGTCCGCCCTGTAGCTCCACACTCCTGTTCAGCTACAAGTGAAAGAAAATACCATTGTGCTTAAAAAGCTAGGGAGAAAATGGGCAACAGAATAAAGGTTGTGACATGTTTTGAAATTACTACAAAATACAAAGATAAACTAAAAAAAGGATGAGAGTACACAGAAATAAAGAGAAAAATATTAGATAAAGATCTGTATGATTTTGAAGAAAGAAACTATCTCCGATCCTATCTTGTTTGTGGCTTAAAGTGATATCCCAGGGTTTTTAAATTTGTGTGTGGTTCCAGCAAATAGATTATCTGTAATAGATTTGAGCAGTTGTTTAGTTTAAATGTCTTTTATGCTTATTAATAACAAACTGAAGAGTCCAATAATGTGACACCGCAAGTGTTAATAAGAGACGTACCTTATTCATGGAGGTGAGCACTTTAAAATAGCAGTAGACAATGACTGCCACAGGGATAATGAAGCAGAGCAGTGTGTAGAGGATCAGGTAGCTGTAGTTGCTCCACGACCTTTCCTCCCAGGCCAGTGAGCACGAGGTCTGGACTCCCTCGGGTCCGTACGAGCTCCAGCCGAATAACGGAGCAATTGCCCAGAAGAGACAGAAGATCCAGACAAACGTTAGGCCAATGATGCTCCTCTTCATGCTCATCTTCAGACCCGCTTTGGGCTTACATACAATGTGGTACCGCTCGTAGGCCAGCAGGGTTAGAGTGCACAGAGACACCAGACCTGGAGAGGAGTATGGAAGTATTTGTAGAGTGGTGTTAAAGTATTTTAAAACATTAAGCCCTGTTTCTTAAGAGAATATGTTCAAGAAAAGGCAACTTGCTAAGAGATATGAGATGAGGTAAAAGAGATTCTTTTCACAGACAAAGACTCCTTAAATAAATGAAGAATAGGGGCTTAGAAAACCGATTTATGACAGTTGAGGTTTGTTGAGGGCTCAGTCCCTTACACTCTTGATCTTGCCTTAGTCTAAGCACTTTTCTTGGTAATGACTTTGTCTTGATTAGCGTGGTCTTGACCTACTTAACATGGTGTAATTTAAATCAACAATATATTTTTTAGGGTAAGATGTGGAAAGTTAAGTAGCTAGTTTTTGAGTTACTTTCATGTCATCAAGAACATTTTTAGGCTATATAAGAGATTAAAAAGTTGCACAATGTCTGCAGTTTCTAACTAACCATTAAACGGACATCTTAACAAAAAAAAGCTTAGCCATTTGAAACAAATAGTGGAAGAGAAAAACAGCAACAAAAAGAAAACATATTGGGTTGAGAAAAACAATATCCTGCAAACTTTTGTGCTTTCACCTTATGGCCCAGAGAAAACAATATTAGCCTCAAGGTAGGATACCAGACATAAATAAAGTAAACTTTTATCCCCCAACTCACCAAAATAATTAACTGAGAAGCCCTGGAAGACACAGGCAGCGTGTCCAATGAAGAAGTAGCCTCTGTAGTTGGTGATGGTCACAACCAGGGAGCCACACAAGCCTATCATGAGGTCAGACACCGCTAGACTCAAAATGAAAACATTCATGGGCTGCACAAGAGAGTTCCTCAACATCACGATGATGACCAGGCCGTTATTAAACACTGACAGGATGGTGGTAATGAACATGAGAAAGGACAGAATGCTATAGCCCAGTCTGGGGAAGATGGTGGGTGCCACAGTGGCCAGTGCCTCGCCACTGGAGCTCCACAGCGTCCTGTTGCTATCCATGCTGCGTTAGGGAACAAGTCTGAACCCGGGGAGTGCAGCTCCGGACAATGCTCGGATCATGAGCTGGCGTCATCGATCTTATCATTTCTAATCCATGGAGAATCTTTTTGATCCAAGACAGGATCTCTGATAGTTAGAGGGTGCACCTGTCTCATCGAGAAAGCTCCAAATGCAATATACCAAATGAGCCCAATCCAGATTTAACAGGATTAATCTAAACAACCCAGTGCCATAAGGGTCGTTGCAAATTGGTGGATATGAACAAATCAGCAATTATTGCTCAAATGAATTTCCAAATTATGAAGTATTCTATTGGTAAACAAATGATAACTGCATGATTCATGAAAGAAAAAAAGCATTATTACACTCTATAATAACTACAAAAAGCATTAAGTATTTCATTCATCATTTACAGTGCATTACTCCTTGTCCTAATACAATATTAATCACCAAGTTATAATTATTAAATATTTTCTGTCTTGAACAATAAGCTTATGTAAAACTATTTATTATATTTAGCATCTAGAAATTGTTAATTATATAAGCTATTGATTCATGCTCTACCACTGCCTTTTAGTGTGTAGTTATGATAAAGTGTTGCCATACTTTTACATTTTACACAATTGGTCTGTTATTTTATTTATATTTTGACTAATGAAAATATTTCTAAAAACCTATTTAAACCAAAATATACAAAATATTTTACTTCATATTAAAACATAAAATCCTATCCATGCTTTTTTCTGTCTTGTTTCTTGCCATAAAAAAGACAAATTGAATGATTGACAAAGCGACTTTTAATAAATAGTAACTAATAATACACTTCACCAAAATAAACACAAATGCCACTGAAAAATCCTTTTTCAGAATAATTAAAATAATTAATTATTCTAGCCAATATTAAATATATCCTCTCTTCCAGCAGTGTGAAAACAATTCACACATTCCTTGCAGAAATAAAAACAGCAAATCTGTGATGACTGCACAATTTAACGCCGTCTTCACACATAAAATAAACTTTGTGCTAAAAATATCAGCAACACTCTATTTTTTTTACCACCTCTTCCACACAACATTTCTCTCCTGCTAAAAATGTAGGGGCTGTTCATGTGCACAGTTTGCTGAAATAATTAAACAGAAGAATCTAAAATGACAGCAATTTTTTTTTAAGTTTCAGGTAAATAGCATACATACTAGTAAGCAATATATGCTTTTAAGGCAACTGAGCAGTGTAATGGTACACTTCTTTTTTGTCTTTTAGTTATTTTATATTGCTTTACAGATGCAACATTTTAAAAACTCATTAATTACTAATACAAGTACTAAGCAATTGCCCTCTAGAGGCAGCAGAGTAAACTGCATGTGCATAAGCTTCATTGACCTTCAGCAGCTAAAAAGTCATGCTGAACAACAATTAAAGCTAAATAAACACATTAAACTGATTATTACCATGTCTCACAAATGAAATGCATGCATCTTTGAGAGATCAAATATTAAAAAGAAACCTTTGTTTTTTATGTAATTGTTGGCTTTGTGGCAGATATGCTGGCAAGTCTGTGCTGAGGCCAGAAGGTGGACTCGTGCTGCAGTGGGTTGCGGCGAGGAAAAAACGTGTGCTGGAAGTCATAGTTGAGGAGACAGCTAATGGAGGCCATGTAGATATCAGCAAAGCGTGAGAGTCGACGTGAAAAGTATGTGGGGTTGTGGTACGTCCGGAATAGACTCCCAAACTGAGCGTTGAAGATGTCTTTTGTCTGGGGCCTGTAATGAAACACATTCAGTTGTTCACTCTCTCATTGAAAACTCAAATCTGTGGTTGATTTAGAAATTAAGACATTTAAGTACTCACTTCATAGCTTCCCTTTCTTTGATCCACTCCTGAACGACTGCTTGTGATACAGGATCACTGTGTACCTTTTTGGGAGAAATGTACAAATACTTCAGCAAAAATGAAGAATACTTTACTTATTTTGACATTATTGTCTGACCTGCATTTGCTCTATTAGTCCAGTGAGAGCCTGTAACCAGCTCGTCATGTGCACATACTGCTCTGTGTTCATAATTTTAATCTCTTTCCTCAGCTCAGGGATGATAGCACCTGTCCTCCAGCCGTGCTTCAGTGTCAAATCCTACGGGACAAATGACAGTCAGTCATGTCAGTCTTTAAATTTACCCTTATGTTTAGCAATAATAGTGTAGCAGACTTAATGTCTACAATGAATAACAAGATTTTTAACCAGTAGATGCTTCCATTTGCAGTAACGATTGCTACACCAGGGGTCTGCTCGTATGCGGTTGTTAGTTTTGTCGTAGCTTGCCTCTGATAAATTCGTTGTGGAATGCTTTACATTTGGTCGATTGATCTGTGTCGCAAAGCCTTTTACTAAAGATATGAAGTCTTTTATTTTACACTAGGTTAAACACTTCCCCAATCTTACACAGTAGAAAAAGAAGTTTGATACATTTGTGCTAAGCAGAAAGGTGCACATTACTAGCATGTTGCTGGGTTACAATAGTAAAAGGTAAATAATAAAGTTGAGACAGGTGTAATAAATTACACGTCACTCATTCAACTACAAAGACAGCTGCAATAACCAACTGTTCAATCACTCACTTTTTAAGACTTGCTCAGTACCTAACCTTAAGACTGAAGGAGCATTAGAAAATTTATAAAACTTGAGAAAAGATTAAGGAAAGAGCCTCAATCTAAAATGGAATCTTTAAATGCAGTGGTTTTTCATACTTCTGGGTTTTGTGTGTGTGAAGAGCACAGCGTCTTACCGCTAAGTCACTATAAATGTGATCACCAAAGTAGAGCACTTTGGATCCTCTCCAGCCAGTAAGCCTCAGGAACTCATAAAGGTTTCCCTACAACAATAGAACAAATCATACAAAAACTGTATTCATAAAGTTAGTAAAATTGTTTTATCTATTTAAAAACAAGGATAAGCCATAAATAGCTATATAAACAGCATCTGCTAATATCAATCTATACACAACACAGAACTATAAAGTACACCAGCACAGTTTAAAGGGTAGCCCATGGCTGTATTTAATCTAAGGTCACCTACAGACCTGAAGCCTCATTTATAAAGCTTGTGTTTGGTCAAATTCAGAGCTAAAACTTGTTTATGGTCATGGTCTGGTAAATATCCACATAGTGCATAATGCTGCATGGAATGGCTCATGCCTTCAGGTTCTCTTTTATAAATGACTTCCAATAATAAAATCTGGAGTGATCAGCTCTCATGTGTCCAGTGAGGTAGCAGTGTCCGCACATAATATGTGGTCAATAATAAAGCCAATAGTCCAGCTAACTAGAGGACTGACTAAAATGCAAGACCTGAAAGGCCATGAGGCATTACCTGTTTGTAAATTTTTCCCTTTTCCAACTTGTGAATCCTATCCCAAAGCAACGCACCTTTATCCGTCACTCGCCGGAAAGGTCTGCAACAAAATGCATTATTTATACTATACACATACCTATGTAAATTTGTACAAACCATGTATGCTGGCAGTAGAGTATACATGTGTAATAAACTGGTTAACAATTCTCAAATGTATTCCTTATTTTTTTTTGTGTCCATGAATAAAAATGTGATAACTAAACCCTACCAAAGGTGCAACATATATATTTACATACTTACTTTCTCTTGTCATTGAAGAAGCTGGGCTTATCGGCCTGTACTATGACAATATCAAACAGGTCCCTCCAGTCCTTCCCTACAATGTAGCTCATACCTCGATTCCTGTAGGTGACATGACAGGTGACTTCTGGTATAGCTTTACACTAATCCATATATAGTAGTAAACTGGCTGTGGTAGTCTTAATGGAACAAATTATTTAACAAAGCAGTGGGCTTTGTATCTAGGAAACACAGTATTTGTAATACACTCAGCCGCTCATTCAAGCATACACAAAAGGCTCATTCAGTCATTGACAAATCTTTTGATGTTTGCCCTCTATGTTAGTTGGGACTAAATACAGCAGCACCACTGATATATTAGAGCACCCATACATGACATTTTTAATTAATTGAGTCAACAAACACTCGCACTGTGTTTTCTTGCACTTACACAAAGTCAAAAGGGCTGTTGGTAATGAGGAACATCTTTTTTCCTTGCTCTGACAGCTTCTTCAGCACAGCGTGGCTCTGCTCACCATAGCAAACATATTTCTCTGGGGGAAAAAGCGGTTTTATTTTTGTGGATTGGTATGTGTGAACAAAATTCCATAATTTTTAGTACATTAATAAATGATTGTTTAAGTTTTGTCTTTGCTAACACTGTCTGGATGTATAATTTAGTTACAGTAATTAGCACACTACCAATATCTGCTTCCACGGTTCGGTACATAATGCCCTTAACATGAACATCTCTGATGGCTTCCTGTGAAGAAGAAACACAAACAACCCTAAGCCAGGAAGTCATGACTTCAATACTTCAATATTAGTATTCAGTCCCAGTAGCAACACTTTGCTTTGTACATACACAGTTGCCTTAAACACACAAAGTGGCTGCATACAAATGAAAAATGAAAAAGAGCTCCTGAAGTTAGTTATTTTGGTGATGTAGCGTAAAACTTTCCACTACAAAATTCACACTTTGAAACCTTGACTTCTGAAAAGGTGAATGTGTAAATAGGTCTTTTTTAGGGGAGCTGCGTTTTAAAAAGGACATTTTTGAAAGTGTTACAAAGCTTAATAATTAATGTTAAATTAAGCTTGTCAAATGTCCTTGAAATGATATGCAGTACCTATGTAACAGATCCTGTGAAAGTGTCAAATGACAACTATCTGTCTAAACTCTGTAGCGTCACATACAATACAATAGACAGGGGCAGTGTGACAGCAGCCATTAGAGAGGGAATACAGCGCTGGTTTCTTGCCCCTCTCCCTGTGAACTAACAGAGCCAATGGAGAAGAGACGCAGATGGCTGGAGGCGGTCTTGCTAACTAAAATTAGACACTTGTTATTGGAGCTAAAACTAAGATGGGATTGACTGGCTAGAGTATCACAGCCCACTACAAACATCTACAGTTGTGTCTAAAAGTTTACATACCATAGCAAAATTTGTAATTTTCTCTCTTTTAAAGAATATGAATGATAACACAAAATCTTTTTATTACTCATATTTAGTGGTTAAGTTAAGCCATTTATTGTCAAACAACTGTGTTTACACTTTTTTAATCATAATAACAAAAAACTACCCAAATGACCCTGATCAAAAGTTTACAATTCTTAATACAGTTTATTATCACCTTTAACATCAATGAAAGCTTGAAGTCTTTTGTGGTAGTTGTGGATGAGGCTCTTTATTTTCTCAGATGGTGAAGCTGCCCATTCTTCTTAACAAAAAGACTCCTGTTCCTGTAAATTCTTGGGCTGTCTGACATGAACTGCACATTTGAGATCTCCCAAAGTGGCTCAATGATACTGAGGTCAGGAAACTGAGATGGACAGTCCAGAACCTTCATTTTATACCGCTGTAGCCAATGACAGGTCAACTTGGCCTTGTGTTTTGGATTACTGTCATGTTGTCCCATGCGCAGTGCATATTTTCCTCCAGTATTTTCTGAAGCTGCATTCATCTTGCCATCAATTTTGACCAGGTTTCATGTGGTGTTTTTGTAGCTCACACATCCCCAAAACCTTAGGGATCCACCTCCATGTTTTACAGTAAAAATGGTGTACCTTTCACCTTTACCCAAAAAGTTAAATTTTGGTCTCATCACTCCAAATAACTTTGTTCCAGAAGTGTTGAGGCTCGTCTCTGTGCTGTGCTCTGATTGGAATCCTCAGTTTCTTGGATATCTTTTTGCATCCCTTTCATGGTTTATACAGTTCAATTACCTTTTCCTGCAGATCCTTTGTACTTTATTTTGCTTTCCCCATGACTCAGAATACAGAAACGTCAGTGCAGCACTGGATGAAAGATGCCAGGGTCTGTCAGGAGCCCAGAAACTCACTGACCTTTTATAAACGCACAATGATTACAAGCAAACAGATCAGAGTTGAGGATGGTTACCTTTAGCAGCAATTCAAACCTGTTTGTGTCAACTTTGTGTAATCATTCATATTCATAAAATGGCCCCCAAAAAAATTGGTATTAATTCATTCACAAATTCTGCCAAACTCTGTAAACTTATGAGCACAACTGTAAATACATTAACATTGATGTGAACAGTTTAAATGCCCTAACACTCACTGCTTTCATGATCAGTCCAGAGGAAATAAAGTGCTACTGCTGAATAACAGATAAGTATTGCTTAGTTCTTGACTAAACTCAACTAAACTTTGGTGCATAAAAGTAAAATTTAAACATGTTGGTTTACCTTTACATCTTTGTAGAGATGTACAGGCTCATAGTCAATATTGTGCTTCATGAAGAAGTCATTGACACAGGACAGTAGTGTCATCTCAGGCAGAGAAAAAATGTCCATGAACTGTTTCATGGTATGGCCCTGGGAACTCTTAAAAAACAGTGGAGTCAAGTTATTAGGTTGTTAAAATGCATTATTAATTGTTCTTGTGCCTGTACAATTGATTACCTTGCCATAGAAGTCACTCATGATGTCCAAAGGAACATGACAGCCTTCATACATTGCAATTACTTCTTGATCTGGCACAGGATTAAGACCTCTGCAAAAGAAGCTGGGAATTCAAAACCTCTACACAAAAGTGATTTACCACATTTGTAATCAAATCATAATCATGTTTTTGTACCTGTATACGGTTCCCAATTGGATGTAATGAAAAGCATCTATTTTCATTAGCATTGCCTGTTTCATTTAAAACACAGTTTTACATTAAAATAGTGCTTATAAAACAGAAATATTAAAAAGGAAGAGTTCTTACCTTCTGAACATCATAGTGAAGTCCTCTTACAGCAAAATCTGGAATATACTCATATTTCCGGAGTCCTTCTGGATACTAATGAAAGAAGTTGTCTAAGTTATCTTCTACATTGTATTTATAATTCTTGGAACATTAAATGACTAATTTCATTCTCTAACATATGTGCATACCCTGTGTTGACTGATGAGGATGTCTCTTGCAATACTGAAGGTTAAGGTGTGCAGATGTCTGGAGTAAAATGCCAGAGTGTAGTCATAGTCAAAGCCATAGATCTCTATGTCTCGCAGGCTCATCTCATTGTTGGCAAAGATGGTATTAGGATTCACAGGAGAAACAGATGGGATCAAATCTGGAAGGAACAGAAAATGTCTAGATATGTTAACTATCATGATAGGGCATGTTTTAGTGATTTATGTTATGTGTGTTGTTTTACTCAAAACTTAACACAACAGGCAAATTTCAATTAAGCTATAAAGGGGGGATGGGCTATATGTAGTTGGTGCCACAGCATATTAATTATGAATTAATAATTAATATAGGTACAAAGTTCACTTCACAAAAGTTTGCCCCAAACCTCTCATCCTACTCTATATTTAAACCACAAATACCACTAAATCCATCTGTGTGATACATAAATTCCAATGTTTGATTTTTAATTAAGGTACAATTAAGGGTCACAGAGAAAACGGTTGAAATTATAGAAAAAGTATTATGTCAAACAACTGAAAATCCAAATATTTTAAGTTTTATCTGGTTTTAACAATAGTTCCAAAAATATTTTTAGTCCAGTGCCTTTGAGTATAGTGGATTCTAACATTTATTTTTTAAAAACACTATTGTTGATGTACCATTTTCATACTTAGTCAATTGTCCTGTGTTTTCGTACCTTGAGTCTGCTTTTTGGTCTCATTGTACAACGCCCACAGCCTCTCTCCCATGCCCTGACCGTCTGAAGAGCTACTACATACAGATGCTGCGAGTTTTATGTCTCTACGTTGGCATGACAGTAGCTGACCGACTCCATGGGACAACGAACTGATATTCCGCTTCCACAAACGAGACTTGAATGTCTGCTTCTGTAAAAGACTATACAACATAGTCGCTCTCTGAAGAAAGTCTCTGGGCTTCATGAGCGATGAAAGAGGCACTGACAAGGGCGCCATTGTTTTGTTTGTTTAAAAGGCAAGATGCCCTAGAGTAGGTCGCGGTAGGCTCCCAGTCGATAGCATGCGTTTGACAGGCTTATGCATTCTGAAGACTCCCTGGATTGTTGCTTGGCACGTCACTTCCGGGTTTGTTGAAGGCCTTTCAATCACAGGAGGTTGCGTCTGCCGTTGCGTCTCCTCCCGAGAGCTCTGATTGGTCACAGGATACATTGTGATATTTACTAACGTTCACAGCACAGATTAGCAGATTACAATGGGTTGTACTTCTTTCTTTAATATGATAATGTATGATTGTTAAATTGTTTCAAACTTACGATTTTTAAATTGTAGGCTTCCATTCCCGTAGCAATTAATGTAAGTCAAGAGTGACAGTCTCAGCGAGAGAAATATTAACATTGCATTCCTCACATTAAATACGTTGTTCAGAAGCTCTGCACTTCAAAACTACATCAATTTGGCTGTACCTTTTTTCCCTTAAATTACTGTACTCTCGTTTCAAGTCTTTAATTGAAAAATTATATATACATTTATGTTGACCTTTGTCAAATTAATGCCAAAACACTGGATTACATTTATCTCCATATGCTACTGAATTACCTTTTAATATTAACTTGGCTAATACAATCTATCAAAAGACTCACACGCTTCATTTCATGTCCACACATCAAGTTCATTTATCTTTCTCCGACCACCTGTAACCACTGAAACATGTTACACAAACTTTGCTGTTATTCTTTGGTGGAGTCAATAATAAGTTTGAAATACTGTATGTCATGTTATAAACAACCATGGTTCCACGCAGTACAGAAAGAGAGCACAATGTTACACACCTAACCGCTTCACAACTTAGACTCACCTGTAACCCAGCCCCATGCATACACCAGAGAGGTGGAGCAAACTGTAGTTTATGATGAGAGACCCAGTCAAAGACACATATTATTGCTCTCAATGGGCTTAAAAAGTCGCCTTTCTGCAGGATCTTTTCGGGTAGAATATGATAATATCCCCCATCAGTTTTAAAATGCTTGAGAATTGAATGAATGGCTTCCTACAGATAAACAGTGCCATCGTGAGGCCAGTGACCAGTAGTGCAGCAAAAAGAGTCTTTTTCTGTTAGAACAATATTCGAGCAGTGATTTTACTGTTTAATTAAAATAAAATAAAAATCATAGTGGGAAAACATATGATTCGTTCACACCTGCAAATAAGTTACTAATATAACATTACCGTAACCGTACCATATACTACTATAGATTAATTTGAAACAATGGGCGACGATAGATTTTTTTTGTGTTTAACTTAGCACTGAATTACATGATAGCAGCTCTAATAAGGTGAGGTAAATTGTAGGAAGTGGTGTGCTAGTTGGTCTTTTTGGCCAATGGTCTCTAGCCACGATTTTCGGGTATCGACTTATGTTGAAGAATCTGATTGGTCCGCATGTACCATAGACTCTTCTCTGATTGGTTCAGCTTTGTGCGTGGTGCGCTTTCATTGGTTGGTTATCACGGGTTTAAGAGAGTGGGCTCCTTTGGCAGCAGAGGATAGCTTGTCAGTCTCTCGTCTAAAGCAGTGATCTCCCGGCTTTTGTTCCAAAGAGCTGAAGATTCACATCTTTTAGTCTCATTTTCAAGATGAAACGTGTTTGGGTTATAGGTCTTGTGGTAGCACTTTTAACATTTGGTGAGTAGTATACTTGCTTTCTGGGCTACCTTTTTAGTGCATCACATTTCAGCTAACATTGGCCTTGGTGCTAACATGCTTTTGTGGTACATTTTTGCCCATTCATAACTCCACATTCACTTTCTATAATATGTACATGTTTGCTTTGTAACTTTTTTGTAATGCATTTTAGCGCTTTTATTTGATTTAATCGCTAATAGACCAAATAGTAGATATCTAATTCATTTCCAGAAGGTTCCTTAAGGAACCATTGAGATATACAGTTTTAGGAAAAGGGTAGTAATGTTTTGTATGCAAACTGCGTTTGGCTTTCTGAAACAACATATCCCGCTAATTGTATATCTTAACTCGCAACAATTTTTTTTATTGTGTAAAAGTTTTATAGGAAAATTTCTTTCTTTCTTATTTCTTATTTTTATTTTTTTTTTTGTCGACTTTTTCTTGTAGCTGCTGTTAGGGCAGAAGAAGATGAGCTGGACGTGGATGGGGCAGTAGAGGAAGATCTTGGCAAAAGCAGAGATGGCTCCAGGACAGATGATGAAGTGGTGCAAAGGTGGGTGCTTCTTGTTTCTAGCGGTTGTTGTAGTTCAGTATTAGAGACCGGCATTTAAACCGTACAAGGTCATGGCCAACACTTAAGTACAAACATTACGGAATTTATTTAAAAAAAATCCCCTCAATGGCAATAACTTCTTGTACTATGCAAAAAAAAAAAAACAACACAATATAACTTTTATACTTTTATTTTACAGTTTTATACTGTTGTTCATTTCAGAAAGGTCCTCTAAGTTTCAAATATTTTTGTGACTGTCATTTTTGGTCATTGGAATAAGGTGAGCTTGAGTTTATGACTAAGTTAATCTAAAATGTCTTCCTACATCCTCAGGGAAGAGGAGGCTATCCAGTTGGATGGGTTAAATGCTTCTCAGATTAAAGAACTAAGAGAAAAGTCTGAGAAACATGTCTTTCAAGCTGAGGTCAACCGTATGATGAAACTGATTATCAACTCTCTGTACAAGAACAAGGAGGTGAGTAAGTGTGTGTGTGTGCTATTTATTTATTTTTATTTTTTTTTATTTTTTTCTGACATGTGGTGCTTTTGTTTCTCAGATCTTCCTCAGGGAATTGATTTCCAATGCTTCTGATGCTCTGGATAAGATTCGCTTGTTGTCTTTGACCAATGAAGATGCAATGGCTGCCAATGAAGAACTTACCATTAAAATAAAAGTGGGTTCACTTATGTTTGGCTTAAGTGTAGCTGTACCCCGTGTAATTAGGTTTTTACTCACTGCCTATTTTAATTTGTTTCTTTCTAGTCTGATAAAGAGAAGAACATGCTCCACATCACTGACACTGGAATAGGAATGACCAAAGAAGAGCTGGTGAAGAATTTGGGAACAATTGCTAAGTCTGGCACAAGCGAGTTTCTCAACAAAATGACAGAAATGCAGTCTGAGGGCCAGTCTACTTCAGAGCTGATTGGCCAGTTTGGTGTTGGTTTCTATTCTGCTTTCCTTGTGGCAGACAAAGTGATTGTAACTTCAAAGCACAACAATGACACCCAGCACCTTTGGGAGTCTGACTCCAACCAGTTTTCAGTCATTGAGGACCCTCGTGGAGATACACTCGGCAGAGGAACAACTATCTCGTAAGTTTTTTTTATTTGTAGTTTTAATCCGAAATTACGACTGTACCACAAAATTCTAGACCAGTAGACCAAAAAGACCTGCAATTAAGCCTGATTTAATTGAAACAAAGTATTCTTGTGTGACACCTGTCTACAATTTTTATATTTCAGTTATTGTGGTACTAAAAATATTAACAGTTACACCTTTTTGTAATTGCCACAGACTGGTCCTGAAAGAGGAGGCTTCAGATTATCTTGAGCTGGAGACTATCAAAAATCTTGTCAGAAAGTACTCTCAGTTCATTAACTTCCCCATCTATGTTTGGGCCAGCAAGGTAATTGCCTTCGCCTATTTTAGGTTTACATTTATTTTGACGCAGGGTTTAGTTTTTAAAATAGATGGTTTGGCAAATGTTAAGTGAAGTTCTGTCTCTAAAATATCACAGACGGAAACGGTTGAAGAACCCCTTGAAGATGATGCAGAAGAACCAGAGAAGGAAGCTTCAGAAGATGAGGCAGAGGTAGAAGAGGAAGAGGAGGACAAAGACAAACCTAAAACAAAAAAGGTGGTTGCCTCCCCTTTTTATTTATTTTATATAGGGGGAAAAAAATAAGACTTTTTGGACAATGATGCATTACTAGAGTTGCCAGAGGAACCCATTTTCAAAGCCATTTTTTTTTTTTTTTTTTTAAGGTTGAGAAAACAGTGTGGGACTGGGAACTAATGAATGACATCAAGCCCATTTGGCAAAGGCCAGCAAAGGAGGTTGAGGAGGAGGAGTACACAGCTTTCTACAAGACCTTCTCTAAGGTAGGTGTTTCAATACTGAATCTTTTCGATTACATACGTTTTGTGTGTGTATAATAGGATTTATTACATTAATGGTTCTTTTATTTTTTTCTTTCCTTCCAACAGGACAGTGATGACCCTCTAGCCCACATCCACTTCACTGCTGAGGGTGAAGTCACCTTTAAGTCCATTCTGTTTGTTCCTGCTGCTGCTCCTCGTGGCCTGTTTGATGAATATGGTTCAAAGAAGAATGACTTCATTAAGGTATCTGTCTTGTCTGTTATGTTTTTGATACTTGACAAAATTAAAAACAAGTCACATGAATATTATTTCTACAGCTGTTTGTCAGAAGAGTTTTCATCACCGATGACTTCAATGATATGATGCCTAAGTACCTGAACTTCATCAAAGGAGTTGTAAGTTTTGTATTAAGATGTTTGCCAATTTTGAAGTGGATTTCTTTTGCATAAATGAATCAAGTAAATGTGTATTGGTAGGTTGACTCTGATGACCTTCCACTGAATGTATCCAGAGAGACTCTGCAGCAACACAAACTGCTCAAGGTGAGCCCTCTAATATAACACTGCATATAAACAATACACCTTGGGCTTTTTCTGCCCCTTTCAAACACATTTCATAGTTCATATTGGTTGTACATCTGTTTTTTAATGCTGTTTGAGACAAATGAGTTGCAAAATAAAATGTACTGTCTAAATACTTGTGTTGCGTTTTCTCGTTTGTCCCATGGCCATTTTCAGGTCATTCGCAAAAAGCTGGTACGCAAGACTCTAGACATGATAAAAAAGATCGCAGAGGAACAATACAATGAGAAGTTCTGGAAGGAATTTGGCACTAACATAAAGCTGGGAGTCATTGAGGACCACTCAAACAGAACCCGTTTAGCCAAGCTTCTGCGTTTCCAGACTTCCCACAGTGACTCAGTCCAGTCCAGTCTGGAGCAGTATGTGGAGCGCATGAAAGAGAAACAGGAGAAGATCTACTTTATGGCAGGTACCAGCAGGAAGGAGGTGAGAGGCCATTCTTGATGACCTAACCTAGCTTTTACACTTGTAGTAGTTCTGTATATTGAGCTAAAACTAACAAACTCATGTAGTCAAATTGTCTTGCCTTAGGCCGAGTCGTCTCCTTTTGTGGAGACACTGCTGAAGAAGGGCTATGAGGTGATCTACTTGACAGAGCCTGTGGATGAATACTGCATCCAGGCACTACCTGAATTTGATGGCAAACGCTTCCAAAATGTGGCAAAGGAGGGTGTCAAGTTTGACGAGAGTGACAAGACCAAAGAGAAGAGAGAGGCTCTGGAGAAGGAGTTTGAGCCCCTCACTACTTGGCTGAAGGACAAAGCCCTTAAAGATAAGGTAGATGGGGAAAGCCTTGTGCTATTCACAACATTGAACATGCACTAGTTAGCTGCAGTAGCATACTCATACATACTGCCCTCCACAGATTGAGAAGGCCGTCCTTTCTCAGAGGTTAACCAAATCACCTTGTGCACTGGTTGCCAGTCAGTATGGCTGGTCTGGGAACATGGAGAGGATTATGAAGGCTCAAGCTTACCAGACAGGAAAGGACATCTCAACAAAGTATGTCATGTTATATCACTCTTCAATGTTTTAAGTTTAAATTGTTAAGTAAAGTCTGAACTAGGCTTAAATTGTGTATTTTTCTTGCTTGTCAGTTACTACGCCAGCCAGAAGAAAACATTAGAAATCAACCCTAAACATCCTCTTGTCAAGCAAATGCTTAAACGTGTAAATGTGAGTACCTTTATTTGTAACTTTCAAAAAAATGGGTGATATTCCTGAAATATGTACATATGCGAGAACACTTAATTTTTATTTTATTTTATTTTTTTCCCCCATTGTTTAGGACGATGCAGAGGACCAGACGGCATCAGATTTGGCAGTAGTCCTTTATGAGACGGCGACGCTGCGCTCGGGCTACCAGTTGGCCGACACAAAGGCCTATTCCGAGCGGATAGAGCGCATGCTCCGAATTAGTATGAATGTACCTCTGGAGGAACAGGCAAGTTTTTAAGTGTAGTTTTTGACATGGAAGTTACTAGAGGTGTTCTACACTGGAGGAAGGCTTGTGTGAAGCTAGTGTTTAAGTTTGTTAAAATGTTTTTTTTTTTTTTTTTTTAATAGATTGAAGATGAGCCAGAGGAAGAGGAGCCTGCAGAGGAAGACTCTGAAGATAAAGAGGAAATTGTGGATGAGGATGAAGATGAAGAAACGGTGAGACTGTTCTCTTTGCTTCTCAACAGGCAAAAGCTTTCAAACACAGACTTTGCTTGACTTTATATTGTATTAATTCTTCCAGGCAACAGACATTAAAGATGAACTGTGAAGCACTGAATGGACGAGCATGTAAAACGGAGCTGACTGATCCGCTGCTACCATGGTCGACATTATCTGGGGTTGGGTTTTTTTTAAGGTGCAGATTGTGGTTTGTTTTTTCTTTTTTACATTCCTCATGACTGTAAATTTGTTAATATTTAACTGTCCTGTTATGGAAATGAAAATGCGGTCCTGTCTCGATGAAATAAATATTTCTTGAAGAAAGGATAAATTGTTTGCATTTGAAAGTGAATGAGATTTATTTTCTTCATAGCAGTTTTTATGTACTGTTTAAGGTACAGATATTTGTAATGAATCTGATTTTCTTCTGTGTGAGTCTGATTCAGATGGTCTCTTTTTTTAGGGTTATATTTTATTTGCAAAACATTCAAATCAAGCATTGTTTGTCAAAGTTAAAAAAAAAAAAAAGCAATTTGCTTCATTGAAAAATATCTCGCTCAAATAATTGTACTCTTCCTCCTTTTGGGTGTCCCTTAAAGAAATCCTCTGCCTCCTGCCTTGCAGTGCTAACTTAAGCTTCCTTCCACCATTATATTCCCAATCCCTCTGACCATGTTGTCCATACCTCTAACTTTGTCTTCAAAACATCTCACAGACCTGGTGGACTCATTTCCAGTATCCATCTGTCCTTGTAATGTGCTTCCTTGTCTCTAAACCATACAACATCGCTGGTCATGGCAAGGTCCTGTATTCCTTTCCCCCTTGGTCTTCTTATCACTAATCAAACTTAAAACACTTCGCTTTTATACAAAACCACAACTTCTGACATTTTGTATGCTTCCTCTAAAAACACAATGCTGCACGCTCTGTCCAAAATCATTTAGAATATAACCACCCAAGAAACCATACTGCTCCTCATAAATGGTCAATTTCTAAACGAAGCCCCTTTCTATGTTTTCGTTGTATGGCTCATTTGTTATAGCCTACCCTACTGAATGAAATGTATACAACACAATGCAATGACACATGCTTTCCAGCAGGCGGCAGAGTCTCCCAACTTAAAGTTCTCGTTTTAACGCCACAAAGCTAAATATCACACCACTGCTGAAAGTTTTTCTTTTAACCATTTAATTAATTTAAGTTGTGCTTTTTTTATTTATTTTACTAAGTTGTCGTTAGTGGGAAACTTGTCAATCTTTTTTTGAAAAATAAGTAGGCTACTCGCCGTTATATCATATTTTGTGACGGCAAAAGGATGAGGACTATTGCTCAGAACGAGCACATTTACAGTAGTGCAGGCTATTGAACGGATTGTCCACTCAGCTTATTTCACTTCCATGTGAGAAAAGTGGGCTGAACACTGACCCATTTATGAGATAAATAAACCCACAAAGTGTCTGTGCACCCAAGTCCTCGGGTAAACCCAGTCCCAACCAGTTTCTACACTTTATAGGATTTACAAAATGCTTTCATTTTGATAAAATAATGGTAACACTGGTAATTACTGTAGAACAATGTAAGTCGCTTCGCATAAAAGCGTCAGCTAAATGAATAAATGTAATGGTTAATCAGGGGTAAGCTATAATGGTGTATGGATCTGCCGCCAACAATAGTGTCTAAATTAACAAAACTTAGATTTTGCTGTCCCACTTTTAGTTTAGGGGTAAATGGCACTGCTTATTTTGAGTTAAGTTTTTATTTTTATTTTTTATTTTTTTTCTCAATCCTGTCATAGGTCTCATGATAGTATTTATAAAAAATCCAACTCATTTTAAGCAGGTGAAGGTTTTTGTTGGATGTATTCTTCATAAAAACTTTGGTAGGACATTATTTCTTGTCATTTAATTAAGACAGTCCAGCTTTTATTTTTCTTCTTTGCATTTGAACTGCTGCTGCATGCTTCACTGGATCAAGATGTGCACTGGCCAGAAAGAATCTTGAGGGATCTTTGCTTGAAGGAGCAGGACAAGGGCACTTTACATCTTCTGGTCAAATACAGAATTCCTGTTTAGTGAGTTAGGGCAGCAGTATAAGCCTTGACTCTTTCCCTGTGCTTGCCTGAGTGAGGAAATGTGGTGGCTTCTTAATAAAGGGTGACAGATATGGGCCACAGAGGGGGAGGGGTATCACAGCGGACTGATAACCATAGCATACATAATAGTGTTGCTCTTCTAGTTCTCTCCAGAGCCTCTTCCTGTAGCCTGTATGATTGTTCCTTAATCTCTTTTATTTGGCTCCATGTGTTTGCATCTTGAGCACATCTTCAGACACTTGGGTTGAGTGATCAGTAAGAAGCATTAAAACATGATGAAAAATCTTGAACATTTTGTTGTTACAGTGCGCTTTACAAAAATACAGTTAAAGAAAAGTTCAGAGGCTCTCATAATGGGACTTGGACAGATGAATGTACCTGCTTCAATGTTTGCCTCCTCTACTCCTTTATGTTTGATCAGTGTAATGTATTCACGTTTGTAAATAAAAAAATATATTGATAGCATTATTCTTACTATTATTTAATGATCATGATTCTGCAAACAGTAGGCCATTTGCCAAGACTGGTGTAATGAAGCTTAATACACATTTGACTAAATGCACAGTTATAGTCTACACTAGATTATATAGGCCTATATTATCCTGTGAACCTGGTCCATATTCAATTTGTTCTAAAGAGACTTTGTATACTCTATAATAAGCTTTTTGCCCTCAGGGTGTTAATTAGCTCAAATAATTAATAATGAACATGAGTTACAGAAGGATTTTCACGCCATCTGAAATAAGCTAAAAAGCTATACCTATAAGAACCAAAGAAATGTGTTTCCATTAAAAGTATCTTCACAGTTTGTAGTAAAACAAATACACTGTCCACAGCCTACATGAGCCTGTAATTCATTTCCAAATGTATTTTGGGCAGGCTGTGTCATAATCATACCAGCTTCGTTTCAGCTTCAAAAGGAACCATAGAGACAGACATTTTAAACCATCGGCTCACACCGCGACGTGTTGCTTTTCTGACTAAAACTACACGCTTTCATCCTTTCCACCACCATTTGTCTTCAGCGACTGCAGCCTGTGCCCGCTGCTCATACGCAATCCCTGGATAGGTGGTTGCCATGGATTCCTGGGTCACATGCGTGGGTTTCCAGTAGCCAGAAGCAGCAGAAGATACTTGGACCAAAAATCCAGAGCCATTTTCATTGAAGAAAACGCGAGAATTGGTTGTGTGACTGGGTGGGCTGTCTACACCTTAACCTGCATCTGACTACAGACCCTCTCTGCTTTTCGGAATTTGCACAAAACCGGTTTTGTCCACATTGATAGACTGGGACCAGGAATGAGTATAGAAATCCCTGAAGGACTGACGGAGCTGTTACAGAGCTTTACGGTGGAAGTATTGAGGAACCAGCCCAGGGATTTACTCGAGTTTGCGTTACAGTACTTCACTCAGCTGAAGGACAGTGAGACCAAAGAGGCCTCATTTGGCAATGACCAAAATTCGGCCCCAAGACCTGGAAAAGCGGTCAATTTTATTGACGAAGCGATGCAGATCGATTCAGAAAATGGAGAGGAGGACGACGAGGATGACGAGGAATTCGTAGGTACGCTGTTGATTTATTGTGTTGCAAAAGTAACATAACAGACAATTCTTATAAAGGATGGGCGTCATATATGAGATGCATATGCGCGTGCCGACTGTGGCGCGGGGTAAAGACACATTGAGCAGTGATGCTCCGCGCTCACCACCTTGCATCCACACGGCGCTGTCATTTGCCTTATATGGTCACGGTGCCTCCGCGGGTAATGGACGTGCCCTGCTCCGCATTCAGGTTCAGATAGGACAAGCTCACATAAGCAGCTGCACAGCATATGTTTGACAGAGAAAACAGAGCAAACTTTAGGTCATTTTAATAAGCATTTTCGCGAGCAGGCCTGTTGGGCCTATAGCCTCGTTATAAACCACATTGGACAAGAGGTATCAATGTAGGTTCACAGCTCCATTGTACTGCTCTCATGGTAAAATGCAGCTAGTATCCCGTTGGACCAGGGTTTACACAGCTAACAGGGGTCACTTTGAACAGAATGGCCAGTGCTGTAGCCTATTGATAGCCTGTAAGGTGCAGCATGTAGCATAGCAACCTAGAGCTCTGACACAGCATCTCAATGAGTGGTGGGGTGTGAAAGACTGGAGGCTATGGTTACATAAAGACAGGGACACTACAACTGTTTCACAATAAAACCCAAACGTAATAGGCTACATTACCACGGATAGGTTCTTTTTAACACCTGTGCACTGATTGCTATTCATGGAAAACACCCCCTGCTCCTGCTAAGTGTCTTTCATGCTGTGCTGTTCTGTTGGAGAAAAGCAGTATTTGTGTTCTACAAACCTTATGTCATTCAACAATCCAATAACCAAAAGCACTTGCCATTCAGCGCAAACATCCTGTCTGAGAAAAAAATAAATTAATTAAATGATAAGTGCACAGATTAAACTAATGTCATAACCAAACTAGGCACTCTGCTTTTTGAGAGGGATTTCATCTGTAGCAAAAGCAGCGATGTTAATGCAAGTATTTACTCTTTTCCAGCACCAGTGATCAACAGATACATCAGAAGAGCATCAGGTGAGTGGTCATTTAGCCTGGTAAAAGCATCATCTGTCAAAAATGCCTGTCTGCATTGGGTCAGAGGTAGAAATCTGTAAATGTTCTTTGCCACAAGGACACTGGTATATAAGAGTATTTTTTCATAGGTCTGTGGATTATAATAATAGTGCTGATTGCTGCTTTGGTGCATTGGAGATAGAGCAAAACCACTTGGCCTCACAACAGGTTACTAATGTCAGGGTGATACACAGGTGGCATAATCTGGAAATAGGCCACTTAAATTACTCATCCATCTACTAATAATTTTATTTGTTGCTTCAGTAAGCTGTGTATTAATTAATGTACACTTTCCTGAACTAGTTGATTAAAGAATTCATAAAGCAGCATGTTTTTTTGCTTCTTGTCAGGTTGTATTTTTTTGAATGACTTGTGGTCTTTCAATGCCCCTGGGCAATATGCAGTTAATATTTGTGTTTATTTCTTGTCTTATAGTGTGCGCTGAAGCTTTCAATCCAGATGAAGATGAAGAGGATAAAGAGCCAAGAGTAAAATATTTTTTACTTTTATTATGTCCGGGCTTGAACTGATAGCGTGTAATTGTGTTGACCGACTAAGGCCACATTACAACAGAGTGTTTAATTTGCAGGTCACTTATCCAAAAACAGATGCGCAGAGACAGAGGCTACAGGAAGCATGTAGGGACATTCTTCTATTCAAGAATTTGGATCCGGTATGTGGAACATTTCTATTGCCATCTTTTAATATAAATATATTTTGCCAAAATACATAGCAACACCTCAGTACACAAAGAACAAGCTGAAGACAAACAAATCTAATGAATTCTATTGTTGTTCATAATGTTCTCATGTGACAGGAGGAGATGTCTCAGGTCCTTGATGCCATGTTTGAGAAAGTTTGCACAGAAGGTGAACACATCATTGATCAGGATGATGATGGGGATAATTTTTATGTGATTCAAAGGTAATTTTTCATCTCACTTAATGGCTATATTTATAAACAATCTACCATATCAGAAAATGTTAATATCTATGTTATTTGTATTTTCTTTCAGTGGGATGTTCAACATTTTTGTAAAGGTTGATGGTGTTGAGAAGCTGGTTGGCTCTTATGACAACCGGGGCAGCTTTGGTGAACTGGCACTGATGTACAACACTCCCAGGGCAGCCACGATAATTGCCACCTCACCTGGAGCTCTTTGGTGCCTAGTGAGTACATGCGCTCTCCACATGCAACACAGCAGGTCCTGGCCGTGGCTTTATTACATGCTGTGGTGTTATTTGAAGATGTTTATGACACTAATGGAAAGATATCTATTAATGCACACGTTTTCCAGACTTGCTTAAAAAAATTTGCCACTTAGGATTAATTTGAATTGAACTGTGCATGTTGGCCTTCTGTACACATGCAAATGTTATTTTAGGTCAATTCTGTTTTTATGTGTAGACAGCACTGTGGCATCTCTATTCATTTTGCACAGACTGAATTATTAGTTATTTAGTGTAAAGCGCGTGGTATCAACATAAAATATAATGTGTCAATAATGGTTTAAGACAATGCCAACAACTATTAAAACATTTTGTCAAGCCATACTAATTAATAACTCTAATAAACCAGAATGCGGTTCTCTGTTACTAACTTATAGTTCATTCACCTCATCTGGCTGTCTGGGGGGTTTGGGAAAACATTTGTTTTATATGTATGGACATAGCCTAATATTTCAAAATTTGTGCTACAAGATAGAAGATATAAACAAATGTTGCTTGAGATTTGTTAAATTTGTATTGCAAGGGTTATGTCCTTAAACCGTTGGTAGCAGCCTGTTATGTCAGTTATGTCATCTGAGTGCAGGCTGTGCAGCTGTAGCCCCATATGACCCGATTACTGTGACATGTGTTTGTTCAAAAAAGCAATTGGCAGGCACTCATGTTTGTCAACCTGTAGTCATGATTGTGTGTTTGGGAAGAAATAGTAGTGCCTTTTTTGACACTCAAAAAACAATAACTACACCTTCACCTATACAAGAAGGACTGGGCACCATTTTACTAAAGGTTAAGGTTATCAACCTGCTTGTTTATTTGGACAAAGTATTGTGTTTGCAGCTAGAGGGCACCAGTGGGAGCAGCCATGTATTCTGATGTGGTAAAGAGAATTGTACATTTTTAGCACTGTACTAAAATTTAATGTGTTGACCCTCTGAGAATTGCATATTTGCATTGAGCTTAGTTTATCAGTTTTAGCCATTGCTAGGTCTATTGAGCATAATAATGATGCTTATTGTAGTTCATGGGAGGACATGTTTTGTGGACTTCCTACTCACAGCATGTCCTGCTCCAGAATGTGTCCTACTGACAAGCATGGCAATGGCAAAAAGTCCCTGGACTGTAAACATGGTAATTCTATTGAAGCAAAACTAAGCACAACTTTCAGTTTATTTTTTTCATCTGTTTCAGGATCGTCTGACATTCAGGAGGATCATTGTGAAGAACAATGCCAAGAAGAGGAGGCTGTATGAAGCATTTATTGAAACACTACCACTGCTTACATCGTTAGAGGTTAAAATTAATATATTTAATTAAGACTCTATTGGTGGTAGATTTAGTAGATATCTGAATGTAATTTTCACCACAGGTCTCAGAGAGGATGAAAGTTGTAGATGTGCTTACCACCAAGGTGTACAATGACTCACAGCGGATCATTGCTCAGGTGACAGTCACCATCATTTACATTGTGACTATTACTTTTTGCTCTAATTTAACTATTGTTGCTTTGTATCACAGGGGGATTTAGCAGATTGTTTCTACATTGTGGAGTCTGGACAAGTTAGAATCACAATGACAAGAAGCAGGGTATGTTACACAGTGTTCTACTTTTCATCATTTACAGTCTGTATAGAAGTATGCTCTTTTTGGTTAGTTCTGTGCATATTTGTCTCTGGACAGACAAAAAAAGACCAAGACGAAGAGGAGGTGGAAATTGCCACATGCTCAAGAGGCCAGTATTTTGGAGAATTGGCGCTGGTTACAAACAAACCCAGAGCAGCTTCAGCCTACGCTGTAGGAAATGTCAAATGTCTAGGTACAACAACTTGACTAGTTTCTTATTTATTCATTGCCTTATAAGGCAGTTTTCATTATCATTAATGAAAAATGTACTCTTTCTGTTTTGTCAGTTTTGGATGTGAAGGCCTTTGAGAGGTTGCTGGGCCCATGCATGGACATCATGAAGAGGAACATAGCGAACTATGAGGAGCAATTGGTCGCCCTGTTTGGAAGTAGCACTGAGATTGAGCACCAAAGTGCATGAGATGACGTCAATGGACAATTGTTTGGAAAAAGGCTTCTGTGGAACCAGTTAAAGAGCTTTCCTCACAAAAAATGTGAATATCCACTATAATGTATCTGATAAATGAAATACTCTCTATGTTAGTGTCCAATTTGAAACAACTTAAATTTATGCCACAGAGTGTTATGACTAAAGTAAGCAAAAAAGTTGCTTGAAGGTTGTTTAGGATGAATAAGATTTCTCACATCTCACCCTAAACGTGTGTTAATGTGCATTTAGTTGACAGTGTTAGCTGTATTATTTGTATTATTTTATGTCTCACATTCTTTTCACACAGGAATACATAGCATTTATTACCTTTGTAAATTTCCAAACATTGTTTATTAAAATCAGATGCCAAAGCTAACTTCTTACTGGAATATTGTGAGCAAATGTGTCACTTTCTCCTGGTGCTCTTTGGAGAGCACTAACACTTGCAGTATAAGCTACATGAAAAAGTGTGCAGCAGTTAAGGTTATGATTTATTATCTATTTCACAACTTTTACATTTTGAACCTCTGCAAATTGGGGTTAAACAACTGTGTTGTTCTTACACAATACTTTTTTGTCATAAGACTGAATCCCTTCAGTATTTGTTCATGATCTGTACACTGTTGGTTGGTTGGTGTTTGTGGCTGTTAGCCTAATACTATGCTTTTTCAGAAAAAAAAATTACAAACCTATAGCTGATAATTTTGTAAGAATATACAACACATCGCTGTGCATTTTAAATTTAGTAGCGTATTTACTGTTCTAATAGAAGCCCACTTTTAATTTAATATTGCCTAACTAGACTAGTCATTATAAGCAGCGTTACTTGAAACCTATTTTCTGTGTTTTATTGTAAACTTTAAGACATGCTTTTTGTGTTGGTGAAACATACAATGATTAAGATCAATTACTGCTACCTCTTCCTCCATCTAATACTGTTTGGAAACTCGTAAATATGACATTCCCTGTCAACAGGACTACAATGACCATCTCGTTGGCCCCCTTTTCATTCAAAGATAAATGGCTAGGATTTTGTGAATGAAAGCTCTGTGGTTTATTTATACTAATTTTACTTTACTTCTGTGCAAGTACTTCTGGATATTTTGAAGGCAGCCCCATATTAATGGCTAAACAAACTGTATGTTTCACTTTTCATGTCAATAAAGAGCTTTTTTGTACTTTGGGTTACATGAGATTTACTTATAATAACCAGCATAAACAGTTCATATGCTAATTATTATTATTCATTAGTTTGTTCAAAGCGATCAATGGTTTAATTGAATTTCTGAAGGAGAACACAGACATAGAGACAATGTCAAAGGAGCTTTTCTTGCTGTAGTTGCAGGATTTGCAGATATAAAAAATTACCCTGCATTGTTCCTGTTGTTCCAATCAGCTGTTTCTGGGTAGTAACAGGCATTTACTTCCATCCAATCATACAGTAATCAACAAACTAGGCCCCGCCTTCTTTATTTCTTTCAAGGTTACGGTCCAATAGAATAATTTCGTTCGTGTTATTGATCTTCCTATCCTCCAATAGAAACCCCTTCTGTAAAAACCTTCAGTCCCTCCCCTCAAGTGAATGCCAGAGAGTTTCTTGATGGCGACAGCTCTGGTAAGTGGGAAGTTGTCTACTTTTTCGAAAAAATACACAGTTAAAACTAAAATTTAGCTCGACTAATGTTTAGTTTGTGCGCAAACGAGTCAGACGCCGTGTTTTAATGATGTTGTCACGCACTTATTTGCTGTAGAATCGCAGATTGGTCTCGACATTGTTTTTTTTTTTTCACCGAGACGATGTTTGATGATAACACATCGACAGAACTTTTACTTGACCAAAAAAATCTCCAAACCTGTCAAGAATAAATGAAATTAGGTGAAAATTTCGTCGTGAGGCTTGTGGGTAATTTCTTGTCATTCATTTTTTTAAACGGGGCAGTGAGATTGCGTCATGCCTCAACTTGTTGACATTCTTTTGTTTACAGTCTTAGATCCGACAGCCTTTGGGTTTGGGTTTAGGACTCTGCCACTGCTTGGGAGCCAGGAGGTCCCGCCACCAAACCGTCTGTTTAAAGATGACTATTTACTGGGTTGTTTTTGGACAATATGTTATCATTAATGCGCATATGTATCCACAAACATACAGCCCGTTTGTCTCCGTAAAAAAGACAGTTTTATCGCTTTTCGTCGAGGTTTTTGATGTTTGAGTACAATTATTATTATTATTATTATTTTTACTTTTCGTTTCCCTTTGTCTATTATCAAAACATTTATTATCAAATGTAGCAAACATTTTTGTCCAACGTTAATATCCGTAAACGATGTACACACGTTACATTTTTGAGTGTCAAAACACCACTTTTTGGAGACAAAAAACAGCCATCTATACCTTATGTTACGCAGTTGTGAATGAATGGGCACTGGTGCGCATGCGCCAAAATCCCCTCAAGTTTATAAACAAGGCCTCCACGCAGCAAGTCACATGACCAGCCACAGAGGTTTAACATGACGATTCAGAGACAAAGGATTCCCTTAAGGCTGCTTTTTTTGTAATATTGAAATAAAACAGAAGCATAACAATGTCCCATTAAAAAAGTAATATACATGTCTTTATGAATGGTTATTCCTCAGTTATATACTACTACTACTAATCATCAGTTTATCAACACTGTTGTGTAAGCACATCTCAGGTGTCTCCCTTTTTAACTTTGTATTTTTGTATTATTTTCTCCTGAAATCAGCCAAGAAGAAAGCATTTCATGATGGAAGCTAAATAAATGGACTTGAAGACTGGTTCCAAAAAAGAAAAAGCTAAATATTTGCAGAATGGATGACTCTTTTGATCCACTTAAATGTAACGAGGATCTGCCTTCCTCCCCTGGGTGCCACATGGATTATGGTATATTTTATTATTAAATATAAAATATGTGCGTACTTTACATCTACTTTACATCTATTACCATACTATCTTACTACCTCTAGATGACATGCCAGAGCTGCAGGAGGTGGAGGAGGACCAGAGGTCTCCCAACCTGTTTCAGGTCACACCAGGAGTGTCTCACCAGGAGCTCAGCTGTTCCCCCAACACCAACTGGCTCGCTGAGTTGGCTAAAATCGCCACCAGTCCCCAGAGCCCTTTACTGAAGGACGCTCCACACAATAGGTTTGTGTCTAAACTATTTTAGCACATTCAGGACAGTCATTTACAAGGATCATGACCTCATGATAAAGTTAATAAAATAATGAATTTTTCAGATCATCACCGGTCCACATTTTTGGTAACAGTAATAGTTTACATTCCTACGCCCGGCCCCCTTTAGCCAGTAGTGCACCCAACCCCTCCAGAGGCCACCTCAGGGAGCGCAGGCGTGTCCGGGTAACCTTTGATTTTTATTTATTTTTTCTATGTGGTCTTTAGACTTTTCCATTAATACATCTGTTTGTGTGTTTTTAAATAATCTACAACAGGCCAGCAGTGAATCAGAATCTGGTGTTTTCTCAATGTCCTCGTCCTTCTCTGACGATGAAGACATGGCTTGGTCTCACTCTTGGCCCACAACTGCTTGGCATTGCTTTCTCAAAGGTGTGTATATAAATGTAACCATGTTATTTGTTGTAGTAAGCGCTGCGTTAGCGTAACTGTTTGTTACAAAAACAATGCGTTGTTGAAATTTAATCTCATTTGCTGTAAGCATTATTCACAAAAACCTCTTCTGTCAGCAACATGAGACATTTTTCACCCTTCCAAATGAATGGCAGCACATAAATCCATATAAATAGAAACATTTATCACTATTGCTGTAATTAAATGAGATCATTGTATTTTTTTTTACCTTTTTATTATAGTGACTAATGCACAAACTGTTGATGGCATCTAGTCTAGTCAGGACCATATTTGGATTGAAGTTAAAATGCACTGATGCAAATGTCTATATTTTTCTTCATCATCCTGACTTACTTATTGTTTTTATTACCATAATGCTAAGAGCTAAAGCATCAATAGAAGAACTGCGCCCTCTTGTGACAAAACAGCAGTATTACACACATACTCAAAGCCATCTGCAATCTTGCGCGCTATCACACACACGTTAGAAATAATATTAACCTTGTTGTTTTGATCTTTAGGAACCCGCCTCCGTTTCCATCGAGGCCATAATATAGAGTGGCAGGAAGCAGATGAGCTGGGGGACTCTGACGATGACTCTGATGATGAGACCATGATGCCTTCGTCCTGCCTGAAAGTGAGAACCAAAAACGAAATTATTTAAAATAGTCTAGTAATCTGAATAATTCTCACTTAAAAATGTTTTTGTATTGTGCAGGGGCAATTATTACTTAAAGTGCTAGTGGCTGGTAATCGGCACAAAGTGACAGAATAGCAAGTGTTAAAACTAATGCTGTATTAAGGTGGTTTTGTAAACTCTTCCTTTGTCCTTTGCTAAATAATTATTCAGAATTGATAAAGTCTCTTGGAATTAGAGACGAAACGTCTTCAACTTGAAAACCTTGTCCAGATGCTTTTACTCAAACCTTTTCTTCTTCCTTTGTTTGTTTTTTGCAGATATATGGTTCAGAGGGGTTGAAGTTGGTCAGCCATGAAGAAACAGTATCCTTTGGTCAGGCAGTTCTTAAACTGACCTTTGATCCAGGTTCTCCAGACCAAAGCCTTTTGACAGCTGAGTGTCGATTGGATCACCCATTCTTTGTAAAGAATAAAGGTAAAAACCTGTAATATCGGTCAGTATTATTATTATTCTATACCTTTTATGTAATAAAACCTTTAGAATAAAGACTTTTACATAAATTATTTAAATCAATCTAAGCCAGACACATTCTTCATATATATAGTTCTTTAGATTAAACTGTAACTAACGTAAATTGATATATTTCAATTTTCTCTCAAACAGGGTGGTCTTCCTTTTATCCGAGCCTTACTGTGGTGCACCATGGTATCCCTTGTTATGAAATGCAACTTGGCGACGTATGCCTGCCACCAAACCACCCAGATGCCATAAACTGTGATGACTCAGTTGTCTTTGACACTTTCAGAAGGTAATGCCCTGCATTAAAAAAAAACAAAAAAAACAAAGCAAAAGAGATAATTTACGTTATACGTAAATAACGTACGTTATACGTTAATTACGTTAATTTATGTTATAAGTGTCTTCTGCATAAAAAACAAGTTTACTCCTGTACTGTACATGAAACAGTACAGTATAGCATATAGAACTGTACAGTACTTGCTTATTATAATGCTATTTAAAAATGGAAAAAAACAACAACAACATTATAACAATAACATCTTTGCTTTTCCTGTTTCAGCTATGACTTCACCCCCCTTGATTCTTCAGCAGTGTATGTCCTGAGCAGCATGGCTCGCCAGCGCAGAACCTCCTTGTCCAGCGGAGGTGCTGTCAGTCCAGACTGTGACAAACTTGAACGATCCAGCTCCCCACAATCCTCCATCAGTAAATCTAGGGTCCACACCTCAGGGACAGCCAATAGTGCCACACCAACAAAATGCAAGCGGCCAATGAATGCCTTTATGCTGTTTGCCAAGAAGTACAGAGTGGAGTACACACAAATGTATCCAGGGAAAGACAACAGGTGAGTCAAAAGGTTCATTGTAAACGGCATGCATAACAGTGACTATAACTGTTCTGTTAAACCTCTCAAAATGTCAGCATTCACAAGAACAAGCTTTTCACTTTTGTTTAGTGAGTAATGGATATGTACAAACGTGACACATGCTGTGTATTATCACTGTTCTTTAAAACATACGGAAATATACTAAACGTGTATTAAGAGTCGGTGTTCAGAAATGTGTTTTGGGATGTTTTAAAAAATAGGTTCTGTAGTATCAATAGAATATGTTTGTAAGTTCTGACAAACAATAGTAATATGTAAATTTGGACTGTGTGCTACAGCAGCAGTCAATCTCTCTTTGCTGCCACAAATCCAGTGAGTCTAAAAGGAGTTATTTTGTAATCTTACACTCTGAATTTTGTGAACTGTGTAAAGAATTGTTGCTTTGAAAGATAACAGCACAGCTAGCTATTTTGTTTTGGCAGGATTATCAGCAGCATCGGTAATTAGTGTTAGCCCTCATTGTTTTTTTTTAAAGGAACAGAGAATGTGTAAGCAGCCACTGTAATAAAATTTTGAAAGTTATTTTCATTATTACAGTATATTTTCATTATTACAGTATACAGTAAAATACAAGGAATCCTCATGATAATTTTAGATCTTAAAGCAAAAAAAAAAAGGTTTGGATTTCTTGGACAATTCAAGAAAAAGGCACATAAATGTTAGACAGATCGTATCAGACTGAACTATAGAGACCTCCTCTTGATCCGCTGTCTCGCCCTGTTCACCACAGAGCCATTAGTGTCATCCTGGGTGACAAGTGGAAGAAGATGAAGAGTGAGGAGAGGAGGATGTACACCATGGAGGCCAAAGCTCTCGCAGAGGAGCAGAAAAGACTCAATCCAGATTGTTGGAAACGCAAGAGAACCAATTCAGTAAGGGAGAAACTGAAAAGCAGAAAAGGCACTGTTATTGTAAATCTAGTCTGTACTTGCTCCTCTTATATGTCCTATTTTCTTCGCCAGGGCTCGCAGCAGACCTAGATAATCCCCCAGAATCCCTAGCTGCTGATGCTAGTTGTTGAGAGGTGCTGGACAGAGTCTGATGGACCGCCTGATGCCTCTTTGCTCTCCTGTATTCTCGAGACTTGACTGTGATACTCAGTTCACCTGCTTTGTGTAACCTTGAAGCAATATAGAGACAAACAATGAATTATAAACTATAAACAAAACTTGTAATCTAGTCACTAACCATGCATATATTTTCTTATCTCTTTTAATGTTAAGACGTCCGATTTCCCTCAATTAGGAATGAGTTTCAAGTTTTTAGTTTTTATGTTCATTGAAAAAAAGAGCCTGTGGTGCTTTGCTTCAGAGCAGACGGAGCAATTTACAATATTTAGAATTTGCAAAAAGGGCAACTTTCCATAACCTTTTCTCAGAATAACTATATTTGTTAAACTGCGGGAAATTGGTAACCTGTTCATACATTTTGTATTACAGTATATATTCCGCAGCTGACCTATGGCCAACAATGTGAAAGTGTTTGTAGAGTGTTTGCCATGTGACAGGACAGCATGCAGCATGTGGTGGTGGTGGGTTTACACTCAGTCACAGAGCACTTCAGGCCTTCACTGTAAGTGTTTATTTCTATTGCACTTTATATAAATATGTAATCTAATATGCAGCCATTGAAAACCATTTGTATATTACACCTAGTATCTATCATAGTTAGCTGTTTGAAAAACCATGGCCTGGACGGTCATGTTCTGCTTTCAGGTTTGCAATTGAATTTCAAGTGCTCTGTTCATATTGTACAGGTTCACAGCCCCAGAAACCTCTTGCACAAAGTATCCTTGTATCATATTATAAATACTTTTTTAAATTTGCATCTTAACCAAGCGTTTGTTGTTTTTCATAAACTTCATTTCAACAATAACACTCTGTGGAGATGCTTGGCTTTTGAATACATTTTAACCATTTTATTGTGAAATGTGCTTTGCGGTATCTGCCTATGAAGAAGTGGGTGTCCTCGAATGACTCTCAGTATAATTTTAACTGAAGCTCTACGCATTCTTGGTATCCACTGATCCAAACATCCTACAAGTAAAGCCTTGTGTTTCCAGGTAACAACTGATTAAATGTGTCTTCTGTTCCGTTTGCTTGTCTCCAACATCAAACCCATCACATGCACATGCTAACAAAGCCCCCTAAGTAGCAGGATAAGTCACTCCTGGGCTGATTGAGGACAGTATTAAGCATCCTTTTAAATGAATTGAATACTTACTGAAACCTTGGTCCCTTCCCCTTGAGATGAAAAACGCTCTGAAAGAAAATGAAATTGAAAGGACACATTATCAAAAGCTTTTAAATGAAGACAAGGGTTCACTTGAAGAAAGACCCAATGACAGTATTTTTCTTGTGGCGTTTACATATGCAATTATTTTGAAAGCAACTTTTAGCTTCTAGGAATAGAGTTGTTTAGTCACAATAAGAGCCAGAGGGCGCTGTAACTCTTTGTTCAGTTAACTGTAGTTCTGATGATAAAATATTCCTCTTTATTTGACCAATAAGAAGATGTCATGTTTCTTAAAATAAATCCCAGCTGCACTAAGCTTCAAAAAAAGGACCTCAACTGAACTTATTTTCTTTTTGTGTAAATACCTTTTGGCCTTGTGTGAAAAGGAAAGTTCCTGTCAGAAGGGATAAGATTGATAGTACGGCACGCTTCATGAAATAACCATGATCAGAACCCTGCAGCCTTGCGACCATACAAATCTTGTTAGAACATAAACCTATCACAAGGGCGTCCCCAAATGATCTACTAAGCTTTGCACTGGAGATATTATTCTGGGCAACATTAATGTGTTTAATATGAAACCCTTTCACATCTGAGTAAATCTAAATAATGTGTCCTAGTCATGACGTGCACATCTTGTTATATGAAAAGGAAGTCCTCTTGTTGCTTTCTCTTTCATCAAAGATTCCCAACTGGATTCCCTTGGGATAGCCTAAATATATATTTTTTTTTTTACCAATTTATCCTTTATTCTGTTATTATTCAGATGACAAATGTTCAGTAAAATATTCACCATAAATCTCTTAAGGTGAAAGACTAAACAAAAAAGTAAAATGAGAAATAAATATGATCATGATCAAGGAGATAAAGGTTCAAATGAACAGGTACTATGGAGGCAAACTGACAGGGATCAATGTGGCTTCCTTTTGTAAATCAGAAGCTGCCAGACCTTAATCAAGACTTACTAATGAAGGGCAATTAGCCTTAATCATTCAGTGAACGATAGCAGACGCTCAGTGTAATTGTTACTGAGACGTGTTGTCTGTGCGTCGAAGTCAGGCACTCATCTTAACTGTAATGAACACAATTTCTAAAGAGCATTTTCATTTTCAGGTTGAATATTCATTCTAAGCACTTTCCATTTATTGCACATCTTTGAAATTCTTTGGACATGCATCAAACACCAATAGCCATCTAAAATGCTTTGTTTTTTCTGTCTTAATAATAAATAAGATTAATCAACCATAATTCATATTGTTGTTGATGGATATATTAGATTGAATATCTAGCTTATTTGTATAGTGATTATGTAAATAAACATTGCTGGCATTACAAAATGTGTGCTAGGGCAGAAACATCACTGCCCTCTCTTCTTGACAGTATGTCAGTTGGGTTTATTGAAACATTTACTGGCAGAGATGTGGCAGGTTAGTAAAATAGTCCTAGTCCTGCTGCCGAGCGGCTTGACACACGCCTCAACACGTCTGTCATTATTTTACAGCTGTTCAGTCCTGTGAGAGGCCAACAAAGAGCTGTAATGTTAGCTTGTCACAATCTGTCAGCTGAGCAGAACTTCAGCGGTCAACTGCAGCCACTTTCAGCCACAGCTGCTAGGGGGCGCCACAAGGAAAGTGCTTTTGAGGACTTTTCAGTATTATATGTAGTCTGGCTTTCTTCTTCTGTTCAGACTTGCATATGAATGATTGATGATCATTGTATGATATTCAGGTTTAAAGTTATACTATTTAGAGTTTCCATAAATTCTCAAGTTAAAATCTCTTCTTTCATATCTACAGTGCCACCTCACTGTCACCTGTATATAGGTGTGTACCAGTTAATGATACAATACCATGGCTAAAGAACAACAGGCCTAAAAGTAGTGGCCTAAAACTCATGCACTGTAGCTAATCAGTGCTTGTAGGAAATAAATATAACAAATCTAGACAATTTTATAGAAACTAGAGTAAACCTGTGTACGGACGTACTTGTGTTATACACCAAAACACAAATTTAAATGTTTATTTTATAATTATGATTTGTTCCCAGTTACGGACTGTACATCTAAACATCACAAGGCAAAGAAATGTTTCAGAAATCATCAATCATCAATTGCGACCTATTCTAATCCATTGACTTTATCTGCTAATTTATTTTACAAACTCAGTATTCTTAATATTTATGGAATAAATGTCAATCAATATTGTATTTTTATGTATAAATTTCAGCGTAATCAAAGTACTATGCCGGTTCATTTTATATTTTTTTAAAACGAATGCTGAGATTATACTATAATACTTTTCAATGTAAAGATTTTCATTTACTTTCATTAAATCTGTAGCATCCAGAGCCCAAGGCTTTAAACTATGGAACTACGGTGCCAATTTCCCATCCGGTTGGTGAGAGCTCGTCACTATTGTCATTCAAAAAATATTACAAACAATCTTTGGTAAAATTCTCCTAATTTACAGAAGTGTTTATAGAAGATCTATTTAATTATCTCGTTTAATGCTCTCTAAATTCTTGTAGTATTGTTTCTCCTTTCTTTTTATCTTTTTTATAAAAGGTGGAGCCCTGTTGGGTTTTTTGCCTCTTTCTTGCACTTCCACTGTTTTATATATTATTGTAAATGTGTACTGTCTTTGTTACATATTTGCTAAATAAATAAAAAAATAAAATAAATGTATAGATTTATTGGCACATTTATTCAAAGGCTTCAAAACCTGTTAACATGGTGAAATGGCAAAAAGAGAACAACATTATACAATATAATACAGTCAGAAATACACCATTAACTGCACTGTTTATGGCAGATTGATTTAATCTCACTGTAAATAAGTAATCCACTTTTTAATGCCTCACATTATATGTTATTATTTGCACTATGTCAGACTCCCTGATCAGAAACACTGTCAGCTTTCTGTAGCTGTTGATGGACAACTATATTCTTCTAACTATCATCCCTCACCTGTCACACTCAGTTTTCTGCTCCTGTCCTATATCCAGCCTACATTAGGGCCTGCTCAGTGCTCAGTCCCTTGTGTTTTGAGGCCTTAATTGGACGGTGTGTGAAGACGTTGAAAGCAGCAAAATCATTTCATTTTCTTGTTCCACAGGTTTGAGGCGACAGAGAAGTGAATTGAATGAACCCCTGTTGATCGAATTTGCACTTTGCTCTGACAGCTCGACAACGAAACAGTGGAGAGGATGGCAATCACACAAGGCTCAAACAAAGCTCAGGAGAACCCAGGCATATGCACACTCGTGGCATACTAATCCATGCTAACGTTCAGGACCGCTGCCCTGGATTACACACCGGTTAATGCAGTCACACACAAAATATGCCACAGCAACACTGTAGGTGGCTGCTCTTTCATGGCTGCATCAGTGTGCTCTAACTCTTATCTTAGTGTCTTCAGTCGGCACGGGAATCCAAAACCTAGCTTATACTGAAAAGCACTTAGATCAAAGAAGTGGTGGTTCTTGGAGGCAGGGGGCATAGTTGGGACTGTGACCAGTTTCTTCTGATGCAGGGCTACTTCAAAGGACAGAATTAAGAAAAATATCGTGGATAGTTTAAAGTGATTGGGAGATGTCTAAAAATGTCTCTTTGCTAGACTGAAAAGATCTAACATGAAACAAATGACATGTCTGTTCAGAATGAGTAGAAACAAATGCTTTATTGTCAAGTTGTGATATATGATCGCTACAGAGTTTGTGTGGTTGATTTAAAATATCTAAAAATGTCTCAGCAAGGATTGATTCATACAGCTGTCAGTCATTTGTTACAGAATGCTCATTCTGTAACTGTACAGCAGCTCATTAAGGCTGCTGTACAGAAATCAAAGATTAAAAACGCATAACGTTTAGCCAGCAGAGGGCGCAGATCCCTTTCTGTGCAACTCATGGATAGTGGTGCATCTTCTTTTACAAGTAGAGATGTTTAAGATGGAAAGTTTGGAAGAAAGGACATGTTTTTTGTACATCTTCAGTACAAACAGTTATGTTGGAGGTTTGTGTCCAGCTGAGTGAGATAGGCAAAATGATTTTAAGCTCATGAAAATAACTTATGCAGTGTCATTGCTCTTTGTGTTCTTGAGTCCAAACAATATTAATGACATTAATAAAGTTTTAATAGACTTTATTTGGTCTGGAAAGAAGGCTAAGTTAAAACTGGATATTCTACAGCTTGGATGGGGGATGCTTAGCATTAAAAATTACAGGCCTATCATTGAATTATTTCTGTTTGGGACGTTGAACATGATGTAATGCCATGGCTTGAGATTGAAAAGGAACTCTGTAAACCATTCTCACTTAAAAATTTATTAGACAGACGAGGTAGAGAACTACCACTTATTGTTAAAGATAATTTCCTCATAAACAATATTACTAAACCATGGAGCAGAAGAAGTTTAGGAAAACCCATGTAGTAAATTTTTGACAACATTGATAGAATACCTCGCAGCAGATGGTGCTGGTCCCGATTTCAAGTCAAGGCAAGACGCTGGCATCAAAAGAATGTATGGGCTAACTATGGGACAAAGGCAAATCCAAGACATTTGACGCTATGAAGAAATCAATATACTATTCCTGCTAAGGATCTTCAGATTAGGAAATATGTAAGGACAAAATGAATATTCTTGAACTCTCAGAGTTATCCGAGCTATTAGAAAAGACTGTCATGGACTGCAAGAAGCGTGGAGGATTTGTTTCCAGATTTCCTTCTGAATTGCAGACAAACTATTTATTTATTTTTTTTTTGGACAACTTGTCTAGAATATCAGTTTGTAATAGATATAACGTAGAGTAATGCAATATAATATTTTACACAACGTTTATGTCTCTACTTACATACACAGTATTCACTCTAGGAGCTTCTCCAAACCGTCCTTAAAGTAAACTACTTAAAAGGACTAGATACCATTGTCTCTGGGAGTGTGGGGAGATTGAAAAGTTCTGGAAAGCAGTATGCAGAGAGATCAGTCTGGTGATAGGGCAGTCCATTGCTCTGTCTATTGGGACTTGTGCCTGGGGCTCTGGGAACAGGCAGAGAAACTGTGCAGTTTTTATTGATGCTGGCCAGGAAGGCCATTATGCTGAAGTGGGTGGGGGGCGATGCCCCTCCACCGCACTTTGGAGATCTCTAGTAGCTGAGGTATTGGCTCTAGAGACGCTGTGTTTGGGTGGGAAACCACACCGGGTTAAAAAACTTCAAAATATTTATGCTGATTTGTGTTTGAATTTACAAAATAATAATATAAAAAAAATATTATTTTTAGAATATATATTTTGAGATAAAAGTTCTTAAAAAATAAAGAAGCCAACAACTTTGTTATAGTAAGCTAATCTTTAGTATTTTATTGCTGAGGTAGAATTTTTCCAATACTTTCAGCTCTCCATACTGCAACCACATACTACCCATAACAGGTCACTTGAATTTTGCTGTAAAACCAATGAACAGTCTCACACGCACCTCTCACAGCTTTCAACACAGCAGCGGTTCAGAAACCACCTACTTGTACCTTTGCTGTAAATGGATCAATATGTATTTCACTGAGGGATCTTGCAGGGTTCATGACTGAAAACAGTAAACAAAAATCAGCCCTAGATCCTCATTTCCTACATTTACATGATCTAAAAATACTGCTGTACGTATGACAACATTATTAATGTTCCCTCAAGATCAATAACCTTCAAGTTAGCAGCTAATGACGCATTAGGATATGGCAGAGAGATACTCTGCTCAATGCTCCTCAGATGGACTTGTATAAAACATCCGTTTTGATAGTCTCATTAAATGCTGGTTAGTCACATCTCAATAGTTTAGGGTAAATTAAAAAAGATATTTTGATTGGTGATTCCTCATCTGATGTTATTGCTCCTTTATTTGCACCAGGACCTGAGAAATCTGTTTGCCTACATTATCATCAAGAGAGCAATACAATGATTTTACACAGCCTAATAATTTCATCAAAGCAGTGACTATGACATCTATTGGTGATGAACTGTTGGGGCATTGATCACAGAGAGTGAAGTCCAATTACAGATCATGGATTACACTTCTAACAATCACCACATTGTAAATATAATGAGTTTTTAAAGAAGCTCACAGCTGTAACAATGTTGATGATAAAAGCAGAAGAGCAATGTGGCATGACAACTTTGACTCTTATGTAATTGGCAACAAAGTCCCTCAGGGGCCTGACACATTCTTCTAGAACAAATTACTGATTGGCAACATTAAGTTTTTTAAATTTTACTATCTTAATCCTGGCTTGAGTCATTTACATAAGAATGAAAGTGTCAGAGTATGATTGCTGCCAGACCACATGTTGGTACACATGCAGAGCCAATGTGTTTTAGATTTTTTCCTCCTATTAGGCTTTGTAGCATGGTCATGAAAGGTCTGTACTAAGTCTTAGACTACAGGAATAGTGTCCTAGTGAGGGTATCTATACAGTTGGGGGCACTAATGGTATTTATTTATGTATATGTTATTTTATCAGATCTCACGGTCATAGCAGAAAAACGTTGGGATTAGTCTAGCAGCATCGGTAGAAAAATATAATATGTTGCTATAGATCAGAATACTTGTGGTAGTTATAAAATCAGTAAAATAATTATTTTGTTGGTTTCTTGACATGACACATTGAAACTAGTTTCTCTTTTAAAAGACAAATTGCCCATAGTTCAGCAGAAACTCCACTGTGTAACTCTGTGGCTCATGTGTTCTCATCTCATTAGACAGCTTTCATATTTTGCCAAAACCCATCTTACAAGCACCAATTTACAACCTAAACAGATACAATACATCGTAAATACATATGACCAATTGTGATCTAGGCCTATTTGGAGCCCAGTGTGTACATAGCCCTAGATGCAAACAAAGTCAGAAGTTGCTGCTATAATTTGCCAGTCAACTTGTAATCTACACTAGGAGTGTGCCTGAGCACGGGCACAGAGGAAGCACTACTTTCAATCCTTGCAGGCAGTGTGTCTTCTGATTCTTTAAAAACATGTATAAAAACCCAGTGTTTGTATGTGGTAAGAACATATCCATCCACTCTGTGGCTAAACCTCTGTGTACTTCATTCAACACCAGCCTCTAAAGCACTAGCACTGACATGAAGTGTTTCCTTTATTCGAGATGAGAGATGGTCGAACAAAAGGACATTTGTCCTGTGGATTAGATGATTAAAGGTTAGTGTCCCCAAAACCACCCCTGACATTTTCTTCAATTACTGTTTTTGTCTAACCTAGATGTCACATTTTATTATTTATTTTCACTTTTATTTTAAAAAACCGATTTAGGGCACCTACAAATTTCCAGTGGACTCCTTCACATAACTAAATAAAATACAGGACACACAAAAAGTAAACCAATTAAAACAATTCATAGCATTATTTGATATAATATTTATACTGAACACAAATTTCAACACTTTTGTTTTTGCCCCCATTTTTCATAAGCTGAACTCAAAGAGCTAAGACATTTTCTCTGTACACAGCAGGCCTATTTCTCTCAAACATTGTTCACAAATCTGTCCAAATCTGGGTTAGGGAGCACTTCTTCTTTGCCGAGATAATCGATCCACCTCACAGGTGTGGCACATCAAGTGGATGATTAGAGAGCATGATTATTGCACAGGTGTGTCTTAGGTTGGAAACAATAAAAGGCCACTCTAAAATGTTCAGTTTTATCACACAGCACAATGCAACAGATGCCACAAGATTTACGAGAGCGTGCACTTGGCATTCTGACTGCAGGAATGTCCAGCAGAGCGGATGTCCGTGTCCCCCCCTCCCCCTATACAGTGAAACTGCACATTTTAGAGTGGCCTTTTATTGTTTCCAACCTAAGACACACCTGTGCAATAATCATGAGAGAAATGGGCCTTTTGTGTACACAGAAAAAGTCTCATAGAGAAAATCTTTGAGAGTTCAGCTCATTAAAAAATACAGGCAAAAACAAAAATTTTGTTCACTATATCATTCTGGTTGATTTCTTTGCCGTCTTGTTACTAAAAGTCCCACATCATTTGGCAACACTCACATGCATCTAACAACAAATAAAGAAGTTTAGAACTTGATTGAAACACTTAACACAAAAATACAATATTGTACAAGACAAACTAAATCCTGCAAGACACATGAGTTCTTGCTTTGAATTGGGTAAAAGGAAAACAGTCTCCCAACTCTTTTCTTAGTTTTTTGCTTAGGACTTCTATGTTAAAAACAGAACATTTTGTAACAGTGATGACTGGGTCACCCTTTTATAAAAATGTCACTGTCAGCTTTCAATAGTGTTAACCGTTTGGGGCAATTAAGACAGTAGCTTGCAAATATATTTACATTTATAATAATGAGCTTCAAAAGACTTTAAGATGTCATCATCTGCTTCTTAAACTCAAGTTCACCTTTAGATCTTATCACACTTCACTTAATATTTGCTCTCTAACTTATTAAATCTCTCACTAAGGGTCTACCATTTAATTATATTACTCTATTTATCACAAAGTAGTCACAGGAGACTATGAGGTCATAATTAAAAGTAGCAAAAATGATTTGTTACATGCAGTGCTTAGTAAGGAATGTCTGATTACTAATGTATTCTAAATCACCAATACAAATTATATATATATTATATTTCCAAAACAACTATAGAGGCATCAGCACAGGTCACCAGGCCATCCTCATCTCACAGTTGCTTTTTAAATCCATCTCATCCCACAATCAAACTAAAAATGGCATTCACTTTTCAGAATGATAAATTATAATGGCAATGCTTTCATTATTCTGCTGATTAATTTACCCTTTACACAATTTTATTTAGACTACTAAAAAGGTCAGACAACTCTGTTTCTAAATATGTACTTCTTTTACTTTGTCAGTCAAAACCTAAAGAAGACTGCACTTCTATTATGATTAAGATACGCTACAAATGTTCACATATCTATAGAAGGTTTGAATGTCACAAACTCAGTATATAGTCTCAGTCTAATGCATATGTAACTTTCTGCAAACCACTGAAATAGCCATGTTTTGGAGCAAAAGATGTAATGTATTTATCCCAAATGTCCTAATATTCAAGGAACACTATGTAACTATGTGTCCTGTGCAAGGAGTTGTTATCCAGTAAAAGGGCTCTGTCTGCAAATGAAGAGTTCATTTGCAAAAACAGATAAAAGCCATTTTTAAAATCAGTCAGCTGAGGCTTGTAATTTATTCTTTGCATAGCGCAGTTTTCAAAACCCAAATCCATTTTAGTGGTCCTAATTGGCCACAGCCACTCAAATTTGATTTGACTGATATCACCTTTGGCAAATAATAGAAAAAAATATGTTTGTGACAATTTTTTAAAACGGAGTCTCTGCTTTTGCAAATGCACTGCAATGCAATGCAATGCACTAGCGCAAACTCACATGTGACTGTTGCATCTACAGTATGTGTTATATGTATCTCAGATATGTGAAGAGTTGTGTTGATCTGCTCTGTTCTCACAAGATAACAATGTGTCATTTCTGAGTTACACAGTGCAGTACTGGATCACCACCACAATAACTTTGATATGATCAATTTTAATAAATTGAGGCAAAGTATTTTCCTTTAAAAAAAAAAAAAGCCATTTAGTATAACTTTAGGTACTAACCAATAATGATTGATTTTGAGGTTAAGAAGTTGAATTGAAGCAATAATTCATTCTAGGAACATCTGTGATTTTAGACTGTATGCTCTAACTTATTAAAATGTCTCTTGGTTTATTTTTTACACACGGGTAATAAAAATCATACTGTGAGCATGGCACAACACCTGCTAAGAGGCATGTTTGTGGAGAAAAGGCATTAAACTCTGCCACATTTGCTTCTCATACATTAAGTTCTGGCCCTACACCTGGCAGTGATTGGGTGCAGTGCGAGGCGTTGGTCTTATGGAGGTGGACAGGACTGATCACTGCGACAATGCAGATGGATGACAGCTGAGATGCAGGGCTGCAGAGTGTTACCTGTAGGCCACACACCACTGGGCAGTGTTTCACTGTGGATGACTGTGACGGATGGCACTGTCAGCACCACTAGGACCCCACATAGACACACAATGTAGCGACAAAAAGGAGCGAAAATAACAAAATGCAACAGGATAAAAAAAGAACGAATGAGCCACGCGCTGAGAGACTGTAATTGCAAATAAAAAGGTGAGAAGAAAGCGACACAGAGAGAGCTGTCATGGCAACGTTCTAAAAATGGCAACGCAACAGTTAATTACCACCTCCACCCACAGGTATGAGGCATGCATAATAGTGAAGGTGACAGGACACCTGCTGCAAAATCTCAGCTAGTTATCACCTACAGGTATTTCTGAGCACCATGTGCACCCAGACTAACCTGAACGTGTGAGGGAAATACCTACAGATCTGCTGCTCTATCTGTCAGAGATAAAGCCTGACATATGTTGCGGTGGGATTTGTGGACACCATTTAGAGAGAGAGAGTGCAATCTTCAGGTTTAGGGTGGGTCATTTCCTCCAAAGACCTCTGCATCTAAGGAAGTGATAAAGATAACCGAGTAATTTAAATCATAACATCAACAAACCATAGTGCTGAATGTATGTGTATATCCCGGCTGCTATGTGTTGCTTGAAAGCAGGTGAGCGTGGAAGTCTATTTGTCACTGTTATCTGTCTAAAGACTCCAATCAGTCACTCTCCAGATAACGTGGAAACTCATCAAAAAAGGTTGAGGGTGACCTTAATAAGAGAGAGCTGCTGATAAAGCACTTGCCAGCTGGTCACGGAAAAAAAAAGAAAAGTTTTTTAATTCCTAGCATTAAAAGCCACAAAGATGATGTTTGAGAAAATCACACCCAGCTGCTGCACAGAGCTATTAGCCAGAATGAATATAAAATAAATGGTACAATGTTTCTTTTTGTCCTAAGGCTGCAAAATCTATTCAAAGTCATGTCAGCAAGTTGCAGTGCACACACCAGTAATATATGTAGTGACAAATCCAATTATAAGGTGTCAGATTTATTTTTAAGGCAAAATATAAATTCTCAGTGTACTTACACATATGATTCTTTGTGAATAATTATCAGTGAGAAACATTTTGTTGTCATCGCTTTGATATATCATTTGGTGCAGAGGAGTTTGGTGCTGAAGGATGGCCATAAAAAGACTGAAGGCTTGTTTGCTAAAAGCTTGGCGTGTGTTGTAGATAACTATTTTATGCTGGCACTGTGTTGTTAACCACGTAGATGACCGTGCCCCCACTCACTACAGTAGCATCACTTTAACAGAATTGTATAGATCACATTTGACACATTACAGTCCTGAGCCACTGAAGCTTGGACACGCCAAGAACTCTGAAGTTGGACTACAAGATCTCTACCTGAGGTCATTTTTCACAAACATCCAATAACTACTCTGGCAGCAGGATCATCATTGTAATGTATCAAGCATTGAGGGAACAATTTTCCAGAGCCAGAATTGATTCAGTCAATCTTCAACCAAATTAAGCACAACATGTTTTGTACACTGTGTGTCGACAGTGTGAGAAATTTAGTGTTTAGTGCTGTGACTTTAACAACTAGAACAACTAGAATAATTTAAAATCTATTCATGATGCCATTACAAGGACCTGGAACAAAGAGAAGAAATGCCCACAAACTTTGCCCAGGGCCTTTAAGCATTTATTTAAATAAAAACATGCATCAAAATAAAAACCATGCCACATTCATAAAGTGTGTTCACTATTGCACCAAAAGAAGGCTTTGTTACTGGTCACACAGCTCTAGAAATGAGAGAGGACACTATCACACTGCAGGCTACAATTTATTTGACCAAGCACTGTATAATGAGTCAGATTTGAGTGGTCTTTTCTCAACTCAACTACATTTTTACATAATATGTAAATAAGGGAGAGTGTTGTGCCACAATCTGTTGTGTTATTAGAAGATGCCTCATATGTAACTTTGAGTGTCGGTGGTACATAAAAGACTACTACTGTCTTGTGGTTTGTATTGCTCCACATTCAAAACTCTGTACCTACTTAAAAAGGCAGAGGCTGTTGCTGGCTCCATCTCCCCCAACCTCATCTGTCCAAATATTTTAGAAATACGTCACCTCAGTAGGGTTTGGACTTGGTGAAAGAAAATCTCCCAGGCTGAGAAAGTGAGCTGAGGTGACAGACAGTTGATAAACTCTGGGGAAGAGAAAGATCTTGGGCTGAGGCATAGACGAGCAGGATGTAATGGCACCTTTGCTGTTTATCTGATCCTATTCAGTAAACAACTGTGGTTGGTCTGGAAAAAGATAGAGTTCAGGTGGTCCACAATTTTTGGGCGATATTACAAGCATTTTCTAAAAAGGACATCCATGCTCTGACCTTGTCCCAATTTGTATGAGACACGACTTCTTTATCTTCCAAGGTTCAGCTAACGCATGGCTTTTCGGGCTGCTTTAAGTCAAATCAAGAACTTTGACAGCACTTTTTAATCACTGCTGCTTAATCCACAGATGGAGCAAATGTCTGGGCATTCACACTTACAATAGGTGATGATCTAACTGTCGTACAGTAAGCAGCACAAACTCTCCAAGTCTGTTGATGGAAATTTTACAGCACACAGCCACCGACTCTCCAGATGCCTGCATTTCAGAAGTAATCATCTTTGTGAAGAAGCGAAGCGGTAAACCCATAGATTTTAATATTTTTAAGTTAAAGTCAGTAGAGAGAAATGATTCCTCGGTGTGTTCAAATCCTCAGTTTAAGCCACACTCTATAAATCTCTGAAGCAACACAAAATAAGCTTTTGGCAAATTTATCTCTGCCTTTTCTGGAGGGCTAGCCAAAGTTTAAACATCCCCCGAAAGTAAACAATGACGAGAAGTCCACAAATACCAGCGGTACTTCACTGCTGCCTCTCAAATGTCTCATGGTGGGCCACGGGCCACTCTGTATTCAGCGTGTTACTTGATAGTGCCATAAGATAAGCACATCTAGACACAGACAGTGAAGTAATCAGCTGTAATTATAACATAAATTGATGATGAGTGATGTATGTATCCCACAGAGTGACACTGTGATGAAGCCACTTGGAGCACCGGCCCGTCTGACACTCAACAAAACGAACTGAGCTGTTGGCTGCCAAATTGCCTTCCCAGCCAGGTTTTCTAGTCAACCTGATGCAAACGATGTGTGCTCTTGATTAGGGCAAAGTAAACACTCAGCGTCACTTTGAAAAACTGACAAAAGCATTAAATAAGCAATTGATCCACGAGAGATAAAGATAATAGAAAAAAGCAACAGGGACACAAAAAGGCAGAGAGAAAACTGAAAGGCTTTTTTCTTATGAAAAGAATCAACCCAATGACACATAGCCCATTGTGCACTCTTGTCTGAGGCTTTTTTATGAAGATCTCATCTATTTCTCCTTCGCACAAATTGCCCTACGTCTGCGTACTTATTTTGTAAGCCTTATTAGAGAGATCAAAAGGTAATCAAAGTAGAGAACTGCCAAGCTAATGTCAAAACAAACAGCTGATGTGTTCATTTAGTTATTCATTTTACAGAGTTCAGAATAAGTTTATGCTAAGTCCAACTATAATGAGACATGCAGGTGAACTGGTGAAGGAATGTGAATAAATTAGTGCGAATGGTTGTACATAAATCAATAATGATTTCTTTAACTATCAGGCTAACATATTTATAAGAAAAACAGGGCCACATGGAAAATGCAAAATGAGGTAAAAACAATTGCAGAGTGTAGCAGAACTAATTGAGATGAGATAAAATGACTAAATAGGATGCAATTTAAAATCCTTCTCATCTTGACTTTGACCCAGCGAAGCAGTTTGGATCTAATTATGATATGAATATTATTATCACATAAACAGGATGAAGGATTATGGTTAAAGTGAATAGAGGCAACAAAAGAACAAGAAAAGCAATCCACTTGAGACACACAAAACGCTAAAAACAATGTAAGTTCATGTAAATAACATTCAACGGGCTAAAAATATCAGCGTAGGAGCCAGCACAGGTTTACAATGAGCCTTGAGCTGTTTTCATGAGTGCAGTGCTAACAAGCACTGTAACACTGGTGAGACAACACATGAGAGAGAGTCACATGACCAAATGTGTTAGAGCATTGTTCAGACCAGTTAAAGTGAAATTATTCTGCAGTGTGAATCAACTCTTTATGAATATATTTTTTTTCCAATAACACTGAAATGCAGTATTTTTGCATCTGTCAAAAATCAATAATGACTTTTTGACATATTATATAATGCAGAAATATGAAAAACCACATGAATGCCCTTACTTACCGTCTCTGAAATTGTAGTGTACTGTATGTTTTGGAGCCTATTTCAAATTAAACAGCCGTCTGATTACCATGTACAGAATGAGATTACTGCTATAAAAAAAAAAAAATACATTTAAAAGCTTGTATTAAATTGTGAGTGGCTACAGAAAGCTACAGATGAAATGTTTCAGGGCTTTTCAAAGCACTGTGAAGTGGCCGAGTGAATGATTTATGAACACTCCATCACTCTCCATTTCTAACACAAATGTAAATGATAAGAGTGCAGCACTGACAGCTAGGGAGGTTGTAAAGAGCTGCACTGTTGTAAAAGACACCATCAACGAGGTGCACTGATTCAACAGGGATTACTGTGAAACGTGTTTGTGCTAACAGAAGCAGTGGACATAACTGAGACTCACTCCACACACTGAGGACTGTACATAAACAATGCATGCAACTGGCTGCACCTAATGATGAGGTAGAGCTGAAAGTGCAAAATGCGGCGGGCTGGCTCCAAGAAACCCTGGCTTCAAGCGACTCCAAATCAAAAGTCATACTGCTTGTCTTGTTCTCTAAATGTTTTAAGTAGATAAATCAATAATCAACCTTTTTCACACACGTGTATTTAACGACTGAGATTTTGAGGCATGGCTGTAGTTGTTAATCATATACATCCATTTATAAGTTAGCTGCATAGTGATTTCTAACTTTTAACATTTTTCACACTGAAGCGGCAAGGGCAACCAAAGAGATGACTGCTTATTCTTCTTAATAAGAGCCATAATTCACTACGGAGCTAAGTCACGTACAGTGCACAATTTCTGCACAGAAACGAGTCATTGTGAGATGAATGGAGGTTCAAATCAAATCTTTGCATTGTCACAGTAATAATGAGCTAACACAGGTGGCCTCCACACTGAATCCTCTTATATTTTCTGCCTCTGAATGACGCAGGCTTGTGTAGACTCCATGCCAGTTGTCCCCTTCCTTCATCTCCCCCCACTGAGCGACGACAATATATGCAGTCGGGGTTATTAATGAACAGAGAGCAGCCATACATCAGCGCAGAGCCAAGATGGAGGAACAGGCTAGTAATAGGCCATACAACAGCACAACAGCGAGCCATAGAATTAATGGTGAACTAGCCTCAAACCTGCGGTACAATAATGCAGAAGATAAAGGAGAAGATAAAAGACTCCCACACCTGAAGAAATGAGACTGTATTTGAATTACATTAGCCTGCCCCGACAGTTTTAAAGCCCCTGACCCAAAGAATTACAGCTCTCATTAAGTCTTACAGAACAGAACCGAGAATTGGGATGTCAGTACAGAAGCGTCTGGCATTAATCAGATAACCAGGAAGCACTGTGACACAAAACAAAATGATGATATGACTAAAAGTAAACACAATAAAGTTAAATTATTTATTGTGGAATAAACACATCTGTGGGACACTTACACAAAGCCTATTGGGTGTTTTATATTTCTGCACATGGCTGAGGCAAAGCACATGCTCAGATGGATGGAGACCTTGGTGAAGCCACAGCAATAATGAATCATGTGCAACATACAATCAATTCACGTTTTGACAGGGCAGAAAATAATCTAGTGTCCAAGGTACAGCAGCAAAGGATAATTCAAGGCTCTCAAGGCCAAATACATTTATGGCTTCTGATGGCGTGGCTTGTGGTGGGCATTGTGAGTGTAAACTATAGGACTCAGACACATGGAGAGACACTGCAATAGCGATACATGGGTGGAAGGTGAAGGCCGCAGTGGCTTGATGGGATAGTTTAGTGAACAATAATGTAACTGTAATATTTTGAGAGTGGACCCTTCCTTTGTTCTCTACCACTGCAGAGTATGTATAAGCTTTAGAGTTAACTGAGGTTACCTTCTGTCTTCAAACCATTTCTAGATGCCTTATATGATAACCTATTTATTCTACTGATGTATTTTCAAGTGACCCTAGAGACCACCAAGTCACTTCTTTCTATTTCTCTATATTTCTCTGCATTACAATGATTTGTTTTGAGTGTACATTATGGTAATAGAAGACTAGAGAAGTTTATTTTAAATTATCTTAAGATATCTTGATTGGGAAAACATCTGAAGTAATAACCAGGTTTGATTCCTTCGCAGCAAAATTCAGCTTGAATAGTGTCTGATCACTATTGCTTACTGCACTCATCTTGTTTCATGGTGCATATGACCATGATGATATAAAATGAGACATGGCAAGTCTCAGTGGGATTGTGAACAGTGACTTCTTGATTAATGATAATGAATGCAACTTTCTACAGATTAATCATGGCGGCAACCTGCATGCAGCCTTAATTACAACAAATAATCCCAGCTCTGGGCTGAAGCCTCTGCAGTGAGTTCAGTTTTAAATGCAGCACAAATACAGCTGCGAGAATGAAAGTCCCAGGTGTGCAGAGCCAGTAATGATCCTGTGTGAAGCCGGGACACAAGCCTTTTAGTGCAGGAGTCAGATAGAAATGGAGGATGTCACGTAACAAAGACAGTTGAAGGACACGACCTCCACACTGTTGTAAACAGCATTAAAGCTGTATCAAACACAAGAGCATCACATTGATCGATCAAACACAAGTCACGCGAGGTCCAGGTATAGGGAAAAGCTGATAGTCATGACAGCCATGGCAAGGCTCAATAACGAGCCACTTCAGAAAAACTCATTCCCTAATGGCTGATCTACTGACATTCACTCGCCCCAATGCTTTTTACTCAGCTGCTCTCACATCCTTACTTCATACTATGCAGGGTTTAGAAGCTGACCAGAAAGACAACTTCTAAAAAAATACTTTGTTTGAATTCAGCGCGCAAGGCTTCAGACTTTTGTTTATATAGACTCTGTCATTCATTGCAAAAAAGAACTGAAGCAGAGCACAACAAAGAATACTTGGTCAGTCTGCAAAGAAGTCTACAAGTAAAATGGCTAGGACAGGTAATACAACACATGAATGGGTTGAAGATAAGCTTGTGCACCTGGAAATAAAACATTTTTGACAGAAGTATTTATATTGTCATTGTAAATTGAAATTTGTTCTTAATTGACCTACCTGGTTAAAGAATAAAATAAAATACAAACACAGAGATTTTTTTCATTACATTTTAATTTTTTATTATCACTTTATTGTCCCAATGGGAAAATTCACTGGGCGCCCAGCATGTTTTGATGTTGAGCACGGGCAGAACATACAAATACCACACAAGCTGGACTTTCTTGTTGTGAGAAGGTGCTGCCATTTTAGACTTCTTAACGTTACAAAATGGTCTGGGTTGGCTTTTTATATATATTTTATTATTATTATTATTATTATTATTATTATTATTATTATTATATTAGCATATTTAGCATATTAGCATACACTTAATAGCATGCAAAAATTACTACATATCTTTTCATATAATTTCTACACAAATCTACTAAAACTATTTATTAATATAAATAATAATAATATATAATATTATTGACTGTATGTGGTTTAAGTATACAGTCAAGAATGTCATATCTAAAGAGTACAAAGATAATCCTTTGGCAACTTCAGCAGTTAAGGGCATGTCATCTTTAATGCACACACAATATTATTATATATATTATTTTATTACAGGCTGCATTAATGTTTACACATTTCAAGAATACTATAGAGTAACTACAATGAAAAGTGGTATTGATTACATTCCACTGAAGGGTGGTTGTACAGCGTCAAAAAGCACATCAAGCACACCAGAGACTATTAGCAGCCCTTGTCACTGGAGCAAGTTATTGTTGCCTGCTTCAGGTCAATATAGCACCCCAGGCAGAAGCAGAGAAACTAGCCAAAGAAGAGCAAACATATCCTGAGCGCAGCAAACGAGGGACATGAAGAGGATGGCAACAAAGGCTAGAGCACAGTGGCCCTGATCGATGGGTGCAATGACAGCAGTGATCACCTCAGCACCATGAATCAAAACAATGTGTTTAAAGAGCATGGCCACCACGTCCACACAAAACAATTTTGTGTCATTGACATAAATATAGCCTTTGGGAGACGATCACTGACAAACCATTCAGGTTGTGAGAATAGGAAAAAACAAAAGAAAGTACACAGCCCCAAGACCTAAGGCTGATTAGGGACATAGTTTTGTTAATGTAGCTTGTCTACATGCAGTCATAGGTTGCTAGTCAAATAATGCATGTCATTAGTATTGAGCTGACTTAATTTGTTTTTAATTATCCTAATTATCACATGCACCCTTTATTAGCATGTCATGTTCTGCTATTTTTAAAGTGACTGACACTAATGATGCTATCTCTAGATGCGTTGCCAATAATTCAAATAAAGAAGTGGTAGAAGTGGTATACTGCTACAGCAAAAGTTATCAATGTGTTCGATCATGCAATGTAAACAGAAAATATGTTTTTAATTCATGCATTGAGAGCTGTAAGGCACCAACTCAGTCCTCTGTGTATAACCGCAGACAGCAGTTGCTAATAAACACTAGCTTTTCCAAAAAAATACAATATTGCAGAGTCTTTCTTCTTTGAATATATTTATTTATTATTAGAATGAAATGTGCTTCACTTGGGAAAAACATTGTCAATTTGTGTTTTCTTATTTTGGCTCAGTGAGGATTCTCTCAACAGGCTGTATCAACAGACTGCAGTGTTTTCGCTCAATTTTTTTGGAAAAAGGACCGCACGGATTGAACCAACAGCAGACGGGTACGGTACAGACCTAAGACACGCTGGAGGGACTATGTCTCCCGGCTGGCCTGGGAACACCTCGGTATTCTCCCGGATGAGCTGGAGGAGGAAGTCTGGGCGTCTCTGCCCCCGTGATTCGACCCTGGATAAGTGGAAGAAGCTGGATAGCATTATTAGACAATAGAACACATGAACATAATCCACAGTTTATGGCTAAATTCGAGCCTGGCCAGCTGTGACTAACTCTTTTCCTATTCTATACAAAGAAGTTAATCTGGTGCTCCCATTCTTGCATTTGATTTTAAGGGCAGGGCTTACAAGTGGAATATTAACCAATCACAGAAACGACGGACGTGAAGCGGGAAAAAAAAGCGACAATACGCTTGACAACAAGGAAGCCACGTTCGTGCCACTAGTTCACATGGCCAGCAGTAGAGTGGACAACAGAGCTTTCATAATTTTTAGACGTTGCTGGTTATCCAAAACTGAGGCAAGAGCAGAAATAAAGAGCCTCTCTGTAGGATCATCTACCATGTTGAATGTTTTGGACCAGCTGCGTGAGCAGAGTTATTTGTGTATGACAAAGCCAGCAAACCACACCCTGCTTCAGACAAACAGCTTGTGATTGGTCCGTCTGAAAAATGGAAAAAGGGATTCGCTGTGATAAAGGGACCTGAACAAATTTAAAAGACCTGCTGCCCACATACACATTGGATTTGCTTTCATTTATGAAATATGTAGACTGGAGCCTCCTAAAATGTTAGTTAATGATGGAGTTTCTGTTAGGACAGAGGTGCTACAGTAATAATGCAGCATGAGAACCACTATACCCTAATCTGCTCCGTCAGGCCTGTAGCCCCTCGTTTGCATGCAAGTACCGCTGCTGTCACATCCAACTACCTCTTTGAATTCTGGCTACACAAATGTAGCATGAAACTATTAACAAACCCTTCAGTGTAGACAATATTTTGAATATTTACAGCCAGAAACAACAAATACATGGCTGCAAGTTCATGCCACAACAATCTAACCAAATTCTTAATGTTCACAAAGTAGATCCAAAGGCTATGGGCAGAAGGCCATTTTAAAAAGAGGCTGTTTGGTGTGTATCCAGACCGTAGAGTGTCTGTGAAGTGTCTGCTCAGTAATCTGAAAGGCAGCGTAGCATCTGCACAGGGGCAGAGCAGACTCCTGGAGAAGCCTGGGCAGAATGCTAATGCTCAAACAGCCTCACCTCCATCCTCTCCCCTCTTTCAAACATACAAGGGCAACGCTGCATTAATCATAGATTCACAGCTCTCCTCCATCGCTCTCACCTCAGTCCAAATACATACACACAGTGCTGCTTCCCGTTTCCCTTTCCCCCTTCTCTCGCCATCGCAGACTGTCTCCCGTCAGCATCATTAGAGAGGCCCGAGTAAAACTGACACAAAAACTCAAAATGCAGAATATTTTATAAATCAATGCAAGAGACTGAGATTTTACCCAACTAATACATAAACAAAATGTTCCTGATCTGATCTGAGCAGTTAAAAAAACAAACAAAAAAAAAGCTGCATAATTTCTCTATCTCAGTTTTCTCTTTAACAACACCCACTCCAACCATGCACGAGTACGTACGCCCACATACACACATGATACAATACAGTGCACTCCTATTTTCTCCTCCAGTGCGCAGAGCAAAACGAGTGGGAAAGAGAAACAAGGAGCAGAGTGTTTTATCATTTTGAAAAATTCTTCAGGAGAAACAGAATGATCAAATACATGCAATCTCCAAAGCCTTGTGTTTTAGACAGTCAAAGCTTTTATACATTGGATACAAGCAATGTCACAAAAGGGATACAATGGTGTGGATGGATGGAGGGTTCATTTTAAAACAGTGACACCATGAGAGCTCATCTTATTCATAATTAATAGATGTTATGGAGAGGGACAAATAGCCCTGTGCCAGACACGAGTTGGCAATTAGCTGTGTTAACACCAAAGAAGTCTAGAAGGACATGGCATACAATAAAAAGAGAATAAGACATTTCGATATTTTTGATTTGGAGTTTGTAATCATAACATTTGTAAGTAAAACATATGTGTACCATTAAGTTTGATTTTGAGGACGGAAACTAAAATGAAATGTGTCACCAAATGTCACCATCTGATTGGCCAGTTACATTGAATCTTTTGCAATATGTATTATGTGCAGTTTGATACTGTGATTACAACATTCTTTTAATATATTGTGCATCCACAGAATAAATAATGGTGCGAACAACTAATGAGCATCTCTGCAAACTAATTAAAGATTTGTTTTTTGGGCTTTTTGTCTTTATTTGATAGATGAGATAGTAGCCAGACAGGGGATAGAGTAATGATGTAATCCGGGTCCTTCTGGGTTATATGGTGCAATGCTCTACCAGGTGAGACTTTGAAATGCCCCCTGCAAACAAATTATTGCTGTAGTTTCTGAAATTTTGCAGCTTCAACGCTAGATTGTTACTCACAGAACGGGATTCACATAAGACAATAATATAAGATGTATTGATATATATGTGTAAATAATCACACTGTACTTTGCAAAGAAGAAAAATCTAAACATTTCACAGAGTCAAAGATCAGAATAAGATGCATGACGGGAGTAAAAGGCAGTGTGGCAATATGTCTGGATACAGATTTAAAACTACAACTGCGGTTACGAGATTGAATTTCAAAAGTGTTATGTCCTCACCAGAAGACGCAGCTGTTTAAAAGTATTACTGGACCGCCACATCATCTTGTACCTGGCCGCTATAGGTACATGTACAAAAATAGGCCGCTGTCAGATGAGCAGTGTGATCAATAGACCTTTATTTCTTTCCCAGCCTGAGGATGAGCATCCATGTTTGTACACTAATGCACCAAACACTCAGATCAATACCAAGTGAGATTGATTTAGATACAGAGGCAGGAGATCTGATACCTTTATTTTTGGCATTTGGCAGCAATGTGACTTGGCTGAACACGATCAGTATGAGTGCACGTGATGGTGGAGGAAGCATGATTAGACACTGGAGGCACAGAGGATGAGGCTGCTTGGTCAGAAAGAAGAAAAGAAAGACTTGGAAATGACAGGTGGTTTCCAAAAGGAGAGTGCTGTGAGGGAATGATAATGGAAATTGGAAAATGGACCTTAGGAGAGGGATATTGGAAAGAAGATTGAAGCTGGTAAGAGTCTAGGTGTGAGAAAGGTATGCTGTTGGGAAATGATAGGTTTAAAGAAAAATGAAAAAATGGCTAAAGCTTTGCAATGGGGAAAGAAGAAGCTCAACAACTTGAATCTATCTACTCCAAATCCAGGTACTCAAAACTATCTTGAGTTACTACTTGGTTCTATTTTAAATAGCGGCTCTGTTATCTATGACGATGGAGAGGCCTACTTCCATTGCCCTGCACTGTGTCATTTTAATACAAATGTATTCGGTAATGTTGTGGCTAACTGAGAGGCATAACTAATAGCAGATTGAAATAAAAATTATAGAGAAATTAGTGCATGGAACATATGACAGGAAAAAAATAAAAGTCCTCTGACCACCAGGTGACAAACTTATTGGCCTGTTTATGAGCACTTAGTAAAGAAGAACTGGGAGCAGTTAATAGTAATAAAAATCATCGACAACCAGACAAAAGGTTAAGTGTCTTCAATAAATTGCTGAAATTGTCAGTGAATTGCTAAAAAACAAATGGTTAGCAAATATGGGTTCAAAATTAAAAGACAAAAATACTCACATTTCACAGATGGGTCCTGGGCTCAGTTAGTGTAGTAGCGTGTTCTAAACTGAGAATAGACCAAGTCTTTTAATATGTGGTATTAAAACTGATCTCAAAACCAAAATTTGTCACACTAATATTAGCTTGGAAACAAAAGTAAGACATACAGATGCCTTGTTGGAGTCACATAAGAGGATGAGCTCTGGGGAGGAGTGAGTGAAAAATAGAGACAGACAAAGCATGACACTTGAAGACAGAGGACATTGCTTCCCACTGTTCACTGTGAGAGGGCTAAAAGAAAGAAAAACAACAAGCAAGTCCTGGCTGCATCATTCTCATTTAACCTCTACAAACAGGTACACTACCTGTGGAGACGCAATTTGAAAGCCATTAGCCACTGACAGACTGAGGGCTAATTGCTGCCTATGGGGAATTCAAAAATGGGAGGATTCACTGGACAAGGGCATGCCCACCCAGAGAGCTCCATCATCAAGGATAGAGAGCTTTCACAGTATCACACACAACGCTCCTCATTTGTAGTTTCCGGTGAGCACAGTCTGACAGTGAGCAGTGACAAAGTCAAATCATTTACTGTTTTTTTCTTTATGGGTCGTGAGGGGTTGGAGTTTATCTCACCTGCTTAGGAGGTGAGAGGTATACTATAGACATCCACCAGTTAATCGCAGGATTTACACTTCAAGACAGACACTATGAGAAGTGTAGAGGCACCATTGTCTTAGCATGTCTTCGGTCAAAGGAAGATCCAGGGAGAGCATGCACTGGGACCAATTGCACAAGGTTTTTACTGTGAAGCAGGAGAGCACTATCCCAGATCAATTGTACTAAATATGGATTGTAAACAAAATATCTGACTAATTTAAGTGGGCTCAAGCTTCTACTGAATTGTGCCATCTCCATTTCTCTAATAAAGGATGTTGTTTGAGAAGGTTTCATTCAGTACATCAAGCATCCTCTCATTTTCTCTAAATATCTGGGTTTCTGCATTGACCTCATAAAAATAATTTCCTTCATGCAGAAGCTGTCAGGCCTCCAATGTTTTTTTAGCCAATGACGTCAGCAAGTAATCTCCTAAAACTAGGGCAAATTCAAATCTCTCTTTGTAAACGACTACAATTGAGGCATTATGAGTAATTATTGTCTGGTGTCTATCATTTTTTTCATGCCGTGGTCAATCTCACAGGGCCCAGGCTGAGATTTAGCAGCATGTATTTAGACATTGTAAGAGATTTCTTTTAATACTATGGTGTATATTCTTATGGGATAAATACAATTAGAAGCCTATAAACAAGTGCAACACATCAAAAGTGAATTTACAGCAGGCATCTGGCATTGGAGATCTTTTTTTTTTATTATTATTCAGCTCACACATACTTCTCTGAAACTGACTAATTTAAAAGTGACTGTTTATAACGAGAGGAATGTATGACTAAGCTGTTTCCAATCAGTTATTTAACATCATAATTAGCAGTAAATTTTGATTTTCAACAAGTCACAAGAGACAGAACGAAGAGAAAAGAGCAAAGCTAACTTTGCAGTCAGATAAGCTATAAATATTTTATACAGGCATCAAGAATGTCAGACATGATCTACTTTAATTTTAATTAGACAGTTGCTGCTGCTGCCTTCACCCACTGTATAATAATTCAGTAAATGCTAAAAAGACAGAAAACAGTTGGCGTTGATTCACTTATTATTCACCGTGCCAAAATAAGTGTTAATGACTGAGAACACAAAAAACTGTTGTTATGTTACTACTTATCCTGTTGTCTTCCTCAGTTTGTGAATTCATTTTAAAAAGCTTTTGATGGCTCTGTGAAGCAGCGGAGGACAAAAATAACAGTATTGTCTAATGGCGTGTAACACTAGTAAGGAGCCTGATATTCATGTCGCTACTCTGTATGAGAGTCACATCATTTAGCTGCAGAGTGATCAAGCCCTTTCTAAAATAAAAAGAAGTCACTGAGCTAGTGATACAAATTCAATACTCTGGCCTTTGACCCGTAGTGCATGGGTCCTCTCTAAGCTTAATAAATAAAATATTTCTAGCAGTATCTTTGACACCACTTGCAAACCATAACTCAGTAGGACACATCATTGAATTAATACTTTACTGAAGCAGGTGATGAGTGATTCAGTTTCTCTAAAAGCAAATAGTCTTGTGACTTTAGCCTGCAGTTTGTTCAAAGTGAGAGCTACGTGAAAAACTTCAAAGACTTTGAGTTCTCTGAGAATGCTTTTGGTCTTTAAAAAGAGCAGTCACTTTATAAAAAGGTGCAGTTAACTTCATTAAACCCTTGGTTGCTATGATTTTAAAGCCATTCTACCAAGTGATCACTTTGAACAACTCTGTCACTTTCTGTGCCAATCTGTCTCTTTCCCAATCGCTCAATCCGTCGCTCCGTGCATTGTGCTTGCGAGATGGGTTGATAGAGACATGCATAATTCATCTGCGTGTCCTTTCTGTCATTGCAGAGGTGCAGCTAGGAGCACAGGGGTGCAAAGCAGAAATACAATCAATCACCTGGGGTCTGACACTCACCACAATGGGATATGTTGATTGGACATCATGGGACAGCCATGTGAATAGATGAGTGTGGTGGGCCTTTTTGGAAAGACCTACAGCCCCAATGCCAGTTAAAGTATTCACTGTCAGATTAGTATGCAATCCTTCAGTCAACAGAAGACCAACACCACCTGTTTCAAAAAAGATCTCATGCATGTAGTGAAACAAACACTATATCACATTTGACCATAAAAGAATTATGGGATGGTTCCCGGAAACAGGGAGAACAACAGAGTACTTTTGGCTCGCCAGATATTTCACTGTGTAACTATTTGTTGTCGGGCAGACTACCCTCTCAAAACCCATCTCATCAACACCACTAGATTAGCTCAGTATGCACAAACAGAATGTAACAAATGCAATGTCCTAAAGTGGTTTTACTGTTGTCCAGCAAATAGTTATGAGAAATAACTAAATTTGTCTTTAAGCTGCAAACATTAGTCATAGGAAATTGAAACAAAATGATAAGTAGCTGTTTTACCAATGGTTAAGTTATTTATAAGCTAGATGTGTTGGGCTAGCATACAGCCACAAAAATACATATGATCACAAAAGTATTTTTCTTCTCTTCATCTATAAATCTTCAAGTGAGCTTTAGTTTTACAAAATCTCAAATAGTTTTTGCATGTAATAAATAATTCTCTCAAACGTAATGCAAGCCCTTTGGCCACTCAGATCACAGCAAGAGTTTAATAAAGTTATACACAGACTGCACATGAAAATATATTAGTCTGTGGGGCTATGCGAGACATATTTAGCAAAATCCAGTAATATTACTGTAGCGTGAGATGGTAAATATGGTGGTTGGAGAGTTCATAAGAGTATCCTGGAAAATGTAAACAGCATTACTCAAAACATACGTACCGTTTGGTATCTGAGAATGTGCAGTGCCAGTGACAGCAATATAAAGGCTGTATAAGTAATCAATCATTGTTTAAACTCACTGAAAGTGCTTGTCATGCCCTACAGGAAGTGTCTTGAATACAGAGCAGTGGGGGCTCCTTGCTCCTCATTCAGCAGTAATTAAAAGCAGACTGAAGACATTTGCTCTGTGCCTTTCATCAAGTGTCATGGCAGCAGTTGATGCATATTTTAGGAGTCTAAAAGGTTTGAGCATTTCCTGGTACACTGCTTCAAATTAAAGTCATCTATTATTTACACAACACTAAACACGTTTATAATGGTTTCTATAGTGTGCTTTTTAACTCAGAAAATTGGTCCCATTAATGCACTGCATCATTAGATGAAAACCTCATCACCGAAAATGTGCACATGCGCATATCCACAGGCCAAAAGCAATTAAGAAATTCAAACAAAAGGTTTGATTTGTTGAATTGGTCCCCTAAACTCTCATATGGTCCCTATTTATCAGAAAAGTCAATTTCATGGCTAATAGGTTCATTACTGTGGTCATGCTTGAAGAGGCTTCTCAGATAAAACTCACTGAGGAGTTGGGGGCTAAGCTGGCGTAACACAGGTCTTAATAAGGTTCCTCTTTCTCATGCTAATACTAAGACCCAGTTAAACTCTGACTCTGGTCTTCACAGAACTCATGTACAGTGTGCTGTGACTGAGGTTTGCTGCTGGGACCTGGCGGCACAAGAAAAATATCGGTGTAAGAATAAACGAGGTCCCAGATTTGCCTCAGCTGCTCTATTCACTGCAGACAATTTATCTACTGTTCTGGGGAAGAGAGTTTCTGCAAAGGTCCAGCTAGACAAGACGTGGCTGTGCTGCATACTAATGACAGCTGACTGTTTCTAGCACATGGCCTTGTCATCGAGCATTCCAGCCATGTTCTCATGCTGTCACGCTGCGGTGGAGACAGCCCGCTACCATGAGGCAATGCCATGCGTTCCGCTTGGCTTTTCGACGCTACGTGCAAATTGTGTTTGAAATTAAATATGTCATTGTCATGCAGACGGCTAACTTTGTAGTTTTTTTTGTTATATCCCCAGCAGGTTCATCATACCAGATTGCATGACTCAGCATAAAGTGTGACCTGACACAAGCTGATGATTTTAAAAGGCTTTCCGTCCCAGAAGCAAAGCCGGACGTTACACCTGCTTAATCACCGCAAGCCTACTGTTATGGAAATTACACCAACTCCAGGTGCTTTCCAAAAATGTCTGGCCTCTTTTTAACTGTAACATTTCCTCTTCACACAAAGTACAACTCAGCTCAAGTTCTTTTTCTGCATGTACCTGTCTTTCCAGAATCAACTGTATCTTTTCTACAACCTAAAATAGCTATGTTTCAGAAAAAGAAATACATGTGGTTTAATGCAGTGATCAGCAGGTCAGCCTCACACCAAGAGGATCATGGGACAGTTCCAGGCAGGTATTTATATTTCAACTGAATTTAGACGTTATAACTCTTTGTTGACTTAAATTTTTAGCTTTGGTTGTCTTAGAGAGCAGATAAACTAACCACATATCTTTTGAAAGTCTTAATTTTATGGCCATTTCATCAGTAGAAGTAGCCACTTAAATTGTCAGAATGTCAGAAGCACTCTTTAAGTAATAATCACAATTACAGTAAGTAATATGGGTCAAAACTGGTCCAAAACACCTATGAGATAATGTTTTTTTTTTATGTTCATTCACCGTCATTACCTTCCAATAAAAGGTTGTGACTTCTCTCTGAAGAAAAAGGCTCACTGACTGGTATAATTAATGCACCTCAATGTTATGCTTACACATCTGCTGTGTATATATCTATATATCTTTATATATACATATATATATGTTCACTTCTTTTCCTTCTGTCCCATGCCCCCTTTGAAGGCACGTGCACACATTTACCTAATGGAGCTTGAAATGTTGTGGTCAGGCTGAACAAACGAGCGTGTATCTGTCCGAGTGGGATCGGTGGCCCTGTCTAATCCAGAACAACTGAGTGGCTTCACCGGTCCTTATTGATTACATTTCCTAAGTCCATAATAGATCCTCAGAGAAGAGACAGACTTAATATCCCTGTCTGCCTGTGAGAAAGCATTGAATATATTTGATCTGGTAACTGTTTGACAGATTTCAAGGAGTGAAACTGGAGTTTAAATCAATGTTACTTTGGCCAGTGTTTAAAGGCAAACAAAGGTCAAAAAGCCCCATCAAAAACGTAATCTTGTGTTAGGTGGATAAACACAACAAGGGAAAGCTGATAATAGGTTGGGCTCCTTGGCAAAATAGCAATCAGCTCTATAAATAGCTCCCACAGACGGTCCTAGCCAATTATTTATGAATAATAATGGAATGACTTGCGCTGAGATGTGTCACAGTTCAAAACAACATCATCCATCTCTCCTTCCATCTCAGCTCTCGTTGCCCAAGGGGAGGCAGTCGGAGTAAAGGAGGGGGGCGGTGGTGAGGAGAGGAAAGGAGGTGTTAAGAGTTAGAAGAGATTCAAAAACTGAGAAATCTGTCATTTTGAGCAATGTGCGTGTCTGCCTGGCACGCTGACACTTAACACTTGCATCTACAGGAAAGAAAAAGATTCAAAAATAGCAAGAAATCAAATGTCTTCATTAAACAGCATGTCAGGGTCAAAGGGAAATGAAAGGTGACTTATTTCTGGAACAAAGATGTTGCGCTGCTTGTTGCTGCATTTTAGAGAACACTGAAGATCACTTTAGAGGTTTGAGCAACATCTTCAGCACTCTGTTTCATCCTCGCCAATCAGTACAAATCTGTATAAATCACTAATATTTTATTACCAATTCTTTTGTTTTTGTTAACAGCAGCAAATAACTGTGCTTCATAAGAAAATAATGGCTATAATTTCAAATAGTCATAATGCACTGTTAGGGGTAGTGTTTTATTACGCAACGCCTTTCATTTAAAGTGCTTTCTAAAAGATGCAGGCGGGCCATTATGACCAGCTTCACTCGAGCATGTCACATAATGGGAATTGGACAAGCTTGGCCCATCATAAAACATTACTCAGCATCAGTGTTGAGCTTAGTGTAAATATCAACAGCGGGGGCCGCAGTAAAAGCCAGTGCCATCCTTCTAACGCCGCCTCATTTGCATTTATTCAATATAACAGGGAAATATTATTGTGACAGCTGTGATGGTGGTGTGATGGCGAGGTTGGCTGCAGACTGAGTGATGGGCGTTATTGTGTGGCATTGTATTTTAATTCAGCAAAGTGATAAACTACCATTTGCCAGGAACAAACAAACAAACAAACAAAATATATATATATATATATATATATATATATATATATATATATATATATATATATATATATATATATGAATAGTTTTCAAACGTCAACACATTCAATGAAAACATATTTTTTTTCCTGAAACAAAATGCTTTTCAAATTAACGGACTTTATACTAAACTAAATTAAATATTTTAACTTGATTGCACATATTGAATGCACTGTATATACAACTCTTTTTCATTTAGTATTTTGATTAGATGTTATCTCACAGTGAAGCCTGACTTTCAGGGTATGTATAGTGTCTGTATTGTGATAAAACATAATTCCCAGCTGAGGCACAGTCATATTCAGGTTTGTGAGCCGCGCACATGAGAGCAGACTGATAAATACATATGCACCTAATTAATCCATGCAACCCTTTCACCTGCAAGACTGGATGTGAAATCCTTCTGTCAAGTGTTCAGCCAATAAGCTCAAAGATTATGAATCCCTCAAAGCCTCACCTTAACCCTACTGTGACACTGATAGTAGAATCATCCCCATACTTTTACAAAATCTGAATCTGACAAGTGCTGGATGCATTTAAGCATCACTTTTTACATATTTCTCCCCCTTTTTGTGAGGTCCTGAAAGTAAAATGCTTCTAAATCAGGGCAATGGCCCCCTGAGTTCTCACTGACTTTTCTAGGTCACAATGATAAGAGCCAACTGAAAGCCTGTTTCTTATCTAAAGTCGAAAATGTCTTGCGTGACATTCAAGCAGCCATTCACTGTCGGCCACAAAAAAAAAAAGATGCCCAATATATTCCCTTCTTTTAAAAGAAAGCTGCCAACACACACTGCTTCCTGTGGCTTTGCAGAGCCGTATGATTACAGCAATGTAATATGATTACAACAACACACCTCCCACAACTGTCTGATCACACTCATATAGTCAAGGGCACAGCGAGAACAGCACTGACTTGTATTTTTATCTGGTGCTACAGGTTTGTTTATTTTTTGTGAACAGGTGGTCAAGTGACACCGGAGGCTATTATTGTAAAGGAATTGCAGTTGCTCATACTTGCTCTGGTGTCTCTGTGGTGTCTGTGTGTTATTACATATAGTATGTAACTTTTCAGTTATGCAAAAGTCCAATGTTTCCGGTACAAATTTGTGATTTAAAATGATGCATGATACAGTTTTACATAGAGCCTGTAAACCACCACCACAACACAAACATACATCTACATCTATTTAATTTATGAGACCTTGCCTTTTATGGATACTCAGCACCTACTGTTAATTCCAGACTCATTTTGTAGTTTATATATGACCCTAGACTTATAAAATTTGGGATTAGTATCTTACAGGTTATATAATTAACTGCATAAGGCAAACTTCAAGTGTCTCAAAAGTGATGCACGTTGGATTATTTAGGAAACATTGCAGTTGCATGGAAGTGTGGCAGCATGGACCACATCCTCAGAACATGACCACACAGGCTGCCACTGTGTGCTTTAGATCTTCAGTGTTGGTGGCGGGAATAGTTGACAGCACCTCCTCTTTGCTGCCTACACTTAGTGTTTTCTTGTAAATGGAAAATGTGCACCACCTGTTACAGCAGAGCAAGCCAGCAGCCTCGAATCCAGGCCCAGATACACATCTCCTGGTCTTCAGAGTGTGTAGGCGGACTAACTCCTATCCCTTTGGTAACAACTCAAATGTGTGCCTACTTCACTGCCTGCCTCTTCAAGCAGCCTCTTCTTGTGTACAATACATGCCATCATGTGACACAGATTAGATTTCAATTGTGAACATTAAAACACAATGCAAACCAAATGCATTTCAGGAAAAGTAGGGGAATAAAATGGAGTAAACCTATTCCAGTTGGAGATCCGATAAAAAATACATTGGAGACATAAAGAAATTCAGAGCTCCCTGTAAAATTTATATCCAGAATGAGAAATGTTGCAACAAACATCATTATGCAACGGCCACTGTGGGATTTGGCTGCATAAAAAGTCAAAAACAGAGGAGGAATGAGCGTAGTTGTTATGCGCTCGCTGCTAGATATGAAGAAAGAGTGGGTGCGAGTTTCCACCCTCTTAAAATTTAAACCTTGTTGCAATGCAGACAGATGGCCTGATATCATGCATCCTGACTGTTTCTCTCTCTGAAAGCGCACACCCCTCAACCCCGAGCCTCCATATTCCTCTGGACAGACAGGGCCCTGGTGCTTGCCATCTGCCTGCCATGTTTGGCACAGAACCATGCATTTCCTGTTTTGTGTCGGGGACACCGCGGATTACTCACTCTGACACTCCTGTCATATAGGCAACTCATCACTTCAGCATCCCTTTCAGCTTTATACTCTTAACTCCAGGGTAAATCACTTGTGACACTTCAAATTGCAGAAAAAAACAAATGTATTACTCTACATTTGGGAGTTTTCCCCCAAAATTGTTTTCAGTCATGCAGAAGTAATTCACCAACTCCCACTGACCGAGAGTGTTTTTGAATCGAAACAGAGCAGTTATTAGATGTTTGTTTTCGCTAATGTTAGTCCACACATTTCTCACAAAGCCCAACACAAATCCAATCTCTACTGATCATCCACTCAGCCAAAATATAATCTACTTGTTAAATGAGAGGAGCTACGAAGCAGACACACAGTCTTTCCTTCTGGTTTCCAATAATAGTCTATTAAAAGGTTCTAAAACATGCTAATCTTTTTTACAAATATTCCATAACCAACTTGCGCACTTACATCTCTGCTTAGACTGCTGCCCCCGCAACCTGGCCCCTGATAAGCGGTAGAAGATGGATGGATGGATGGACTTGTGTACTTCATTTATTCAATAGTGGATATTTTGGACCCAATATTTACAGAATTAGAAAAGAAGAAGGTTCAAGTATCTCAGATGCAGCATTGTTGTCTCGTCACTAGTTTTTAAGTCCAAGTCATATTCAAATCCTCAGTGTCCAAGTCCAAGCCACCAAAGACTAGTCCGAGTTGAGTCATCATCACTTAAAAGTACAAGTTCGAGTCCAAGTCCAAGTCATCCAGAAAATTAGAGTCCGATTCAAGTCATCTTTAGTTGAACTGCAAGTCCAAGTCACTAAAGAAAGGTCCAAGTCGAGTCCAAGAGTTACAAATCTGAAAGCTGTGGAAGCCAAACTGATTTGATTTTTTGACTGATTTTAGTTTTGTATAAGCCTTTTTCATTAAACACTTTTATTTGTGGCATATCAATTATGGCTGTAGCCAATATAGGACTATATATTTTTAATTTATTTATTTAGGCACAACTTCTAGGTTACATTTATGGGCCGGGAGTTAAATAAGATCAGCTATGAACACATGCAACAGGCAGAGATCGTTTGGTGTTGTCACTAAGCGTGACTTGCGAGTCCTTTGTGCGAGTCTTAGTCCGAACCATCAGTTCTCAAGTCTGAGTTGAGTCCTTGTATCTGAGAATAAACGAGTCAAAGTTTGAGTTCAAAACATACAAAGGCAAGTCTGAATCCAAGTTGAGTCATTGAGGCTTCCGAATTGAGTCACAAGACATAAAAATGAGCCTGATGACTCGACTCAAGTCCGAGTCCAGAACTTGAGTACTCCATCTCTGCTCTGAAGTATTTGCGTGGATTAAGGGATGGAAGCTATGATTAACAGTTGTGGCAAGAACCATAACTAATGTAAGAGTCCTCACATGATCCTTGGATAATATAACAACACCCATAATTACATTAGGGGTGCAAAATGTTAGGACTCCTGCCCTCACAGGTATAAGGTCAGGGTTAAGATGTCCTCCTTGTGCCACTGTGGGCTCTATCTTGGTATGAAGGATTCCTCCCGACATTCAAAGACACGCGCACATAGGTGAATTGGTGTACTCACACTTATCGCTTCCATAATAGGCTCCAGTCCCCTGCCACCCGGAAGGAAAAGCCAAATCTTATCTTTGTGGAACACACCTTTTTCATTTAAACGAACACCTCATGGATTCAAGTATTGTACAAATGCCTCAGGTCCTCACCTGAGAGCGCCAACCATTTAAAGTAGAGTGACAAGGATTTGAAGCAGCTCGCATCTGTTTTCTATGTCTTCTCTTCGTCAAGGAAAATATATCTTTGAAAATCTTCATAAATATGTATAGGAAGAGCCATGTTTTACTAATATAAAGGTTAAAATATGTTCAGTTAAATTTTAAAGCAACACTATAACTTTACCAGATGCATACAACAAAAAAAAGTGAACAAGACGACTGCAGCTGGAAACTCACTGAGACACAGTTGAGACAGACATCATTGATGGAAAATTATTCAGTGAATAACCTGCCAGAGTTCCTGAATAATATTCTTCCTCTTCATAAAAACGAGAGCGTCACATGACTGAGCCGGATAGAAGTGTTTGTTGATCAGATATAGCTATACAGGATGTTGGAGCGCAATCTATGACTCACCCGCTATGTCACCAATAGAGACGCATTGATTATGTAGAAAAAGTTAATCTACTTTCAAATGACTCATGCTCTAATTACACCAACCCACTTCCGTGCATGCTACTATGGAACACGCTTAAAGTCACACAGAGGCCAGTAGTATGCCGGCATATGCTGTTTGTTGGTGAGAAGTGCTGACGTTAGTGAGCGACTCTGTGTTACCTTGACACAGTGCCAGGCAATCACACAGGGATAGGGCCACCACCCAACCTCTGCCACCCACACACAGAGATGTCACTGATGCAAAAGACCAGCCTCAACTGCACCTGGCATCTCTGCTGCTTTTAAAGATAATAAACTAACATTATAGTCATTCTGAAAAACGGATTATACCTTTTACTCCACACCTGTTGGATGTTACGTATGATTTGTTGAAGTGAAAAGCTCAGTTGACATCATTGCTACAGTACGCTATGAGAATTAGAAAGGCAGTGAATTAGAAAGGCAGTGTCCCTAAATTACATAGAATCAACTTCCTAAGACCGAAACAAAAGGACGTCAGACTTTGATAATTATCTTGTCACTTGTCCCACTGTATCATCAAGGTTTTTTTTATTTTTAGAGAAAATTACCACAGTTGTATTCAGTTAACTGTATAATTAACGTAAGCAACATTTATTACGGTTAACTTTTGGTTGTGTTTTGCTGTGGAAGAGTAAGGGACGGCAGTAAGTCTTTAAAATGAGATGAGAAGTATGTAGAATAAACACTGACAAAAAGACTAATCTACTACACAACAGACCAGCATTGCTTGAATGCAAAGACAGACCAATTTGCTGAATTCTTGTCCCTGATTGGACTAAAGGAGATTAGATACTAATAGTTTCTGTTCCAAATCAGTGTGTATATTGAGCTATTAAACTCAATTAATTTCTGTTTTAATCCAATCCAGTCGAATAGGGCTGTGTTATGTTGTGTACAGCGGTGCTCAGAAGATCCCCAGCTGGCGTTACAGACACTGAGACAAAGGTGCTGATCTCTGTGCCACACTAGCTGCAGGGAAGCCTTAATGAAGAGGTAGCAGCTGAGGAAGATGGGCTCACCCTGGCTGTCAGGGCTGAGGCTGTGGCCCATTAGTGGCCGGCTGCCGACAAGAGAGGTCCCACTGACAAGGTGTGACTATATAGGGACAGGCACAAGACGACAGGTAGCGCTGGCTAATTATTTTGAGGTGCTACAGACAAAAGGAAAGAGGGAAAAGAGGTGAAGGCACAGGACAGGGAGGAAAAATGGGCTATTTAAGGAAGAGAAAAATCGCAAAAGGCTTATGTCAAGCTATATCTGTTGACAAGATGTAATATTGGAAGTGTACCTCAAAAGGGTGCTCAAAAGCACTACATATTAGGACTGTGATGAAGAGGAAACTAAGCTACTACAGGTGTTCAATAAAAGGAGTTCAAAGGTAGACAATTGACAAATATAGTGTAGTTTTAGGAAAGTGATGAAAAGAGTTTTTGTCTATGGCTTTATTGTTTCAGAAAAAATCCAGACGTGCTAAAACATTTGACTTATGATATTGCTCAACTGAATAAGGTACAATTTCTGTACTACATTTACATTTACATTTATTCAAAAAAATGCCTCCAGTGTTACAGTCACTGGAGGCAAGGTGGGTTAAGGGTCTTGCCCAAGGACACAACACCAGTATGAACTGTGAGGAGAGTGGGAATCGAACCCCCTACCTACCGGTTGAAAGACGACTGCTCTACCCACTGAGCTACTGCCGCCCACAAAGAAACTACTGAAGAAGAAAAGTAATGTAATGTACACATACTGTACAAACCAACATTGATATGTGCCAGGGGATTTACAAATCGTTACTTACTTTCTGTGTTGTAGCAAATATAAGCGTTTTTAGGCTAGGCATCTCAGTAGGAATATTTGTGAGCATGTGTGAAAATCAAAGTGACTTTGCTACGTATTAGGCCTCCTGTTAGTTTTCACAAACCCATCTCTTTGAGGTTGATCCCTTCATCCCCCTAAGGACCATCACTCACAAAAGAAAACAAACAAGCATTGGTCCCCAGAAGGCTCCAATGTTCCAACCCCAAGGCCATCTTTACATTAATGTGATCAGGATCTCAACTGTTATTCACACTGCCTTGGAAACTACATACAACCATTAGCAACCCTTCATGCTCTAGAATAATAAAAGAAGAAACAGTTTGTGCTTAATTCAAGGTAACGCTAATAACTATCAACCATTGCTATACTAAACATACAAACCAATATAATGTCATTGGCTCATTTCAAAGATCCTTAGACCAGAGGCCGAGTAACATGACACAGACAAATTACTTGACGCAAATGCCATCCCGACTCCGTAATGGCGAACAGCTCTGTAACAATGGCATGAAATGGCAGCAAATGTCATTGTGCTCCATTAAAAATCTTGTGACTGTATGCCATGGCCTTCAGGGCCTAATGGTCTTTGTAGCCTGTGGCAGGTCATTTCTTCCAAGGAGAGAGTTCCTACTTTGTTTTCTATCTGGTGGTGGCTGAACACAGGGATATGACAGCGTATTAAGTCAGTCAGGAGAGCTGGAGCGGCTGACAGGATTAGGGCAAAGACATGGCAGCCTCAAATCTTAATGACAAACCAACACACTTTCAGCCACTGATATATGGCCTCTGGGGCTTGGCTGTCCTTTGCATAAAGCGGTCTTGGATTAAAAAAAAAATACATATATTAAGACACATGCAAATATGAATCTTCTAACCCAGTTACATTAAGTTAAAAGTTTGGAAAAGGGATAAAACTAGCGGCTGAAGGCTATTGCAGGAAATGTCACTTTTCCCAGTGATGCTTGCTCCCAGGGGTAGCAGCATGACCAAATGTAATGAGGTTACAAACACTGAGTGCTCTAATGGCTAAGTGCCTTCTAGGAGGAGTGTCAAATGTGCGTGTCGATGTGTTTATGTCACTATCCTCTACGTGCTTCCCCCCAGACGCACTCCAACCTCCCGATGGAAGAGTGGGGGGTCCCCTATGCACTCCCTTGCGTTCCCACGCCTTGGCCGACGCACTTTGACATTGCTAACGTAAACAGATGTTTGGTCCATGACAGGAAGTGGCGGACTTCTGAGGGCCTGGCGGAAAAAGAGACGGTTGTCCCCATGACAAAGAAATGTGCCGCGGTCAAATTACAGCAACAGAGGCATTCCAAACAAGTTTGTGAGGCTCGTGTGTAGTGACACAACTGATCGTGGAAATCTCTAAACTGTGAGGGTTAACAGCTGCCTTTATCAAGCTGATATTATAGAGTTAGCCTTAATGACCCATAGCACTTCAAGAGGTTGAAATTATTTGAAGAAATCATTGCGCATGTTTGAATAAATGGGGAACATCTAAATAAGTAAGGACTAGTGAGATGGAAAAATGTATGTATCATAATGAATAAACATTTTAAATAACATCACTGCATGCCGCTAATTGTGAGTTAGGTTAATTAAATGTTAAAGATCAAGAGCCTACTGCTAAGTACTGTGTACTAGAGAATAATAATGAAATGTCGTATTACTTTAATCAGTAAAGATAAGAACCAACTCAAATTTGCATTGTAATGAATTCTGTTATGTATAATACACAAACACCTTTTTAAACCTCTGTCATAGGTTTAAAATTTAAAATCTATTATGTTTTTGTTGGAGATAAACAGTAAAGTATTGTGAAATATAGAATCCTATTTTGCAAATTACCAAGCTGATTAGCTAGTTGCTAACAAGGCAACTTTGTTCCTCTAAATCTTACCAGAGGGCTCAAAAAAATGTCCACTGGTAATGCATGTGGCTTAAAATTTGGTTCTATAATTTGTTACATGTTAATATTGGGGTCAACTGTATGTTAATGCAACTTGGATCTTATAGTGTCTTGGAAATGTGAATATTAAATATATTGTGTGATTCCTTTTGGTCCTCAATGTTCTGATTTGGTCTAAAAGCTCTGGTTATGCGTGTTAGCAGGAGTGTGGAAAGTCTGAGGTAGTGTTGACCAGGGTTAGAGAAGGTTTTTCTCCAGCTGAGCAGGCTGGAGAGGTCCAGAAAGGTCACCACGCACTCTGGTCAAGGGCACTGAAGCTGCCACAGCAGGCCAGGGCTGCCACAGAGCATCCCATCAATAGTGACCTGGAGAAAGTAACAGTCTTCCTTATTTATCAGAGCAGAGAAAATGGTACAAAGAAAATACTATTTAGGAAACCAGTTGTGACAATTTGATTTCATCCAGTTAAACAGAAATTAGAAGCCTGTATCTAAAACATAGTCACATAGGTTTGAAAAGTGTGAAAAAGGCAAATATGCTTCAAACTCAAACACCTATAATTTCCTTTCCAACCTAAACATAGTCAATGTTATCCAGCACACAGAAGTATGCTAAAGTAATGTGAGGCTGATCTATCCTGAGATGTGTGTCCACTATCAGCTCTTTTGTCTTTCCAAAAACAAGCAGGAGGTGGTTGTTCTGACACCACAATGACAGGATTCTTATGTCTGTACAAGACACAGGCCGGTTCTTTGTCTGTGATGCAGCCTGTGATGGTGGTGTCATGAGCAAACAAAGTGACAGTGGTGGAGCTGTGTGTTATGGGTGAGCAGGGAGAACAGCAGGGGCCTGAGAACAGATCCCTGGGGGTCCCCTTCACAGGAAATGCAAGTTATATTTGATACACAACACACCGCGCGTCATGAAAATATTTTATGAGCTTTCAAAAACAGATGTCCAGAAAATAGCTGTTATGAGTTGTCAGAAGAAAGTGAGAGATAATGCCTCATTACAACATTATCCAAATATGTAGTTGATTTTACTTTTACAGTTATTAAATGTGTTGAAACATATATTAAGAATAAAGCATAAAATGAAAAAAAAAAAAAAATTGAAAAAATCATGGTTCTGTTTAGGCCTTTGGACTTCCATTAAAAATGAATCCAAAATCCCTTTAATTCCACCCCTATGGTGGTCTAGAACAATGTTGAAGTAAATGTACCTGTACTTCACCAAATTTTCACCAATTAAACTGAAATGTTATCTAGAGCTGCTAAATTTCAATCCCAGGGAGTGTTTAACTGAGTAGGTGAGGATGGGCCTCTTTTATTGCCCCTTGTTATTTGTTCTATATTCATCTACTCACTAAACATGCATCCAAGGAGAGAATGGGACTGTGGCCAAAACCAAATGTCTTGTGGATGAACTCAAAAAGGACAAAGTCAAAAACTCGAGGACCTTGAAATGTGTGTCTCCATTGTATTACATCTTTCTTATTATTCTCTTTAAGATGAAAATTTAATTTCTAAAAATGGGAAGAAAAACAGAGCAGGTAAGGTCACATCACATCTCTTTCCATTTTGCTGCCTGGATCCATGTGTGATGGGATGGACCAGCTCCTTGGGGCTCAGGAAAAGAGCAATTTAAATAGATCAGGCGACCGCAAACAACTACAAGATTTGAAACCAGCCAGTCCATTAACGCTAGGCTACCTCTGTTCTGGAGCAATCTGGAGCAAATCACAGTGGCCCTAAATGGAAGTGCAGGAAGCCTGCTGCAGGATGGAGATAAAAGTGCAAGCTCTGGGTCCTGTGGGTCAGCTTCCATCCCATTCCTGCATGAGTATCTTGTTTGGCCTGTACAACACAGACTGCATGTAACCTTATGAAGCTAAAGCCAAATTTACTCTGCACACACAGTTCCGTATTTAAAATGATTAAAACCAGCAGATACCTATCCAGAGAGAAGTGCACCAGACTCATGCACATGCATAGCTTAGGCATACATTCACTCAGAGTGAAAGTGGAGAAAAACTGTAGTGAATATCAGACAGTGGAATCTAGGGACAGAGAAAAAGCTGACTGAAATATTTATGGGAATAAAATATTAACTTCTATCTTCTATTGAACTGCGAAGTTTGGGGAATGCTGTGCCTTTGCAGCAGAATGTGTACAAGTTTGTATGAGTAGGCTGTCAAGTGATCACTGGTCATTTTACACATGGCCACCTTCATGTTTGATGCAATGTCCTTTTACAGAAATGCACAAAAAACAAAAAAAATTCAGGAGATGGTATGAAAAAAGTTTTGCCTTGAAGTGTAATTTTACGATAACAACACAGACAAGCTTGAAAATGGATTGAGGGAAGCAAAACTTGATTTATCTATCACAACATGCAAACAAACTGACTGGGATGTCAATATGCAAAAACTAAAGCACATACTGTATACAAGCTGTTACTTTGAATACATTTGTTCAAGAAGCTGCATGTGCATTAATTTACTCGAGAAACATGTGCCAAGCCTCTCATAATGCAGTGTGATGATCTGTTGAGAATTAGAGTTAATGACGGGCTTAACATCTAAAAGTATCTGCTCATCTTAATCCGTCCATAAGAATGAGCTTTCTTGAAACAAGCAGAAGGAAACACAGTATGTTGAGGAATGTTAAATCAGTCCTTGTGAGCTCTAGGCTGGATAGAGGTTGTGACGTTAACCTTCATTCTTCAGATTGCAGTCAGCTGAGTGTCACTATGTCACTAACGAATCCAGAAGTACCTCCGGTGGTACACCACCACAGTGTGAATGTGTAAGTGAATGAATATTGGACTTTAAAAACAAAACATCAATTGTGAAGTGCTTTGAGTGCCTTGAAAAGTCCTATATAAAATCCAATCTATTATTATTATAAAAACAGACCATAAGATGTCTTTAATATCAAGGACTTTGGGTGAATTAGGTGAGAATGTTCAGCCAGTGAAGTCAAGCTTTGACCAGTTGCATGAATTCAAGGCGGTCTGCAATAATTTCAATAAGAGAAATTACTAAACATAAATTGGTTAAGTTGGGCAATGCGACTTGACAATATTGAAATATTGAATCAATGGGGTGGAAAAGTGGTCACAGCGCGGTCTATGCCTGCTTACATAATCAAGGATTTTTTTTTTGTTCAATTATGAGAAATGTATTTTCAATTTTGTAATTCAATGTTTAGAATAGGATTATAAATTAAGAAGAAATAAAAATCAAGGTTATAAATAAGAAAGTCTGTGGCACTCATGTACACACATGGACAAAAGTACATTAACACAAATTTCAATTTCAATTCAATCACTGCTACTTTGGCAACCTAGAAAGAATGGGCTTGTTTTCACAAGGTTTTTTACTTATACTTTCTCAGCTTGCAAATCTGCAACTTCCATTTATTCACGCTCATTGATTATCTGACACATGGTTTCCTTACTACCAAAGCAATAGCATGCAGCTCCTATTAGATAGGCCTTTTTGTATCTGTTCCCAAGAGCGTCTACTTAAGAAGCTCTAAAAAACAAAACATCCTGCAGCCAGCTAAAGTGCAATTATTAAACTGTCACCATCCAAATAAGACCATCTGATGTATTCTTCATGAGCTTTAATCATTAGGTTATCTGATAGCCATGCCAGGGCAACAGATGCCCCTCGTCTACTTTTACCCAAGGCTGTCAGGTATCAGAATGCCCTCTGGCAATAATTGCACCTGACAAATGAGGCTCGACAAAAGAATGGAGGGTGGTCAACCTCGTTCTGTTTTGACAGAGCAACTTAATTGAAACTATCAATCAGTGGCAGGGATTGTTGCATCTTTTCTCCTCTGACTTTGATTCTTGCTTGCATAACCTAGTTCTCCCACTCAGCTCTGCAAAAATGTATCTCCACACTGTCAGACTCGCTCACTCCTCATGCTTACTTGCACATGCATATTAAGAGCTATGAATGTGCGCCAAATCAATATGAACAATATTGCTTGTCTCTGCCGCCTCTCCATCCTCATCATTTCCCCCAACACACGAGTTGATCCTTACAGCCTGACAATTGCATCCAGTCAGTATTTCCTCATGCAGGTTTCAGCACAGTGACGTCTCAGCAGGAAACATAGTAAATACTGTTCTTTTTAAAACTGTCTATAGACGTGCATGGAGATGTCACATTTGCTGTTAGGTAACAGAACAAAAGGAAATACCTCCCTGTCTCAGTGAGCTAAGGGTTAAGCCTATTACAGAAGACCAATCAGGAGTGGGGGAGCACTGCAAACCTCCGCAGTAAGAGAGAGAGGGAGGGAGGGCGGGATGGAGAGCAGCGCGGGAGATAGACAGATACCCAGAGTGTGATGGTTTGCACACTTATCCAGACCGTAAGCCAGGCACGGAGCGCCACACGGAGTTCGTGAGATGGAGAGTAATCAAGCCGTGGTCCATATGGATAAATAAGAGTGGAAAAAGAAGAAAGAAAAAAGAAACAGAACTAATCTCTACTGGCTTTGGACATCTGGAGCATATGTCAGTTACGTGACCTCTGTATGTTCATCAATGTTTTTAGGATTACTACTGGACTGGACAAGGCAGCAGTTTGTATGAGTCGACCTAGATTGTTGCAGAAGGTTTTGGACAACAGCGTGGTGTGTGGAGCAGCGCTGGAGCATCTGTGTTTACCTTGCATGGTGAGCTTTACTGTGTGCTCATGGGGCACTCCACTTATTGGTTTGATTTACAGCACTCCACATAGTAAAGTGTATGTGACAGTGAGGAAAACATTACGCTGGATGGCTGTGCAGCACGGCAAAAATACAAACAACAGCAAATCGACAGAATAAGAAAGCACACATGAAATAATTTTAGCGGGTGAAAGAAGAGTCATATTTGCTTGACATTTCTTGTACAGGTTTTTGTCAACATATTGCTCAAAAAAATTGTTTTATTATCTTTTACAAAATGTTACAACCTTGAAGAAGAAACTTGATTGTGACCTAATTACAACTTTAAAAATAAAACCCTCTTCATTACATATTACCCAGGCGTGATACATACTCCATATAGTAGTTCATGCATAGCATCCCAAATGGATACAACCTTGAAAAATGACCGATATGTTCCTCTGAAAGGATTACATGTTTCACATACTGTCACTCGAGGAGGGATCCATGTCTATGACAAGTTCCCAAAGGAATCCCGTTGTGCTAAAACCTATAAGAGACAAGATTTGTGTGATCATTTCATCACCCACAGCTGGCGAGTACAATAATTGAATAATTTATATGAATAATTTAACAAAACTAGAATTGCAATCTTGCATCTGTTAATCTCTAGAAAATACCAGTAGCTTGGTGTTGCCTTTTTATAGGTGCAACAGATACAGTATGTTAATGTAGTGACAAAGAGCACCAGGCACCATGCACATGAATATGATTAGACATCAGAGCCTTGTTGCTATGTTAATGAGTTTCCTTGTCCCCTGTCTGCTCATGATATGTTTATTTTTATTAACACACCCCCTCCCCACTTCTCCTCACTTTCTCACATCCTCATCCTATTAATTTTCTCTCTTCAGGTCAAAATAAAATGCTCGACTGAAGGAGAGCTGGCAGTGTAAGACCTCCTGCATCTTGAATTGAAAATCTACAAAGCAGGCCTTAAAAGCCCACATCCACTTTGCCTTGTCGGATAATCTTGAACTGTTGAATCGGCCCCTTTCATGTCCACATACAAATCCTGCTGATCACAAATGTCATGGTGATCACTAATGACACGGCGATTAGACACACAAGCGCTCATATAGTCTGTCCCTCTCACGCAAGCTCAAAGTGATTGAGGGTTCAGCATGTTGGGAAGCAGACCAGAGACCTGTGCTCGGTTTACAAGTCAATGGCGACTGGAGCCAGATGTACAGAGACTGATGAGAAAGGTGGAGAGTGAAAGCTTGTTCCATTAGAGTTCCCAAGAGATGCTGCCCGGACGCACTGATCTTTCTAGGACATACACTATACAGTACTATGGAGATTCTACATGTCTCATGTGGAATACAAGCAAAAGGATATAAACTGAGCTCGCCTATCAACAGACGTGATCTTCTTATGGCATGAGACAAGGATTTGGATTGTGCTACGCTCCAGCTCCAGAGGAAAGAGTCTGCGCTACATTGTTTTCTTTGTTGGCCTCATCCATTCTGTCTTGGAATATCAAGAGATTATAAACAGGAGGTGGCTCTGCACTGACACGTTATTCCTGTTCATCTGTCAATGCTACTCGCAAACATCCACTCTAAACTGTGAAGAAGATAGTAGCCTACATTCCCTCACCTTCACTGCGTGTGGATGGCTCTTTAGTTTACCTGCCATCGGGGTCAGGAAGGAGAAAAGCTGGCTGTGCATTGACAATCTTTGGCTTCCCCGACAGGTGTTGTTCTGGCAGGCAGCTTCTCTGTGACAGACTAGCAGTGAAAGGAAAAGCCTGGCTGGGGGCTTGTTGGAACAGATACACTTTTCCACTGGCTCTGTTTGGATGTGATGCTCATCTCTGTGGATGCAACACGGACTCCATGGCCTGATTACACAGACCCGCAATTCAGATAGTGCTGGAGGGAAGGGTAAATATTACTAAAATCAATTTAATTTTCTGTATGTCTAGAGTCCTGTTCAGCCTAGATTTATTTCTCTGGGGAACATTGCAGATTTTAATATTGCATGTGCTAATCAGTAATTTTAATTTAGTCTAGAGGCCTGTGTACGGCATTCCTCGGCTAACCCAATATTAATTACATAACCAAACAACTTCCTTTTGGAAATGTGTTCAATGTTAGTATCCTCTAATCCAGATAAGCAGCTGCTGTAGCTTTGCACATAACTATGAAGTCTGTCTCTCAGGGGGAAATAACAACACATTTGACTATTAGCAACATAAAAGAATGCTAATACAAAATGGCTAGATAATGTCAGTCTCTGCTCTGGTTATTTTGATTTTTGCTGTACAATAATTCTACATTTATGTGTAAGTGTGTAGCAGCTAAAAAGGGTCAGGTTAACATGGTTATTTCAAATAACAAATGTGTGCAAATGTGCTCATTCAGTGGATGCAACACTAAGGAAAGTGCTATGAAAGTGTGATCTCTTATCAAGCTCTATTCCTCCATAAGTAGCGTTAGTAAACTGATCTCCACTCTTTTTCTTTTTCACACAGGATAATGCATATCCTTTCCCACCCGGAACAAGAAGCCACCATGAGCAACGTCACGGTCACTGACAACACTGAACCTATTGGCCGCACCATGAGTCCGGCCACCCCCAGCCCATATTCCTACCCAGTGAGCTTCCAGGTCTCTCTGACTGGTTTTCTGATGTTGGAGATCATCCTGGGCCTAAGCTCGAACCTCACTGTGCTAGCTCTCTACTGTATGAAGTCCAACCTCATCAGTTCTGTCAGTAACATAGTCACAATGAACCTCCACGTGTTGGACGTCCTCATCTGTGTGTGTTGTATCCCCCTTACCATTGTGGTGGTCCTGCTGTCTTTGGAGGGGGACACAGCCCTGGTCTGCTGCTTCCATGAGGCCTGCGTCTCATTTGCTAGTGTTGCTACTGCTGCTAATGTGCTTGCCATAACACTCGACCGCTATGACATCTCAGTAAAACCTGCTAACCGGGTGCTGACTATGGGCCGTGCCCTAGCCTTGCTGGCTGCCATTTGGGTGCTATCTTTTGTTAGTTTCCTTGTACCTTTTATTGAGGTGGGCTTTTTTGCCCAGGGCCATGCTGAACTTAACCAAACTGTGGTGGAAAATGTTGTGCATACAAACCAGTACTATACTGACCTGGGCCTCTATTACCACTTGCTGGCCCAAATTCCTATTTTCTTCTTTACTGCTGTAGTAATGCTCATCACTTACTCCAAGATCCTGCAGGCACTCAATATTCGCATTGGCACCCGTTTTCATAACTCACAGAAGAAGAAGGCTCGCAGGAAAAAGCGTCCCTCTATGACAGCCATGACGACCCAGCCGGAGGCCACAGACGGGTCCCAGAGCAGTGGCAGCCGCAACCCTACTCTTGGCATGCGGACCTCGGTGTCTGTCATCATCGCATTACGCAGGGCAGTAAAGCGGCACAGAGAGCGGCGAGAGCGCCAAAAGAGGGTTTTCAGGATGTCCCTTTTGATTGTGTCTACATTCCTTCTGTGTTGGACACCCATCACAGTGCTTAACACAGTAATCCTGAGCGTGGGGCCCAGTGACCTTATGGTGAAACTGAGACTAGGCTTTCTGGTTATGGCTTATGGGACAACAATCTTTCACCCGCTACTGTATGCCTTCACCAGGCAGAAGTTCCAGAAAGTGCTAAAAAGCAAGATGAAAAAGCGAGTGGTGTCGATCATTGAAGCCGATCCCACTCCAAACAATGCCATCATTCACAACTCCTGGATTGACCCAAAGAGGAACAAAAAGGTGACTTTTGATGACAAAGACGCCAGACAGAAGTGTCTATCTTCTGAGGACGTGGCGTAAAGGAACTCATTCTCTTATTGCAGTATGCAGTCAATAAAGCAGCTACACTGACAATATGTCGTGATGAAAAAGGGAACATGTTAATCCAAAGCAGTAATGTCAATAAAATGTGCAATAGGGTGTAAAGAACAAGGTGAAGTTAGATAATTTATTACTATTTATTGAGATCAAAAGTAGGTTTCTTAGATGTACTATATACTGTACTATAGATATTGCATGGCTTTTGTAACTGTAGCAACATTGCGTACAAACTAGAGAGAGAGAGAGAGAGAGAGACAGTTGTTATTATGTATATGTACATATGGATATTTATAATAAATTTTGTGTTCTCTCATCTAATGGAGCAAAAGGCTTCCTATTTTCCCCTCCCCCAAGTAAATTGTTTGTGATTTTGTAACAGCTGTGAGATTACTCCCGTTCATCAATGTGCCACTTGCTTTGACACCAATCCCCAGTGACCACTGACCTTATTGCCTGAGGTCCCCTGGGGCCTGGGGACTGGCCCTCAGACCAAAATCAAACTGTAGATATGAGAAAGACAAAGAGAGGTCAGTCAAGCAGGGTATTAGCAGTAGTACTGTACGCCATGTTGCTGTTTTATAAGCTTGAGTGCTGTTAACACTCACTAGGGCTAAAGAAAACAATCCACAGACACAACAGCACACATCAGTTTTCATCGTTTTGTTTGATATAAACCAGATGTAATCAAAACCTTGTCTGTTTTACTTTAGCAGTCACTTCCTTGAGCCAAATGGAAATTCTATGGCTGCCTTATTTCTGGTAGGAAGAATCGAGAATAGATTTATCATGATACAGTGGTAATGAGAGTGAAGAGTGCTATTATTTCTGACAATTTTAAAGAGTAATGATTTGTTTCATGCACAGCTATTAAACTACAGCAAACTGATGAAAACATTGTTTTAGAAAGTTGTTTGACTTTAATAATGGTAGTCTAGCAACTATGCTCACATAATACGCAAATCAGTACTGCAATAAAGAAGTGCAAACGTCTTAAAGCCTAATAAAAGATTCTGTTTACAAGTCAAAAAAAAAAGATAATGAAGTTTTTCTTCTGTCATTGTCTCACCATAATACATGTCATCCAGTGTGTCAAATAAGGCAGTAAAATTGCATTTCCCAAAGGCTGCTGCAGAGATATGATAATGTGGCCTACCTTATTGTTAGCTTAACTTGAACTAAAAATCTCCCCAAATACTTGTAAGTAATTTATTTTCACAGTCACAATCTGAAGATTCAGTAGGAAAAAAATGCCAACTTTTTCTATCCAATGTGCAGGCAAATACCTCATCTAGATGCAGCGATACAGGCCTATTAGCATATAAAGCCATTTTCAGCTCGGCTGTCAGCTCATTTCAACACAATCCACAGGTCAAGGATTACACTCTGTCTGCAAAGAGAATATGAAGTGCTTTTGCGTGTATTACTGCATGTGTATGCTTTCACACACTGTACTTGCTGATGTGTCCTCAGTAACGAGCTTATTACACCCATGCTGTCTTAGGTACAGTAGGAAAATTGAAGAGCCCTTTAGATCTGCAGGCCTGCTGGCTTACCACAGTGATTATATAACCTCAATCAGATGCTTCTATGGCTGCCAGTGTGTGGTTTGTAGCTCCGTTTAGAAGGCTGATATGGGCATATTGATGCAGGCGAGCTTCTTTATGACCCTGTTGTAAACAGGCTGCATGCATGTAGCGAAGCCTTCAGGGTAAAGCCCATGATTGAGAGCGGAGATGGGATCACTGCCAGCAACAGATGAGTTGACAAAGGGGATGGATGGTGACCTATGATAGGATGATGCTCAGAGCCAGGGGACATGTCTAACAAACATATGCATATAAAGCCAATCCAAGCACTGCACAAAAAGTAGGTGTTGGTCAAAACTTCATTAGTGATACTGAACAAAAATCATTGCAATTGATTGGCCTCTCAATGAGCTAAACAATTAGGACCAACAGGACTTTTAGGTCACACAGTTTCCACCATGAGGTAAAACTAAAGCCAAAAAAGCCTTTTAAGCACAGCCAACTCAGCCTAATGTTCTGACGTATTGACCTGATCAGCGACAGCTATTCAATCTGTTCTGGTTTGGTCATGGAGTTCAGTAGAGACTTTTAGCATATATGAACTGATGCATAGTGAGAGGTTACTGGCATTACTGCATCACCTTTAAGGAACACGCTGTTTAATATGTATTTAGATGTCTTTGGTCATGCACAGAATTTAATCCAATGCCGAGCATATACAGACATATGAATAATCTATAATATTTGTTTTCAAAGGTCTACGCCCGCAAATCATCTTAAACCTAAATTAAGTTTAAACTGTTTACACATTTTCTTTCCGGCCCTTTCAAGTTTCTATTTTGTGTGTCTCTGTTCACGACAATGCCCAGTTTTCACTGGTGTACAAATGAAACACAAAATCCACTGGAACACGGTGCTTATAATGCAAATCTGGTCTCAGTTAGTCTCCATAGCCCTAGCAGGACTTATCAGTCAGTTGATTGGACCTCATTTATTTGCATTTTTAGGTCAAGACAGACATAATTTGGATCATTGTGGTCTCATGACTAGAACACTATTACACAATTAATACTATACTATATTAATAATACTTTCATACTTCCGCTCTATATTTTTAGGCAGTTTGACTGTTAAATGTGCCATCTTCAATTTTTGTCATGTTTAAATGTTACAGTTATTGTAAAAGCTGTACAATTGTTCCCATAAAACACTTGCTATTTGGTTTTGCAAATTAAATGAAATTAAAACTAGATTTGAATAAACAACACTCTTTTTTTTATCTTGATTTGCTCATATTGATAATACACTGTTCATTCATAAGTGTATGCCACAAGTATGATCAAGCACAGCTCTATGTAGTTTAGAAAATATCACTGTTGACAAAAGCTGCAACGAAGCAGAACTCAAGGTCAGTTTGGCTGGTTAGCTTATTGGACGTGTTGGCCACCTCTAACTTCAAAATTGCACTGATGAACGGGTCAATAGCAGAGGTTCATTGTGAGCCTTATTACAATCACTTGACCCATCTGTGTCCTTTCCGTTTCCCATCAAAGCTTCTCCGATCGCTATCACATCATACATTATAGCCCTCGCTCAATGGCTGCTTTCTCCGGCAGCCAACCCTGATTGCGATGCCATCTCTTTTGGCCCCCTCTCCAGCCAGTCACAGACACAGAATAAAAGCTGGGAAAATGACATTATTCTGTCTGTTTGGAGCCATAATTGCATTAGGTCAGCGAACACTCAACTGTAATTCTGCTTTCGAAGAGAAGATGATAGTGAATCAAGCACCAGAAAGCAAGTAATGACAAATAGTTGCTTCTGGTCATTTCCCAAATGTTACTATCACCAAGGCACATTTTGTGCAATAGTAAGCCACTTCATGGAGTTGGGAGATTTACGACTTTGATAAAAAAACTATAATCTCTTTGCAAGAAAACTATGGCAGAGGAAAGGCAAAGGTAGAAGGAGGCAGTGACCTGTAATATAATGGCTTCATTGTTTGTTATTGGAGGAAATAAGTGACTGGTGTGCCTTTAAATCAATGTGTTGCAGATTACTGTTGTGTGTTATCAGTGGAGAACAGACATTTAATGGCACACAAGTGCTCTTGTTCATTATCCAGACTACATCACTGAACAACTGAATTAGGAGGGGCAAACCGGGACAAGCAACACATGCCTGCCAATGGAAGGAGAAGCACTAAAATTTTAATAGTAAGACAATCTTTTGATGAAGAAAATATGTTGTCATTAGGAAAGGTTACACACTCATTAGAGTAGCAGGATTGTACACTTGTACACAGAATATGCAGCACATTTAAGATTTGGCTTCCACAGAAGAAACAAACATATTATTGACTTGAAAATGTGCAAGAGTGAAAGAAATGTAGCTCCGTGGCAGTATGCCCAGACTTTTATTCCTTGTTTATGTGCACCTGCCGGTCTGTGTGTGCAGCGCTGCACATGCTGCATGTGTATACACAGCCATGTGTCAGCCCAATTGTTTTATCGGGCAGTGACAGAGTGTCAACCACTGTGCGCGGGAGGAGAGACAGCACACAGAAGATTGCCCTCCAGCTCTTTTCACTGCGATGTCTGCTGTCTGCTGTTTATTCCACTGCACATGGAGAGCTATGAGCTCACTGACACAGCCAGGCAGTCAGTTTGACACTACAGCACAAGTATCTAATGTATTTGATAAACAAACAACAAAGCTTTATTTTTACACATTAAATAAGTCTTCATGTTACAGTTAAAAGAGAATTCATTTTTTGTTCGATAAAAGAAGGTGTTTATATTTTCTAACCCTGTGTTTTGTCTAATCAGAAGAAAAAGGTTATCTGAATATTCATACTGTTTAAAAAACAATAGTAGACAATGTGCAAACTAGCACCATTATTTTACTCGTGAATGTCTTGTCTGTTATCTTATCCGTTAGCTAAGTAGGTTAGGTTTGTTGTTAGTGCTGTATTTTGAGAGCTCTACTCTCAATACTGCTTTGATTAACTACAAGTATCTAAGTATTTCTGTCATCAAAGTTTAATCAAGTCTTTTCACCAATTATATGTTGTGTTATACAGTATATTACAATAATGGCATTCCCTCATTTGGACACAACAGCTGAACTTGGGAAATACTACATTCAAACAGAATAACCCTTTTCCTATTATTTCAAAGATAAACTGAGCTACCTTAAAGCACAGCTTTGATTTATAATAATAAGAGAACAACTCCTAAAACATTGACGTGAATAAAAGTGTGCACCTAATAAATAGATAATTGAATTTCCATTTTTTGTTTCCTGTATCACACTGACCTCAGAACTTACAGAGTTTGTAAAGCCAAAAGAAATTAAGAACTAGAGCTGCTACAATTTGCTAAAATTATTTTTTTTTGCCACAGCAGTAAACCACAGTATGTCAAATCTACGGCACATCAGAATCCAATAAAGTCACACAAAGCAGGTCCTATATTATGAGGCAGCAGGTGATGAGCGATGTTTTTGTATCCAATCCAACTTTAAAATTGAAGGTCAGGCCAAAGTGCTGTACAATAACATCACATAAAGGTTTTCTTATCTTATCATTGCAACATGACACTTAAACATAAAACCTGCACTCACCATAAAAAGGACTTAAAGACAAATCGTTCATATGCAAGATGCAAGGTAGTGCAATGTATTTTAGGTCACAAAAACATTGATATCCAATTCTAAATATGAATAAGAAAAACAGAGATAGCAAATGCTGTTAAATGTTGACAGTTTTTATCTAAAGTTAGCGGAAAAAATCAACAGTGCCTCATATAAAGTCTGTATTCTGTTGTTTGGCTGCTAGTTAAGACAGACCTGTATGGTGACAACATTAGCATGAAAAATGAATGGGCCGATCAGGTTACAGCATTCTGCCTGGCTTACAATCACCTTAGCCTGACCATCTGCTTATTGCAGGCATTTCACTGTAATGACTCTCCACAGTCTCCTGAGCTGTGACCTCAGCGATGGCGAGGAGAGCAGAGCAATCAGAGCACATTCACTCCCGCCCCTGTCATTTTCCCGCTCTCAAAAAGCTATCACACAGGGTGCAGCTGTAAACATTTTACTCCTCAACACTCCTGAGATATGCAGTCAAAAGGGATAGCAGCTATCAGCTTCTTTTTCAGAGGAAGCCAGGCTGAATACACATCACGAGCTGAATGTAGTGAGGGGCAGAATACACTAAGCAATCTGGGCTTGAATTCAACAGATGTAAAATGACTCAAAAGGAGGAGTGGACCGATGGCTAGTCTGAGTCTGTTGTTGATATTCACTACCACTGCATATCGTGCTTATAAATGCACAAGTTGCTGTGTGTTTTCAGCTCCAAACCACAAATAAATCTTTTCTTTTGACTGCTTCTGATGAATGGACTCTAGAATCTGCCATTTCAGTAACAGCTATTTACATGCAGCCACAGTGTGTAACCAAACTCCTTACCCAAACCATTTGTTGCCTCACACTGGATGAATGTGTTTGGGCATTGTGGCCTTCTTTCTGATAAACCCCTTTTCCAACAAGGCCCTGTCTACACAACATTAGATGAGGTCGCCCTCTTCTGGATAATTCTGGAACAATATCAATCAAGCTTGGAGATAACAAGTTAAATGCGAAAATGTCCATTAAAAATATAGCTCTACATTAGTAGCATATAATCTATATTTATTTGTCTTTTTGTTGAAAAGGGTCACACTTTAGAAATGAGCAAACACGTGTGCTGCAGAGAAACATTACATCTGCACAGAAAAAAGGACTTTAACGTTTATGTATTGACTTTATTCACATTCAGAAGGGACTTACCCGTGGAGTCTAATGTCGACAGCTCAGTTTTATTTCTGGCTGCGCTCTCCAGCAGCTGTTGCGACTGCCCTTTTTTGGACTTTCCAATGCTTCTGGCCTCGGACTGTTTAGCGGGTAAGCTAACAACTCTATATTCATTAAAATGTCTAAACTGACGATACAATGAGTGAATAAGAGCAGAAAAGTTGCAACAAAGCATGAGCCTAGCATGATCTGATTTGTGATCTTCCTGAAGTTATATCTGAGTGTAGACATTATGAGACCGAAAAGAAGGCTTCATTGGTTAAACATTCTGCAGCAGTTTACCTCTTTCTCCGTTAATATGTAATTATTATATGTACATTACACTACATTCTTCATTTATCCTAACCATTCATATATTAGCTATATTGGCATATAATAGGCTACATGTTAAAGGAACTTTTTCTTTCTGTAGGTGTCCCAGAAGTGTTGCAATATGACGCTCCAGTGGACAGCAGTGGCATGCTTTCTCTACGCAGAAACAGCAGCAAATCTCATCTTGTGTATACCATTTATATCAGCAAAAAGGTAAAGCAGGTAATTATAGTTAAAGCTAGACTAGGCAATTAAATAAAAAATATATGTTAAGAGAGATTGTAAACACAATCCCCAGATATTTGTTGTGAACAGGAAGTTCACTTCATCTCCAGCAGATGTCACCATATCCTTATGCTATGCACTCTGAGTGTCCTTTTAACCTACTTTTAGGTGGCGACGGGTTTTCAGCCTGGGAATATGGAACAGGCTCATTCCTGATGGGAACAAATGCTTTGTTGCTATGATCCTGGCTCTTCTTGTTCTCTTTTTGGGTAAGCAGCCAGCAGTGAGTCAGACACAATCTGCTGTAGTTAAGACCTGGTGTTGTAATTTCCTCAGCAAGATTTTACCACATTCATTGTATCACACTGCCAACTCCTAGATGCTCTTCGCCAGGTGCAGAAATACTCTGCTCCTGAGCCCATGCAAGACGCCAAGGTGAACCCCAATGTGTACGACCATGTGCACATGAAGCTGTTCAGAGCCCAGAGGAACCTCTACATCTCAGGCTTCTCTCTCGTTCTTTGGCTGTCAGTGTTACTGCTTTGTATAACCACATCCAGAGATAGTACAGGGTCAGTCCTGTAATCATATTGTTCTCTCTCTTTTTTTTTTTATTCATCTACAAAACACATCACAGCATAATGCGTCGAGTTGTCACCTTGTTAAACCAGCTCGCTGTGATCGAGGAGAACAGTGCACAAATGGACAACAAAGTCAATGCAGCTAAACAGCATGAAGAGGACAACAGGATGCTCAGACAAGTGAGAAGTGAAAATAGGTCTGAAGTCCCACTAAAATGTTAATCATGTCTTCAAACAATTCAATTGTAATTTTTCCTTTGGTCTTTCATGATAATACTGTCTTTATTCTGTACTTTGAGGCTCTGCTTGATGAGGAAAAGACAATTTCAATAAAAAATCAGGAACTAAAGTTAGAGATTGAGAAGCTTGTGGGTAAACTAAAGACTGCAGAATCTGGTGAGTAAAGATAACATTTGAAATATGAAAAACTGACACATGTTAACCAATGTGTTACTACAGTGTAAATTAATGCAGTCGACTATCTTTGTTATGTGCAAGAAGTTATGTTCATTACAAATGTTTTGTGTGTGCATGCAGCTGTGCACAAGTCTCAGGCTGAAGTAGAGGCCATGAAGAGGCAGGCCAAAGGTCTGGCACACGAGTATGATCGACTGCTGAGTGAACACCATCTACTCCAGGTAAACAAAAACAAATTAAAACTCTGACTGTGCAGTTATTACTAATCTTAAAGTTATGCTTATAAACCCCTTTGTTTGATCCACAGAATCAACAGAGTGCTTCAGATAAAAAGGACCAGTAACTTCCAGAATAAAGGCTCATTTCTAAACAGATACTTTTAAGACGCAGTACACACCGTACAAATCATTTCTTTACCATACTCTATATAGAATTGTTAGAGTTCAACGTGTTATAATTATAATTCATCACACAAAATACTGTGCAATAAAGGATTCAATGTGTGTTTTTTACTTTTGTGGTTGTCAAGATAACACTATTGGTCATAATAAAGGAGTAATAAAAGGGGTAAGAAGGAGTTATTAATAATTCAAAAATCATACTAAAAAAAGCAATGTTATTTATTTAAAGATGTTTTCTATCTAGAACAACATTGATGTGAGGAAATAAATGAGGTGTAGTTTCAGCTGGTCCCCTGCGTCCAAGACTAATTAGACACTCGTGGTGACATCTAAGTCAGTTGTCACACAAAAACAATAATATAAGCATGACTTTCATCAGTTTAATTGTAAAAACAAAGTCCAATATATAAAACACAGTACAGTCACATTCTTTTTCTACAAAAGATTTTCATTGATAAAAAGCAAAAACATTACATTCCTGAAGTGGCATATTTTGTTGAATTGTTTAAAAGCAATTTATATATATACTATATACTGTATCTTCCACACATTTCCTGTGTAAATATAGTGTACTCTGTGCTCCAGGAAAAGTGTCCACAGTGTGCGTTCTTGGTTACATCTGAGATGCTCGGTGTTGTTGAGGAGTCGTGGTCACAAACGTGTTTCTCTGTCAGAGTTGCAGTTCAAGGCCAGTATAAACTCACATTGTCCAGAGCTGTTCTCGTCCTTCTGTAGTGACACCAGCTCTGCATTGCCATTAATCAGAGCGGTTTCCTCCTCCATTTTTATATGTCTTTTGAGAACAGCAAATCCCAAAATGCACATGAAGAAAGAGAGGGTCCTCAGACCCAATGTCAGACCCAGATACACAGTCCTAGAACCCAAACCCAAATGTTGTTAATGACCAAGACTAGAGCATAGATCTACCCACACCATTTATTACTAAATGTTACCTGAATGCTGAAGTGTTGTATATCTTACATGCTCCTCTTCCTCCACACATCTTGTATCCCCATTTGAGACATGTTGAGTCAATTATAGCTCCAAAATATATAGGGGCAGGTATTCCAGCTAGTTTACATAAAAAAATAAATGAATTCAATTGCAAGGTCCCTTTAAGATAATGTAATGACAAATAAATGGCTGTTGCTGATAAAAGACAAATATGCACATTGTAAGCTTTAGGTTTTAGTGTCACTGATTATTTATTGTTAATTGCACTTTATTGCCAATATGTAATGAGCAAAATACTGTTAATTAAATAGGCTTATTTACCCAGTGTCCGAGTGGCCAGTGTGTGGATTCCAAGAGCGAGTGATTTAAGCTCAGGCTTAATACACCTAAGAGTGAAGAAAAGACATATTAAGAAATATTGAGATAGGCTGTCTAAGTGTACATAACCTAACTCCCCACTTGGGAAATGTAACGGAACCTTACATACATCACTTCACAAATAATAATTTATCATAATGTATATATATTAGAAGTAGCGGTGATCCTTTTTGCTTCATCCAACATTCACACTCGTCATTTAAAAGCCACCACTGAAAAGATGTGGCAACAATATAAGCATATGAGTGACTCTTTTACTTTCCATTGCAGATTGCACTTCAGCTGTAGACTAACCTGACAAGCAGCACAAAGCCAGGGGTTCCCCCGAGAGAAATGATAAAAGAACTGAGGACAGACAGAGCCAGGAAGTATGGAAAGATTTTGTCACAACTGTCCCCATGTGGACACTGGCCCAGAGTGGCTGTCAAGTTCCCAGGAAGGCCATCAGCCAGGGCTAAACATCTGCAATTTTCAAAGACCTATAAAAAGGATAAGGGAATCTGTCTGAGTAAATATTAAAGATTACAGCACAGCAGGAAACAATTGTCCTGGAGCTACATTGTCATTGTAGCTCAAGTTAAATGTCAAGTGACGGAATATGGCTCTTGCATTGTCTTGTGTTAAAACATACATCAGTAGGCAGTAAACTGAGGCTTATGAAAAACATAAACAGCGTTGTGTGTCTGACCGTATTTTTGCCGGAGCCTGTAGATAAAGCACATCCAGCCAAACAAGGAGAAACATAACTGATCCCATTCGCTCCACAAACTGGATCCCACTCTCTCCTCGAGCACGAGCATCCCAAGTTACAATCAGACAAGAGAGAGCGTTCCTGGTAGGACAAGCTTTCAGCTCTGCGGATAGCAACATAAAAATACATATGTTATTGACTGCCTATAAAAAATACATAAAAAGAGAAGCTACATCCTGAACTGCGCATTGGAAATTGTCTCAACTAGCAATACAAAAGGATTTATAGGAGCCATGTACAGTTTAATAACAGGTTATTGACTTTTCACATAAAGCTTGGATAAAGGTCTGGACAATGTGTTTTGACTCATATAAGGGCTTTTATAATAGACCAGTTACCCAGTGTATGAAACAGTAATGCCTGCCACCTTGGAGTTCTCGCAGCCCATGGCAAAGAAAAACAGTGACAGGAAATAGCCAAGCAGGGAGGTCCCAAAGGCAAACTTAGCTGCTCCCATAATGCCCAGCTTGCAGTTCTTCATTATAACCCCCCCAGAGAACATCCCAAGGGCCACAGCCGGGATGTTGATGATGCCTGGACAAAATGGCAAAGGATCAGCAATCAACATGTGCAAGTGCTGTAAAGCTCAAAGCCTGCACATTTATTCATATCATCTGATGTTTGAGGGGCTTGGCAAGTGTTTCATATTAGTCCACACTATTAACACAGCCAGTTCCATCATGTTGACCAAAAAAAAACATTACTATTTATTGTTCCTTTTACGAGATTGGCACAAACTGTAATGACAGTTAACCTCGATGACAAAGTGATGCTGCAGCATTTTTTTTTAAAGGATGTGGGAGCTGGAATATAAAACATTCATCAAATGCAAGCTCCCAAAACACTGATGATGACCCTCTATCTGACTCAGCCTCTTTAAATACAGCTTATACAGTGAGGCAACATAGTACCTCACTAAATGGCAACATAATGGCTCAGAAATCCTACTTACCCATGAAAAAATTGGCCTTGGACGCTGATTGGCCATAGTGTTGCTCAATGTATTTGGGCTTGTAAGTAACCATGCCAATGAGGGAATTGAACTGAATTATAGTCACACATAAGTAAAGGATGTATACAGGGTTTCCAAGGAGAGATTTTAGGGTGGGCACAAAATCTGTGGAGAAAACAATGACAATATTTATCACACAATGGAATGTTGCTTAATCCTTTTAATACAGTTAAAAGTAATGGGCAAAGTTTTAAACTATACACCCTCACTGGAATTGATAATTCACCCTATACAACTGAAATCACAATAGGATGAAAGAAAACATCCTCTTTCTGAACCTTTGGCCATCTGTTGTAAATTAGCTGGTTCCTCTTGTCTGAACCTGTGCTGCATCATTGAAGAGTCCTTAATAAACCTGGCTTGTTCTTGAGTACAGCTGGAGTCATGTTTATCCACAGGAATGGGCAGCGATTTGGGCAGGAACCAGAAAGGAACAGCCGACATGAGAGTGATAACACCAGAGATGATGTAGCCAAGCCACCACGCCCCAACCCAGCGGGCGTCACCAGGGGTAATGGTCACTGTTTCTGTAAGACAGCCAGGACAAATCACTTTAAATTCATAAATTCAAAAAGATGAGTGATGAATGATTGTCTGTTCTCGCACCCATGTCCACATTGCCAACATCTACATAGATCTTGGCGCACAATGAGCCCAGGAGGTATCCAAAGACAGGACCAATGACAGATATCGTTTGAACACAACCTGTACATACAAACATAAATGTTTATTCTGCTAATCTCAACATCTACACACTAGAGTGTTTAACCCATTATACCAATGCTGTATTTATGATTTTCAATCATAAAATAATCAGGATATGCAAATAAAGTCTACATACCAATATAGAAGGCAGCATTCTGTGACTGTGCATAATCATCAATGTAGGATATTCCTAAAGGCTGTACTGGAGTCTCTCCAATTCCACGTAGGACATTTCCCAGAAACACATAGATCCACATTGAGGCACTGGACTCTCGCTCACAGCCTTAGAGCAATAGGAAAAAGTGAGTTTAGTTTTCAAGATGTGTTCGTACAATGATGGCATGTTATCTTTTCTACTCTTACTTATAGATGGTGCTGTGGTTGGCTCATCACCTGCTATGATGGACTCAGGTAAGCCTGGTGAACATGGCGTGAGCAAGCTGGATGAATTCATTGAAGGTCTGACTGCTGTTTGTATCTTATAGCTGCGTACAAAATACCAATGTGACTGTTAAACAAGGGAAGGGAGAAACATCAGGGAACGTTAGATACTTACACAGTGAGGCACAAACACATACATCAGCCACAAGTTTTCAAGTGCAAGGAATGTTGTCATTTCATTGGTTTTAATGTAAACAAGGGGTTGGGGTCACAAATATGCAGATGAAATAAAAGATGTGTAATGCAGTGCATACTGACAACAACTGTCTGCCCACCTGTCGATTATGAAATGAGGCATAGCAATCAGGAAGGTCCCAAAAGACATGAGAATGCATCCGATGGCTATGATCTTCGGGCGGTGGAGTTTGGCACCAAAATAGCTCACAAAGGCAATCACCAACAGATTTCCTGCAAGAATGAGAAGTGTATATTTTATACAAACTTCAACGGAATTAGAGAGTATTTGAATTAATTAAACCTTTGCCATAAATTGTACAGGCCACTGTGTATTCTGATCTATGATAAGTTACTGAGTACATTCACTGACTGAATACACTATCAGGTCTTCATGTGAAAGAGTTCTTTACAATTGCACAGCCATGAACAGAGATGTTTGTTTGGACCAAAGATAAATAAATACTCCACATAATATACTATGTTCTGTGTTACTTGAAAGAATAAGTTTGAACTTCTAAATATGTTCAGTTTATACATGAAAATATGAAGGAAATAAATATTATGCAGGGCCATCAAAAATATGTATTATTAACATTGAAATTGGCAATAATTTACAGGAGGTCTGGTGAAAAATAGCATACTACAGCTACAAAGGCTTTCTGCTCATTAAGAATCAGTCAGGTTTGCAGTCGTGTATGAACACACGTTGACATGCTCTTTCTTGCATTGATAGCTAGAGACAATTATTATGGAAATATGGAGACACTCGCCTATTTCAAAGCTCCCATCTATGACGCCAATCAGATAACTGGGGATGTCAAACCGCCTTTCTAGCTGTGTAATTGTGCTCTTCATGTAGCTGCCAGTTAAAGTCTTGGCAAAATAAGCAAAGGACAGGGCAGCGAGAAACATCTGCAAACACACAGAAAGAGGAGACAGAAGATGAATAAATACAAAGATTAATGACAGATGTATGAGTATAATGGTAGCACAGGTGAATGACTGATTTTTAGCATAAACTTACAACCTATATAATCAATTATACTCAAGTATCATAAGTATCGCAGATAAACTTTCTTTTCATAATACTGGGAATGTTGGTTTGTAACGGACTGTAACTTTGTGAAAGAAACTGGTTGTGTACTGTTTCCTGGACTAGACTGCTATTGAGTGCTTTCCTTCTTCCTCCCAGCCACCTATAGGCAGGATGGCTGCTAACAAAGGCAGGATTAGAGAAGCCTTTCTCAGTCGGACTCAGACACATCCACCACAATATCGAGCTGACAGAGCCACTGACATAATTGGAACCACAGTAAAATAGTGGGATGAATCATGCACCACCGGCAACACCTACCATTGTACATCATTTATAATTTTGTAGTTAGCCCATCACTAATATGTGGCACAGGAGCAACACTAATTAAAAGCTGCAAGCAGCGTCAAATGGCCCTCGCCTCCCCTTGTGACCAGAGGCTTAGGTCCTCTGGAGGACAGCTTTGCACGGAGAAAAAAAAGCAATTAATTCTTCGAAAAAATATTTTTACACCTTTTCCAATGTTGCAGGGGGCATTGTCCCCAAAGGGTTTTTGGCTCAGAGTCTTAGACTGGCTGTGCATGCCAAATTTCATTAAGATATGATAAACTAAATTCACCCCTTCCACTCAATTGTATCAGAGGTTATATGAGTTGCCATAGCAACATGGTTGAAAGTAGGGGTGGTTTGTTGCAGGCTTTCATGTTCATTTGCTTACGACAAAATTTGTAGGGGGCGCTGGAGCTGGAAGATAATAATAATAATAATAATAATAATAATAATAATAATACATTTAATTTCTAGGCACCATTTAGGACCCTCAAGGTTGCCTGATACAGAGAACACTCAAGAATATAATATCAATCTATACCATAAACAAAAAATACAATAAATAATATGAAACGTGAAATCATAGTGTTTTTGAAGCTAACCAGAGATGTTACTGTACGGATGTGGTCCCATGGTGTGTGAAGGAGGTTTTGTGAGGTTGGAGGGGGCCAGGTTGTGAAGGTTTAAATGTTTAAAAACAAAAGGCGGCTGAGTTCTGGATAAGTTGGAATTTATGGAGGGATTTTTGTGGTAAACCATGGAAGAGTAAATTGCAATAATCTAATTGGGATGTGACACGTGCATTAACCAGTATGGCAGTACTGTTTGGGGTGAGAGAAGGACGGAGGAGGTTGATGTTCTGGAGATGGTTGTAAGCGTACCGGGTGATGTTGTTTATGTGAGCTGTGAAGCTGTGCTGTCGACGATGACACCCAGGTCCTTACCTGAGGGGAGGGGTGGATGGTGGAGTTGTTGATTATTAAAGTGAAACTGTTGGTCTTTGAGCGTATGGACTTTGTGCCAGTGATCAAATTTAGTTATTTTGCCATTAAGTTGGATAAAGTTAAAAGATAGTTGTTTAATTTTCGTATATTTACCCTATTTAGATAAACTTGAGAAACAGAAGAACTTGTATGAACTGTGGCATATAAATGAGAAATCTGTTCAAGTTATAGGCCACCAGTGGAACTATGGTAATCCATCTGGGTGGTCTGAAATAGATTAATATTGCTTTGCTTGGGCTCTTCATCAATGTAAAGTGTGTATTCACCTTTCATACCACAGAATATGTGTGACTACAGTGGTCCTATAGAGCAGAGTTGTTCACCTGAGGGTCTCTCTACCATCTACAATCTACTGTAGTACCAGTTTATAAAAGAATGGCTATTCTGACCTAATCATGTCAGAAAATCCTCAAAATGTTGCATTGCATAGATAATAGGGGTGTTTCCAGGTTCTGTTTATCTTGTGTCTTGGTAATGATAATCTTAACTAGATCAACTTGCTACAGACAAAAAAGAAGTTTTATTTAGATTAACAAATAAATATCATGAGTGGTACAGTGAGACCTTGATACAGGATTACCAAGCACAAAAAGGGAAACACAGGACGGCAGTGTGAATGACATTCCTTATAAAGTTTCCCAAGTATTTCACTAATCAGCTTTTTGAATAATTGTCCACTGCTTCTAACCCTAATCCAATAAAGAGGTGCAAGTCCCATGTCCTGACCTACTACTGAAACTTTGTCCAAGAAATGTTTATATGCTGTATTTCAAGCCTGTACTCCCTCCAGAAGTAAATCACATTTCTCTTATCTTCTTTTCAGTGACACTGACCATGATTTGAGCCTACAGATTCTTTTGCATTACTGTGGCTTTATAGGAAATATGTTGGAGTCGACAAGACTGAAGAGGCATACTCTCTTCTACAGTCTAAATATGGAAGCCACACATAACAGGCTGCATCGACCATCACATGTACAGCGCCTCCCTACAGCTGCCTTACATTCATGTGATTTGTGTGTTTGCCTTAGGCCAGTCAGATGACTGAACTGAAAGATGTGTGGGTTTTGTGGCTTCTTCTGCCTGAAATTCAGTCTGTATACACATCTACTGTATACAGTATCTCAATTCTGAGGTCAGACTGTCCCTGGATGCTCTGTATCATACAAAATTCTTGTGAAAATCCTTTTTTTTCCTTTTTGAGGGTGCAGTACCTTCAGATTGGGGTGACAGGAGTTCTTCACTGCTGAAGAGTGAAGGTGGCCATCTAATGTCCAGTTGCCTGCTGTTGTTTTATCCATTTTCTTCATGGCAGCTTTCTTCTGCATGTGCTTTTTTTTCAGATTATTTACCAGTTGTCTGCTGTAGCCTTTCACCTGTTAAAGTTAAATGTGATATTGGAATGAACTGTAATATGCCATTATTTGTCTTTACTGAACACTATAGGGGATGCTTTACATTCTCATTCCTGCATGTAACATTCAACCTTTTGAATAATCAGTATGTATAAGTGTGTTGACATTCATTCATTTTAGATGTTGCCTCAAATTTAGATTTTCAATTTAATTAATCATTGATGTTTAAAACCTATGAACAGCTATATAAACTCAACTGTATTCAATCATGCCTAGCATTTCCAATTTGTTGTTACACAGACAGTGAAAATGGAGCTGTGTCTGCATCTAAACCTCTGCCTCCTAATGCAGAGACATGACAACTCCCCGCGGACCCCTCCTCTACGCTTTGAACTCTGACAGAAAAGGAAGTGTAGCAAAGGCTGATGTACTGTAAAGCATCCAGACTCATCCAACTTTAACACTCATCAACAAGACAGCAAAAAAAGCTATAATAGCCATGTCATTAATAGCCTATGTTATATGACATATCTAGGGCTGTGCCCATCACAATAGACAAAGACAACATTGGTACTTTATTACCATAATTATAGTTCTTCACTCCACTGATGTTCAGAATGAAATCAAGGGAACTAACTTTTTGTTATATTTTGTATGTGGTTTTGTTAGGCAATGCATTTTTGTATGTCTACTCTGTAATTCAAGTCACAGCACAATAGTTCACGTGGTTATTCAAGCAGAACGAGTTAAACTCCAGACAAAACAAAACTATCTGGAATAAGCATTAATTACACTAAGTGGCGTTATCTTTGAGTGGATTGTGTAAACTCCTAGCCTTTAATGACACAGTAGCTAATTATCTCAAATGAAATCGACGCTTCTCTAGTTGCACCGTGTATATAATATCTAATAAAGAATGTGGCACACTTACCAGGTCGGGTCTTCAAACCTTTGGATTCGTGTCGTTTCAAACTTCAGGCTTGTCGTTTACTCGCGTCAGCTCCTTATAGTGCATCCTCAGCGGCGCACCACCGACGAGTCACACTGTGCAATATAGAGTGGGGGATGCAGGGTGGGTACCGAGCAGCGGCGCGCTCCCTCTGCGCTCTGACGCAGTGGTGTTGCACAAGGGGGCACAGGGGGGCTCAAGCCCCTGCCCTTTATGTCACAAAATGTTGCCCTGCACCTATTATTATATTATTATTATTATTATTATTATTATTATTATTGTTATTATTGTTATTATTATTATTATTATTATTATTATTATTATTATTATTATTATTATTATTATTATTATTATTATTAGTGATTTGAAGCTAACCAGAGATGTTACTGTACGGATGTGGTCCCATGGTGGCTGAAGGAGAACGAAGGGCACGGGAAGGTGTGTGAAGGAGGTTTTGTGAGGTTGGAGGGGGCCAGGTTGTGAAGGTTTAAATGTTTTAAAACAAAAGGCAGCTGAGTTCTGGATAAGTTGGAGTTTTTATAGAGGGATTTGTAACACTGGTGCTTCATGTAAGTTGCTTTGGATAAAAAAGCGTCTGCTAAATGACTAAATGTCTAATATCCCATTTCTACAAAAAAATATATTAAAAGCATGAAATAAATTGTTATTATTATTATTATTATTATTATTATTATTATTATTATTATTATTATAAAATGTATTTATAGAGCATATTTTGTTCCAAAGTAACTCAAGGTGTTTTACAAAAATGACACAAATGTTGTAGCAAAGAACAAACATGTAAAAAAGAAAGAAATAAAGAAATAGTGGGTGTAAATAGTAAAAAATAATGAATTAACACATGTGCATCATGAACAGATGTATTACAGCTGTCGTGAATAAACAAGTATGGTGTGTTATGAGTCTACTTTTGAAAGAGGTTGTTGGTGCATTATATATATTGTCTGGAAGTAAGTTCCTTTTTTTGGCGCATAATGAGCGAATGCCACTTCACCAGCTTTTGACTGAACGCGAGGTACGACAGGGAGACCAGCGGCTGAAGAACAGAGAGCTTTTGTTGGCTCATATGGATTGAGTAGAGTGCTAATGTAACATTAAGGGCTTTCATGGGTTTCAGTCACATGTTTTTTTCCTATTATGGACACCATTTTGAGGGTTATTGACTATTCAAAAGATAGAACAGTGATGTTTTGAATTGTTCATTGCTATGGCAATGGTCCCAGTTTTTCATCACTTGAAACCCATGAATTAAAACAAATTTTGAAGTCAATTCTGAAATGAACTGGAGCCAGTTCAGTGATTTTAGAACAGCTGTAATGTGAGAGAAATGTTTTTGTCCTGGTCAGAACACAAGCTGCAGACGTTAACATTATTTGTGATGGAGTCCAGGGAACAGAGAATTGTAGGTGTCCAGTTGATAAAGGCCTGACATTGAACAGAGATACAAAGGCTCTGATTTTAGAAATGTTTTTAAGCTGGATAAACACTGACCACTGTTAATGTGATGATGAAAGCTGAGATCAAAAATGTTGCCAAGATTACTTGCATGAGTGAAAAAGAGCTGAGTTGAGTAGCAACTTAATAATAATAATTTTTGATTTGTCTGTGTTTAGTTGCAGGAAACTTTGATTCATCCAGGTCTAAATGTCTTTGTGAAGCATAGTTATTTTTTCTACAGGTTTCACATTATCAGACGAGAGGGAGATATATACAGTATACAGTATGTGGGTGGAGGAAAGCAGAGTACCCAGAGGAAATCCATCCAAGCACAGGGAGAACATTCAAACTCCACCCAGGCCGACCCCGGAGTCGAGAGTGCTAACCACTGCGCTACCGTGCTGCCCCTTTTTGTGTGTTTGTTTGCACTCATTGGTAGCCTCTACTAAACAACTATTGTCTAGTGTTGCAATAGCAACCCAAGCAAACAATAGTATGTCCACAGTCCATTATTGCCTACTGTATAGGGATTGGGGATCACTCTTGCCTTCAGCTTCCACATTTTAGGCGCACGTGGCAGAGTGTTTAGCACTCCTGCTTCACAGCAAGAAGGTTGTGAGTTGGAACTCTGGCTGACTCAAACATCCTTGGCCAACTCCGGTCTTTCTGTGAGGAGTCTGCATGTCCTCCATGTGTTACCATGGGTTCTCTTTGGGTACTCCGGCTTCCTCCTACTGCCCAAAGACATGCATGTGTAAGTCAATTGGCAAATCTAAAGTATCCCCAGTGAATGAATGTGAGCGTGAATGGTTGTCAGTCTCTAAGTGTCAGCCCTGCGACTAACTGGCCACTGTCCAGAGTGTACCTTGCTGTAGGCCCAAAGCTGCTGGGAAAGGCTCCAGTCACCTGCGACCCCTAACTAACTGACTTACTGATTTTCAGGCTTCTCCTGTTCTTTTTTTCCTAATGTTGCCATCAATGGGAATCACTACATCTATCACTTAAGCCTCTTCCATGGTAGTGGTTGGTCTTCACCTGTTTATCTTTCTGTAGCTGAAAGTCCCCCAGGATCTTGGCTCGATTGTTCTCCATCACCTTCAGAGGTGTGAGCACCTTACACCCTGCTGTCATGTGCTGACTGGGCCTTTTTGCACAGTCTGCATCTATATAGACCCCTGCGTCCAGTGCTGTTGTACTCAGAGCCTCTGTGCTGTCTTTCTCCCGCACAGCCATTGGTATCAGCCAATACTTCTACTTCGATCTATCGTGCAGAGGGTTGTCCTCACATGATGGCTCCTTGCTGGTCTTTCAGCTCCTTTGTGGGTTTCTCCTGCCTGAGGTGATCACTCAGCACTTTTTCATCTGGGGCTATCTTCTTGCCTTGTTTATGGAGTTTAGTAGCATGTTTCTTGTCAATCTCTAGTTGTGATTGGTGTTGCCTAACACTGAGCTACCAGTAGTTTCGGTTAATGATGTTAGTGTTAATCAATATGATTTTGTGTTATAGCTTCTATAACAAAGGATACTACATTGGCAGAAAATAATGAGTTGTTCCTCAACATAAAATGCAGTGCTTTGATAGAACATTTAAACTGCAACACAACTCAAGATTTGTACAGTATATGCAGATGTTCCGTAATGGACATAAAGCAAATCTAATCAAATGGCTCCTGCTAAGGTCATAATTTGTGTGCACAGTCTGTCATACGGCAGGTGTCCAGGGCTCTTTTCTCATGTTTCTCTGTTGCCATGGGGACAAGATAGCCTATATACAGCAGATCTAGTACTTCTGAACATGTTAAAGCCCTCTTCTTGACTGCAGACCTTGTCTAACCAATAGTAACAGACTCATTTGATTATTGCAAATGATTAGTATTATGTGAAAAGGTAACAGCAGAAACCAACAGAATCAGGCTTGTGATTTAGGCACTTAGATACGGCCTATATAACACTTCAAATGATTGTGTTTCTTATGTAAAATATACAAACACAGGCCAAAACTAAGGTTACTAATGACAATGCATATCATGTGTATAGAATAGAAAGATTAGGATGGCTGACCAGACTAGTGTGTTTCAGGTGGAGCTTCTACTATCTATGAAGAAAAACAGACACACGAGCACCACAGAAATTATACTTTTGTAATTCAATTGTATTCACATTACAACATCCACATTATTAAGTTTGTGACAACTTCTAATGATCTTCACTGTATGATACATAATACCAATAGGCACTTCCAGTAAGTCTGGCAATATTGGAGCTACAGTATTGTGTCTAAATTACAAAATGGTAAAAATAAATAATGTATATTTCAAAGAGTTTTTGTAGTTTTAACATTTCTTTCCTGTACAGCATATGTATAATGTACAAAATGAAGCATCAACCTGCAAGAATGAATAACTTTGTTTTCACAAATATTGTGTATTTGAATTTCATGAAGTTGCATTAGTACACGTGGTAAGTGCAAAGTACAAGTGAGAGGAAATTAATAATTTCATGTGTCATCTATATAAAAATATGCTTCTCCCTTTTGTTTACATAATTGTAGCTTGTTTGGTTCCCATAGGTACAGTTATGCTATGTGTGCATAAGTATGGCAAATCAAACCAACCAATAAAATACATTATCAAAACTCATATAGTGCTGATGTGAGTGGCTGAGAGAGTACATCATCCATTGTCTTTTGGGATGAGAAACACTGTGATAAATGTCCCACCAGTGGAAATCTCACATCAAAGAGGAAGCGCAAAGAAAATGATGCACGAGTTAAAAAAAGAGTTCCCTGCTGCAACACTTGACTCATCTGTCATGTCCGCACTACAGGTCAAGAACCAAATAAAAAAGGGAGTCACATTTGAGAGGCCGATAACAAAAATTCAAAGAACACTAGCATATTTTGGATGTTGTATGTACATTCATATTAATGAATGACTCACTGACTTCTGCTGTGTTATTGGTATATCGGAAACTATAAATAGAAGTTACATCATTTTCTGAAATGTCAGTCAATCAATTATATCCCGTAGTTACAATGAACATCTTTCTACTGTACTGTACATAACATATTTGAGAAGAATATATATAAATAAGCATTGTATCTGAGTATGGTGATCAATGTTATTGCTTCGAAGGGGAATGTTGATTCATTAAAACGCACAATAAATGTGGCAGCAGTACTGATTTGAGTAGCTCTTAAGATGTTGTTTTAATGCAATCAGCATTACTGTCAAACAATTACCTTAAACTACTGTGGCCTGAGGGGACTTTCTCCTCAGGCGGCTTCGCACTGTGGCAGCATCAAGGTAGTGGTAAACAAGACATTATGAATGTGTGAGCCCCAGTCGAGGACATTGTGTAGCAACAGAGTAACGGATGGATTAAAGAGAAGAACACAATGTCTCTATACCCTATATGGTAAAATGAAAGGACCAGTTAAAACAAAAGCTTTGCTATATCCATCTTAATAAACTGCCTAGCCAAAACGTTATCAAATTTTTAGGATTGGAGCAATGTAAAGACACTCATGTGTACCCATAATGTATAATGACTACCACAGATATCTAAGAATAGAAAGTTAATATAACGGCAAATAAGGAATTAAAACATCAGTGAAATTATTGCATACAATGGGGTGCTTGGATATAAAAAGTGTGCAGAACGGTGTCCTTTAGGAACTCCTCAGTTTAAGTCTCTCTCTCAATCAGGTAAAAAGCAGAACACAAGATAATATGATTAAAAAGGCCTTTAATAAATCATGGCTACGTGTTTTAAGGCCTTCATCAGGGCAAACACAAGATGGCTGTCAGAAACTAGTTTTTATACCTGTTAGAAATGGTCAGGTGGGCTGGCACCTGGTAGGTGTAGTCATGTGAACAAGTTTAAAAAACAAAACAGACAAAATACAAATACAAGTCCATGATTTAATAAAGGCTTTTAATCATTCCACATTTTCTAGTGCCACGGTGTTCTGCTTTTTACCTGAAGGTATTAAAACTATTTAGATTGCATAATTTCATAAAAAAATAATAAAATAAAATTTGAGTTTTGAGTACTTCTTTGTCTGTTTGAACAATAGTTTTAAAGAACGAGAGAGCACAACCAGGTGTGTAGAAATTAAAGCCCATAAAAATAAGCAGACATGCACAGTAGCGGTTTTGGGCACGGGCGAACCGGGCAGCCGCCCGGGGCGTCAATTACATTAGGGGCGGCAGCACGAGCAGATTAATAATAAAAAAAAAAAAAAAAAAAAATCCTCTGCGTCGCGAAGCGGTTTTTCATCATTTATATCATTTCACTGTGTGTGTAATTGGCAAATTGGCGCTCCCTGCAGCTGCCGGCGCCCCTGCTTGCTGTAAATGACATGTACCATGCACAGAAGCTGTGTGTTGTGAGAGAAGTGTAAAAGTGGGTGGGGCGCGAGGCGCGGGTGATATTTCACCTATGGGTCTCTCTCAAATGGAACGGACAGGGCGGGGGGAGAGTGGACGGGGATCCACACTATATAATTAATAATAATAGGCTAAAGTCAGTCACACACCTAGACTTTCTTCCAAATAATGCACATTTCATTCATAATGTTATAATACAGGCCTATAGTTCCTGCAAATTAAAATAGGTAATACAAAACAATTATGCGGTCATCAAGGTGAATTGGTTTAGTCTGGGATGGGAAATCTGTTGATTGTCGAGTGCGGCGTGCCAAATAAACAGAGATGGATTAAAAAAAGGTCTAAGCCATCAGGTGCCCAATTTCGAAAAAAAAGAAAAGAAGAAGAGAATGAACGAGCAAAAGATAAAGGTATGCAACTATGTTCTCTCTCTCTTTATGATTACAGTATCCATTTCATGAATAAAGGGCTAATGACGTTAATTGGTGGTGGGTATAACTCTTTGTTAGCCTTTTTGCTAATGATGCTTGCTATGCTTATACAACAATAATTTGGTTTCAACTCACTCACGAGGTCTAATTTATAATATTGTACTTTGCAATAAAACTGTTACAAGTTCAGTTATCATTTCTCCCTGTTGGTTTAACGTTAGGCCCTGTAAATAACCAACAGCATTTTCAAATCTGTAGGTTAAAGACAAACATTTGCTATTTATTTGCTACACAGTGTGCTAAGTATAGTTTCCTAAGTATAGTTTTACAAGTCCTAACTAAAAGTGTGTCATGCATAGAATTTGAGGCAGTAACTAAAGAGCTAATGGTTCCTCCATGAAAGTTAGAATTAAAATATTCTGAAACCCAAAACGTTTTTGGTGATTAAAAAATAAAATCCCATTGTTTTTGCCTGTACATATAATTTAAAGTCATTTTATTTTTTAAACAACTGAGTCAATATATATATATATATTTACCATTTGTTTCTATGCTCTAAATGTTTATGTAACCCTTCTATTATGTTTTGAGTCAATTTGACCCCAGGCTGTTTTAGCTTTATAAAACATTATCCTGTGGTCTTTTGATTTCAAATGCAACTCAATTGCAATTTCAGGGGCACTTCTAAAATATTTTGGAGCATCCTCTGCCACTGGTCAGGATGAGCCAACCACCTCCTCCGCTACACATTGGTCTCCACAAATATCTGATATTGAGAATGAAGACCTCTTTGCCTCTACTTCTTCCCAGCAAGAAAAAGGAAATGTAAATAACATGTACAATTAGTTTGAGCACTAGTATCATCCATAAGAAACAAAGGTCAATGAGGATGATTGTCTCCCTGAGGTGTCAAGAGAAGAATTTGGACTATATTTTATGCACATATCCTATAAAAGTCAAAGTAAAAGAGTTGGAAGGAGTAGAATTAAACTAATGCCTGAATGTCTGAAGCACTTTGATGGAGTCCTGAGGGTCAGTATCAGGTGTTCAGTACGGACTAGGACAATGCAGAACAAGTAAATAATGATCAGACAGACCAGTGTCATGGCCATCATTTTTAGAGCACAATTTCATTTAGAGCACAGATTCATTCTCATTGTCGCTCTGTCAGTGAAAACCTTGGTATTTAGACGAGTGAGTTGGTCTGTAAATTAACTTTGAGGCTCAAAAAGAAAAATTACAACTGTTACTTGCTGAAATTACATGACATTCTTTACAGGAAGCGTGGATTTGAATTAAATGATTTAAACAAAACAACACACATAAACCTATAAGTGCAAGAAACCGGGGGACTTGGACGTGTCAATTTAATTTAAAATGTCTGATTTGAAATCTCAAGTATGAAGCATTAGTTTTCGCAGATGTTTAAAAGAAAAAGGGTAGACGAATGCGTCCTACTGGAATGACTCCCTTCTCATCCATATATAGAAAATAAACATAATGTGGTCTGTGTGAGACACACACATACACTCTTGTGAACTTGAAACACAAGTACAAATAACTGTGGTGTTTATATATAATTGCATTCAGAAAATAATTAAGTATAAATGGGCAGCGAATATCTGCAGTCCTGTGTCTCCTTATTGGTTGAGGTCTGTGCAAGCAGTCTTTTCTTCTTCTGACAGTAGCAAAAAAACGTTTGTATCCCAAAGTACACAAAGAATCCCGTATTGCAATAAGGAAAGCTCCTTTAGTGTTTGGTGTTACCAGAAGTTTAGATAAAATGCACAATATCAAAATTTACCACCCTGTTTTTTTGTATTAGGCACACTTATCCCAAACATCTACAGTGTTGTGTCTAAGTAATGTGCTGGCAACAACAGGAGTCAGTCGATTGGATAGTTTTGAAATACTTCATCATATCTCCCGTCCTTCTCTTTCACTCTTGCACTTCCTCTATTGGCTTACAGTCTTCCTGTCTCGACCACTCAGGTTCTACCACTGCCACCTCAGGGTCCACTCCTTCGACCAGCTCCTCTCTACTGCCAGGCTCCTCTTCCTCCTCGTGAATGGCCAAAATGGGCTCTGCTACATTGTTTAAGTGGACAGATTCAGTCCCTTGGCCTTGTTTCTGTGCCTCCTCTGCGATTACCTTCTTCCACATTTCATGGTTCTCAAGTAGGTGTTGCGTGATCTCACAAAACACGTTCCTCCTCTTTTTGGGAACTGCTTTCTCTGGAGGAAAAAAAAAAAAAATTGAATTGAACTGGCAGTCAAAACACAATCTAGATATTTTGTTTTGCAACAACGAGGGACGTTCATTGCTGCTTGCAGCTTTAATTTGTTTGTTATCTTAAGCTGCACATAGCATTATCTGTTGTAGCAATCAAAAAGCCACCTTATTATTCATAACAAGGATACTACTGTCAGTAGAAAGTGTGTCATATAGAATTGCTTGTAGATGTTTTACACTAAATAATACGTCTAAATAACTTCTGTCAATACTTTTTGTTGCTTACGTGATATTTCTGAGCTGGTGGATGTGTCCTCCTCTGCTGTATCTTCATCTTCTTCCTCTTCGTTCTCAGGCTCATCATCTTCCAAGCTTGGCTCCACCCATCGTCCAGGCATGAGGTTGCCCGAGTCATATGAGTTGCACAGTGGCCCCACAATGTGTGTGATAAATGATTCTTGCAATTTGGCCAGCTGTGGCGCGGCTCGGTCCATGAAGGGACTGACGGGAAGGCCTAGGCTGGACTCTTCATCACCCTGTGGTTCAGGACATATCAGTTACACACAAGCTTTTGATTTTATGACTCAAACATTCACACCTGAACAGGGAATGCAATTACCAGCATCACTTTACATCTCCAAAGACAAACGCTGTGGAAATGTTTTTGTACTGAACATAATTTACTGTTACTCTAATGAGAGTTAGTAAATATATATATATATACAGTATATATACATGTTGAACAAAGTAGATAAAGGTTGTGCATTGTTTTGTGCTAAATAATTAGTATAAATAATTATGTCTACATTTGGTAAATGGTGTGCATATATATAGCGCTTTTCTGTACCCTTCTCGGGAACCCAAAGCACTTTACATCATGCTTCCATTCAACCCATTCACCTCATTCACACCTGGGGCCTACTCTGACGACCACTAAACTCACCTCTACAGCCACACACATTCGTACACCAGAGCTACTGACACTGGCAAGGTGGGTTAAGTGTCTTGCAAAAGAACACAACAACAGTATGAACCTGAGCAGATGCAGCTTCTGTACCTGACAGTTGCCTGGGCACCCTTTGTGCGTCACAGTGTTCGTACTTAAACCATTTTTTTCTATTTTCTGCTCTGTGTCTCAGCTTGAGCCCTCAGAGTATGTTGTAACAAGATGATTGTGTCGGTGGACTAAAGTAGCAACTACATAAGAGCGTGTTGACCCAGAGGCAATTAACAGAGATTATATGACATTCAGTGCCAAGGGGACAAACTGCACCAAAGGTCACTGGGGTTAGCAGGTGCAAGTGTTTATGAGAACAGAGTATTACATGTAATGGGGTCAAAATTTGATCACATTCACATTATTGGAGAAAGCAGCCATCCTAAGTCGTGTGAAATACTGCCCAGTGCTTCCAGTAAGCCATTTAATATGTTGGCCTCTTAAGAAAACAATAAGTCAGACTTGATTTATATAGCTTATATCTTCACAGGGCCAATTGAACAGACTTTCATATTACAGGGGAAAGAGCTTTGTGTTATTTTGTTCTTAGATACAAAGGATGGTTAGTGAGAACAAAGGCAATTTTGGAGTTCTTCAGGCATGACTCAGGCACCTGTTCATAAAACTCATTGACAATGCCCTGTGTCCACTGGAGATGCAGGTCTTTGCACTTCAGAGGCCCGTTGATGTCAGCCAGTTTGATGCACATCTGGCAAACCAGCAGTCTGTCGTTCTCATTGGACCAGTCAATTCCAGTAGATGGATCGTCACCCACCTGAGGAGATCAACATGATATATATTCAGTATATATTCAGTATAAGTATGTTAGTTAGTCAAAGTTAGATGTTTCTATGTGCTTAATATAATGTAGAAATATCATAGATACAATTATATAATCATATAACTCACAATACTGTTGGCGTAATGGTGAGTTTTCAGTCTAATTATTTTTTCCAGGTAAATGGCAGCACTCAAATGTTTTTGAGTTCTACAGTTTGAATTTATACAAGTTTTAATTAATTCATTATATTATCTACTTCTTTTTATGTGCTTCAGATCTAAAGAGAGAGCACAAGTATTTCTCAGCCTCTTATCATGGCAAACAAAGTAGATCAAGAGCAAAATGTGACAGGGTAGTTCACAGAAACTAGCTTCCAGGAAAAGTAGGGCAGGTTACACTACAGAGAGAAATGCTGCGTTTAATCTTGTTCACTGACAGGCCCTGGCCATTGGACATGCTCACAATGGAAAAATGCAATTACTTTCAGAGCCAACCATGTGTCTGCACTAGAATAACTTCATCAAAACCTATCTTTTTACTTTTTAGCATATGTTATGTATGTTTGTTGATATAATTCACTATTAAATGACATAATTAATAAAAAAAACTATTTTAATATTCTTAAATTTTAGTTTAGTTTTTAAGTCCTGACCGGAACAGTAAACTTTAAACCAGGTCTGTGTTTGAAATGTTTTAGCTCTTAGCATTATATTACCTTGGCATTGAACTCAGCAACAAAGTCAAAGTGCTTCTTTAGATCTGTGGCCAATATGGCCTCAATGACCAGAAAACGGAAGCGTTTGAACTCCACATGGTCCAGATTGACAAGAAAATTAAACTCGGGGCGTGACAAGAAGAGGTTCCAGGCCGAGGCGGCATGGTGGTTTTCCAAAACTGAGCGGTCATTGTAGAGGACTGCCTGCAAACACACACACATGTTTTACCAACAATGACTGTGTCTGAAGTGTACATTTCTGTATGTTCTTTAAACGGGATCAAACTTCATGCTGTAAATACTGTAATATTTTGACAATAGAATATTTAACTGGACCAGGCTTTACAAAGAGTAAAGGTGGTAAAGAGAAATACAGCAAGCAAAAGTTATATCTGCGTAGTAAAATCAGATCACAAATTTGAATTTATGTGGTATAGAAAGGACAGATATCCATTTAGTTAATATTAACTATTTTTACATAAGTAAAGGGAATAATCTAAATGATTTGTTTTGCTGTATATCTTGTACATATAGTTATTGACAATAAATTCTTTTTGACTCTTTGAAAAGTAACATTATGAGTACCTGAGGAGCACTAGTGGCCACTAGGAATGCATTGGTCCTCCCGGGATGGTCATAGTCATGCATTGCAGCTGCCACATAAAGGGCCATGAGCTCCAAAGCAGGTATGAGGCCTGACAGACAGCCGTAACCATCCTCTGAAACAGTGTAGGTCTTTGAAACCAGGAAACCCATGTGACTGTGTGTTATTCCACTGTCGGAATCTGGCCGCAAGGTAAAAGACAAAAGGGAAGTAGGTGAAGAGGTGGGTACATACTGTACTTATTTATACATGCCTATTGACAAGCACCAAGCCTAAACACACACACACACACACACACACACACACACACACAAAAGGGCATACACAGGAAAAAAGCAGACTTGAACACTGAAATCCACTTATATGTGGATCAAAGGGATAGGCCTAGTAAGGCATTCAAATGAGGTTATGGAAATATGGGCGAGAAGTAACTCTAATCGGCCTACAATTTCATGCTGTTCTAGACTTCAAACAAAGTAAACGCTTGCGCCAAAAAAGCCTAAGCAAGATAAGAAAAAGAAATTGAGAAGGATATTAACATACACTTCGGGAGGTTTGGTTTGATGCACTATATTTATTGGAGCAAGACCTGGTGAAGATGGAAAAGAAATCTGGCCTACTTAAGAAATAGCTTAACATTAATGGGAAAAGAGATAAACAGAAAGCTGCAAGAAGGTGTTACTTATTATTCAGTACAGCCTCTTTAACACAACTAAGTTCACATAATGTATACTGTAGCACCCCCAGCTGGATGGCTAAATCTTTGCATGAATCCACCTGAGTCACTGGCCGAGCCGTGGTCATTCAGGAGGCTGGGCAGGCCAGGCACAGGCTGTGTGGTGAGGTACCAGACTGCGTGGAGCACATCTGTAGCGTGCACCCTGTTGTGATCTGCATTAAAAAACACACCTGTCAGTCAGAGTCCTGTGATCTCTTCCACTAGGGGGCACTGTTAGCTGCACTGTTTCCACTAAAGAGGAAGCCCCTCAGTGATATATATATATATATTTGTGTGTTGTTGCCCCCTAGTGGTAGGTTGTATTGTTACAGCTGCAAAGAACGTGGACCCAAACGAAAAGAGCTTACACGGTATGTCTCTGTAACCGTTCTCAAGGGCATGGAAGTAGTTCATGAATTCTTTAACAGGGATCTTGAAGGTCTCAAACAGGCCAGTGTCTTCAAAGAGTCTGTAGGAGACCTGCAGCACAACAGTAACCGCACAGATTATTCAGAGGTCTATTGTTCCTCAGTAACATTAAGGGTAGATTTCGTACTTTATTTTTGTTTATAAAAAAATAATAAAAATAAGATAACTTACGTTTTCTCAGTTACATTTGATTTATATCTATTTCTGAGCAATGCTTATTGAAATCAAGTAAGGCTCCACCTATAGCTCATGAATTTAGTAATAATATTTTAATATATTAAAATATATTTAATATATTGACATTGAGTTGTCCTTTCATCAATCAAATTAATTAAAAAGATAGAGTTTCTTTCTTCTTAAAGTGATTTCTAACATGTAATAGTATGAAAATCTCAGTCCTGACTGTCTCTGGATCAACTCACCTGACTGAGGATCCGCCCACATTTTCCACTGGTCTTCTCCATCAAATCAAAGATAGGAAAGTTCCAATTATTTAGCTGACTCATCAAAGGCTCCAAACCTTCTATTATTAAGGGCTCGGGGGCAAGAACTGGTTGGTCCTATGTGAACGTGGAGAAAAAAAAAGGGTTAGGTAACAGATCCAATCAATAAACTCTAAATTCATTTTTTAATTATGTTATTTGGGTAATTGGAGGCTACAGACATGCTGACCTCAGGAGGTATTAGTGAGTGGAGGATAATGTTCTGAGAGGTGCCTTTTGCCTCCTCTGTGCCCTCCTCTGTATGTGCTACATCACTGCTGTCACTGTGGTTGGCTTCGTGGGTGCTTTCATAGTCTGACGACACAACCACCTGGTCCTCTGCTGTGGAAGAGAACAAAAACAAGCTATGTTATTTTCTCAGATATTGTGAAATCTACTTTTCATCGTGTTCATGACGTTGACATGACAGTTTGCTTTCTGTTGTTGTGGAGATAGTGTGTCAAACTGGAAAGGGTTGTAGATGGATTGATTTGGATGGAAAAAATAAAGCCTGAGAACATGTACCTGAGCGAGGTATCCTGTCTCCCTTGTCCATAGAGCCTTCCCCATGACATAGTCTGATGTATGGCCTCCCACAGCTGTAACAAGATGCATTTAAGTCAGAGTGACAGACAGTTGAAACTCTTCTTTGGACACAAAGAAAATCCAACATGGCTGTTTTTGTTTTGCAAACTAACAAAAGGAGAAGTACTGGGGCATAAAAGCTTATCAGCAAAGCCAATGTATCACTGTAAGTCTCTGTCTTTGATATATCACCAATTGGCAGTTGTTAAAAAATAAAACCCTAATGGGATTCCTACAGCACTGACATTAGCAGCCATTGTACAGGTGCATAAAAAAAAAAAAAAAAAAAACTTATTAATGACCTTAATGGGTGAACACATCAAGACAAAACAAGGGACATAAGCAGCCAAACAAATTGAAAGTGTTGGCACCATTATAAACGACTTGTTCCAAAGTGAGCCCACCCTCTTTGAGATTTATGACAGCCTTGTTTGTCGCCCCCACACAAACCTACTGTTAGCCGTTGCTTTACAGTGAAATGAACATATTTATTGACTGCTTGGGTTTATAAATCAAAGAGCAAATATTATGTTTTATGGGAAGAGCCTTGAGTGCTGCTTCGTTAGCTGCGGGACACTGTAGGGAGCCTCTCTGCAGCTTCAGCGTGTTTCCCCTCTGAGCCCGCTGTCAGGCTGGAGGTGGTTCCAATTAAAATACTTCCACTTAAATGTTGTAAAACCTGCCTCTCGGAGCAGGAAATGCCTGCAGTTAGAGCAATGGTGTCACAGGGAGCACAAAGACCTGTTGTGTGTCTATCTCCTTCTGATAAATTGTTTCTTGAAAACATCTGAACTGAACCCACCCAGACTAATGGTCCTGAGGCCCTAACAAAGAGAGTTCTGTTGTGTTTTTACAGCCAGGTCGGACCACTGCATGTAATGCCTAGCAGGTGTGGAATATAAAATAGTTTGATAGTTTGGCGACTTAACAGTTAGTACATTATTGTCAGGGGGGTCTGAGCAAGGCAGTGGTGCTTGGCTTAAAATGTTTACTTTTAATGAAAGCTGAAGAACTGGCAGACACTCTTCCTATTCTGCTAATGCAGCAGAATAAGCAGGGCCTACTGACATTGAGCCGTTAGCACAGAATGTAAATAAGGTCCGCTCATTTTCACTTCAGGAATCTGTCAGTCATGTACAGAGGCATTCCACTTTTACGACAAAAATCTTTTGTGTGATGTGTAGTTACAGTAATAAGCACTGTACTTACAGCAATTTAAATGTCCCACTGCGCTTAACCTACAATATCAGGATTAATTTACCACCCAGTATGTTTTTGTCTGCTTTTTACAAGACTAATCGAAGCCAGAGGTCAAATGTGGTTCCTTCTACTCTTACACAGATGTTTTTACAAATTTAAAGACAACCGAAGTGGGACAAAGCTCAAATAACGGTTTTAGTTTTAGTTGTATTAATGGAATAAAGAGTATTTAGAGCATAATGGGGTTTTATGTACTCATTGTAAACTCTTTGTGCTGCTAGGATTTGTGCAGTGCCACCGACGGGAGCCTGGTACAAAAGGTATTCATAAGCTCATCTCTCTGTACTTTTATTTGAACCATGAATTCACAACTTACTTATATTACATTAATGTTCTTCTGTCCCAGTTTGTACTTTGAGTGAAATCCACTGTGACGGTCATTCCCACAAGGAAGTGTCAGGAAGTTCAGAAAATCAATATGTAACATAGCACAAGGTTCTTGCTATTATATAACCATACGTGTCAACAGACAACTCAAGGGAGTCGTGTTTCCAGGAGGCAAAGGTCTGAAGTAATGTTGATTGGGAAAGTAGAGATATCAAATACTATGTTCTTGTTGTTTCGTCGTTGCAAAATTCTTTAACACATGCAAATGTTATTGAATACATTAGACTGTAAGGTGTAAAATAAATGATGGGGTTTGTGGTTGTCGTGACTGGCTGGAGGCTACATACTGCGCTCAAAGATGAATGCCCTTATTCATGATCACATTAAAACATGGAAGAATAAAATACATGTTCTAGACAAATTAGAACAATGACACTAGTGATACATACAGTCTAATGGGGGTCAGTACTAGGGCTGAATGATATGTAGTCCTCAAATCAATATTACATTAGGAAAACATTTTAGCTTGATTACAATTTATTAACTTCTTTGCTTTCCTTTAGTCTACACATCTTTTTAAGTAAACACAGCGCCCCTTTCAGTTAAGTTAGGTGGACATCTCTGTGTAGTAGTGTGAAAAAACATATTCTCTTCCATATCTTTCTGTGAAGTCTAGCTTCTGCCCTGTCTTCTTCTCTGCTGCAGTTTACTTGTTTTTTTTATTCAAGCGCTCACAGCAGGTTGACAGATTACCTTTGGGTTCAAGCCCAAAAGGACAGCCGCCAAGCTACAATAAACACAGCAACTATTATTTTAACTTCCAGTAATCTACCTTCATCGGGGCCAGATGACGCGAAGAAGCTAACAACAGTACAGTTGCTGGAAAGCAGAGGGAAATGGAAGGCTTTTAATAGCAGTGCTGCTTACCAACAGGTCTGTCAGATAACAAGCCGATACCTTTGATGAGGCTGTTGTTCTAACCCTGAATGAAAGCTGACATGATGGAAAAACTAAAAGGAATCAAGAAGCCTATTGTCTTAATTAAGATTTTACAGATTTGATGAAGGAGCAAAGAGAAGGCAATTGAAACCATGTGTTGTTTTTTTCCTACTACTCTCTCTCTCTGTTTTCGCACTGCCTTCATGTCTGTTTTTTCTGTAACTCTACAGGTGCATCGTGTAAAATGTAATAGTTTTCTTTTTTTTTTCACTCATGTTTCTATCTGAGCACACTTAAATTAATGCATTGACACAACTAACTCCAGGTTTTATACAGTTTCTCAGCAAACACACAAAAAAGCTCAAAAGAGGCAACCCACACACTTCACCACAGGACTCAGACACCAAACAAACCGTTAACCGTGCCTCTACACAACTCTAAACAAACACAACACTGTGAAATTGGGTGAATCATGTTTGATGTAAAGTAAAACTATATTAATCTATTTAAAAACTAATCAAGAGTTGGTAGACGTCATTATCACTGTTTCTGTTTTAGTTACAATTTTGTTCTTCCCACTGGACATCTGTCTCGTCTGTGCCATGCTTCGACTGCATTGTGCTAACAGATGCTCATAGTACATCGTACAGCCACACAAAAAACACTGCATCTTTGATAGAATCAAGCATAAATCAGATTCTTTATGCTGTGTGTGGTGTACATCAAGGACTGGCTGGAGGCAGAGCCTGACTCATTAGCATGTTTGGCCTCAGCTCTCACTTTGTCCGACAGCAGCCGCATGTTTTTACGGGAACAGTTGGAGTTTATAATTAGCCTTTGTAGCAATACAAAACTCAAGATAGGCTGTGCTCCTTCATGGTTGAATGATCCTCAAATGAAACTCCGTACTCATTCAATTATCCTAATTAGTCGTCACAATCCAAACTTCTGCTTCTATTTTACAAAGTGAAATAACATGGCAGCTGTTGAGAAAACATGGAGATCTCTTCTGTTTGTCTAAAATAAATTTCTACAAATGATTACAAAGCATTACAAAGAGCATGTCTCATCAGGACTTATTTAGTTAAACACATCTCATGGCTAATTATGTTTTAGAAGGTTAAACAAGCTAGCTAAAAACATATGGGGCATATTTATTTAGGGTTATTACACTGTCAGCATGAACACACACCTCCTGCTGTACTTAGACCACACAAAAGCCTTTCTGAGTTTGCATGTTCTCCATGTGTTTGGGGTGGGTTTCTTCCAGACACTCCAGTTTCCCCCACCAACATCAAAAGCATATTCTGAGCGCCCCCTGGTGGCAGCTGCCAACAATGAGTAAAACAAAATAAAGAATCCAGAGCAAGACCAGAGAGTACTGACACCAAGGCGGACCAAGACCATGACAAATGTCAAGAAAGGTAGTAGAGGTTATTATGAGAGGTTCTCATTGATAAAAAAAAAAAAAAGAATTGCATAGTAGTAATACTTGGATAAAACAACAGTAGTAAAAATGAATTGATTGAACCTAAATGTATAGCATGTTAGAAGCAAGCTATATTATAAATGAATACATGTCTGGATTTATATAATGTATGTCTTTCTAATACCACAATAATTATGCGATGGTTTTATTATATGGAAACATGCTGGTAGTTTGAATGTAGAATGACAGAGGTTTAATGAACTTTCTCTAATCAACTTTATGGAAAATTAAAATATCAAAGGAGTACTGTGCTGTTACTGAGCTAAAATATAAACCTTTTCAACAACAGAAGTCCATTGATACCAATTTTTTCCCCATTTGACCACAATATTTGAGTTTTCATAAATCAGTTTGGGTCTGGTATATACTAACAAAAATCTACCAGTCCTATTCGTTCCACACAGAAACAAGACAAAGTAAAATACATTTAATTACAGAATGAGATCTAAAACAGAGCTAAAATAATCTATGCACTACAATCTGAATAAAGCCAGAGTGTTTCCATTGTACATCGAAGTCGTGCAGCACTAAAATGCCTTCTAAGTTAATAATTTATAATCGCTGCAGCTTCAGAGACAAATGTCATTAAATGTGAAAATTAAACCAACTCTGCACACGAATCCCCTTAACAACACTAACAGCCTTATACAGTAGTAGCTGTGACCTAAACAGCAGCAGTGCCCATGTCAGAGAGCAAAACGACACAAAGGAGAAACTGAACAAACAGATAAAGCACAGCCAGCACCTTTCTTGTCTGGGCATATTTAATATTTTAAAAGGGGAGCATGTGATGTCTGCTACTGCTTTACTGCATTCACAATAAAAGGACTCATAAAAAAGACACACAATAATAATTCATTCAAGTATATACAGACCAGACTTTTCTCAAGCTCAGTCTCTGGAAATTACACAACGTTATTTCCACTCCACTGTTTTAACATTGTCCAAAGATAACGTCACAGCAATCACAAATTAATTGTATGGAATGCAATCTCTGCACTGATCACTGTAAATTACACTGAAATAGTCCACTTTGTAGTCAGGCTATTAAATTAACAGCCGGTATTTATTCTAGATAGAACATATCAGTGTGATTTAGTAGTAAAATAAAAACCACTGCAGTATATTTGTGGTGTAGCAATACAATATATTGTGCCTTGACATGCAACTGAGTACTTCTGTATTTGTCCTGCTGAAACCAATACAGCAGCTTTGACCAGAGGTGGCCAGAGTGAGCTGAACAGTTACTGGTATAACTAATAAATAAAATGAGAGTCTAAGAGTATTGTCCTAGTATACTGTACTATGCTACTTGTAACCTATCCAGCTTGGAAAAGATGAGGTTTGTGAATTAATTATGATTTATTTTGATTAATTACCTACTTGTACTTCACTCAAAGTTTCCATTTGTATTTATACACAGAAATACACCAACATAGGTCCCAGCTCCCTACACATAGAGATAGGACTGTGAGCTGCCGTGTAACTCTGTGCTATCTGCAGCAGTAATCCACTGGGAGTGTGTCTTGGTTTTTCAGGTTAATGCGTTTACCTCTGGGGCATATTTCCATTCTGGCTCCCATTGCACACACATACATACACATGCACAGCCTTTTCCAAACTATTACTGCTCACCCATGCTGATGCCTCAAGTAGAAATCCAGCCGCACTGCTGGTAACAGTCTCATAAGCTCAAGACGGATGTTTCAAACTAAGGCAATCACCAGAGCAGTTTACCTTATTTAACATCATTACTAAGGCCACACTGAAACACGGTGTAATAAAACACAGTGGGACAACATTTATAAGGTAAAACACATTTTACCGGATTATCAACTTTACAGAGGACTAGACAATATTGCTCACTGTATGCTTTGCTGTTTACCTGCAGGTTTCATGGTATGGTTTAATGCTGGCACTGCGGTCCCTTCTGACCGGTCCCGGCTCAATGGTGGGCAGGCCAGTGGCTGAAGTGGTGGTGGTCCACGTAGAGGAGATCCTTCTCAAAAGCCCAGGGTGAAGACTCCGCCTGAGACGCTGCACACAAACACAGCGATAAACACATGAAGAACAGCCAGTCTGTGAAACCATTGCATCTCATGGCCGTTTAACTGAGTACAGGCGTGAAGCACCGAACTGGGAATGTGTTTAGATAAACTCGCACAGCGATCCCACCTGTGAGATGAAGTTAATGTTTATCACTTAGTCTGTCAAATCCATCATTTAGATGAGACAGTTGTTTTCCTACATCTGCCCAGAAAGAAAGAAATGATGCAGGCGATATCTCTTAGAAGTGTCTCTATGTTTTCCCTTTCCTGGATTGAAAAGAATGGAGTTATATGTCAGTGCTGCAGACATTTAAAAGCTCTTTGGTGGGTATAACTGGAGCACAGATTTGTGACTGTTTTTTACATGCAACCCTTTGGATTGGGAATATCAAATCTGTGCAGTGCAATCTGAATTTAAAAAATGTCCATACAAACATTTATACTGCTTTTGTCTTAATTACCAAAAGTCTTACTATATTACTATATTTAGTGGTAATTGTGATTGTATTATATTATACAATGTATGGTGTTTAGGTGCTTATTTAGGGCAATACTACCTTTTGATAACATCTGCTCACTCACATCACAAAACATAAATGAGTCTGTAGCAGAGTTAGGATCAGCAGCGTCCATGTTTACTGTTGTTGTGACAGTCTGGTGCTTGTGTTGTGTTTGTTGGTTTGCTCATACAGGTCATTTCAGGGCTTTAAGTAACTCAAACAGGAAGTGGGATGTTGTTGATTCAAGGCCAAAAAGATTGGTTCGGAGTATAAATTGAGCACTAAGGGTTTCTTTTAAGGCTCAGCAATTCTCTAACTTACCCATACCCCTTGCCCTTAGCCCTACCCCATGGCTCTCCAAAAGAAGGGGTAGGGTTTAAGATTATGGGCTACCCCTAAGCATTGGGACACCACACATGTAGTCCAAAATAATTTAAGGTTTATAAAATATATTGTAAAACATAACATACTGTATATACAAGTCTTTATAGTATAATATTATATACTGTAGTTTATAATGTTTATTTTAATACATAACATGATATTACAATAAAGTCTAATAATACATACATAATCATTATTATTGAGTGTGTTTGAACAGTTTATTGTGAGTATTTTAGCACTGAACAGTATCAGCTGCTGCCTCCTCAGACACTGAAGGATCTTGCTACGACTATAAAAATGAAAGAGGAGTGTCCGTTTACGTTATAGCAATTTACATTGACAGAAAAACTGATAGCGGTGTTATGCATTAGCTAATAAAAAGCTCTGAAACTACTAGTCTGTGACTTGTCGATGTGACATAATGTTAGAAAACATTTTTCAGAAACATTCCCGAGGAGAAAAAGGATCAGTGCAAAAACAAGTTTAAGATAAAAGGAACATAAAACAGGACTTAATTTCAAATTTAATAAAAAAAAAAAAAAAGAATTTAGAATTGGGATTAATTAGGCTTTTCTAACTGGATTTAAAAATGATTCAACGTCACATCTCTGGCACTAATATTACCCATTATATTATTATTCTACAGTATTGTGTAGTGCAGATTTATAAAATTGCAGTTTATTTTGTTTCTATTGTCTGATTATTCTATTTCTCTCCGTGGTATTGCCGGGTGCTTGTGCCCTTGTGACACCTCCATCTGTTCAGTGCCATGCAGCAGCAGCAGCAGCTCTAAAACATGGCAGCCTCTATCTCTGTATCTCCCAGCCCTGTATAAATCCTAAATGAGTCCATTCTCAGCAAAGACTTAAGGGATATTATACACACAGCTGCTTTGGGCCACTTAAGGGACATTTACACACTATTAGTTTAATATAAACATAGAAATAGGGAATACAAAACTAGTGTAACTCCTTGTTTGACCCACTTTAGTCCCACACTCAAAGCTGTGTCTCAAAAGTTAAAAAATGACAGATGATTGCTACTGATGCCAGCTGTGAGTTAAAACAGACTGTGAAGAGTTGTTTCTTCTGAGAACAATTCATTTTCTTGCGAATCTACTTTGAATACTGTGGTTCACACAAAAAAATTGTCAGTTTTAGAAAGATGCTTAAAGAGGATTATTATGTGACACAATGAACATTAAACTCTTGCCATAAGCAAAGAAGGAAGCACAGGACTTTCCACTCACAGTAGGCAGCAGGGCATCAGGTGTATTAATTCCAGCATACTGGCTGCTCCATAGACAGTTTATTTTAGCTCTTCTTCCAAAGTCAAGACGATGTAAAAATACACCTGTCAGACATGTCATTTGCTTTAAGGCCATCGACAAGCTTCCCTAAAATCCACAATGGGCATTCTTCAGACCGTAAGGCTAATTGGATCCATACTAGGATAGGAGTCCCTGCACTTTGAGAAAACCCACCTTTGATTTGCCTTGCGCCTCGTCCACACACTGTCTGGCTGTGCACATCTGTCATGTTGACACAGCTGCGGCTATGAAAGGGAGAACAGTGCTCGGAGCAGTAGACGCGCTCTATTTTTCTTCACTCAACTCTATGAAAATACACCCCTTCTGTTAATGCTAAAAGCTTTGAGAGCAGGAAGCACTCGTTAGCTGAAACATGGCCTAAAAGATTAACATATGAGCCTAGCTCCGTGGCATATAAATCATTTGGCCTTTGATAAGTGGACTGTACAACTCCATCTATGCTTGATTTGGACTATTCTGAGTAGACCAGGTTAGCATCCGGCGCATGACTGCCAAAAGTGATTCACATTTTTGATATCTCTATGATAATACCCTTCCTTTCATCTCCATCTTTTACCTTGTGGGTGGACGTCTTCTCTCCCCTCTCGGGCCCTTCTTCTGAGTCAGAGCAGGTGTAGGCGTCGCTTGGGTTGAGCAGGGGTAAAGGGCGTGGCCGGTGAAGCGGTTGGAAGGTGAGCTGGGTGGTCAGCAGGTTGCTAACGGCTCGCAGTGATGTGCAGGTGTTGGGGGGCAGAGAGGGGTCAGCCAGCAGATCTGTGATTAGTCCATGAGCTTCTCCCATCACTGCAATGTCCACCATGACAGTTGTGCCTGAAGACTGACACACACAGAACAAGGTCAGTGATGCTGATGATGTAAACTCATACTTAAAACATAATGTCACACTGGGTTTTATGAACATTTACATTTTAATATATAAAAAATATACTGCATGAGTAAAACTTTTACAGCAGACATTTTATGTCCTGATATTTCACTATGAATGACATAATATTATATTGGGTAGATTTTATAACTCCAAAGGTAGTGTCTACAAAAGGCCTGCAATGCAATGACTCAATAAGCCAAACACAATTCTGTGACCAAATCAAAAAAAAGCTTTTTTTTTTCTTTATTCCAAATCACAAAACAAGATATTATAGTAAGTCCTCATATGACAAAGACCGGCTGTTGAAATTTGCATGCAATATAAAGTGGGGTAGGACAAAAATGAACATTGACAGCAGCTTTCTCCCACATGAATGCTAAAGTATTATATGAGGACAACGAGTGTGAGCAGCCAAATCATGTTTCAAAACTGCACCAGGCAAATAGCAAAATAGCACCAAATACCCCAAAACAATGCCTCGAAAAACAAAAGGACGACACTAAAACCATAGACAATTAATTGTGGGCATTTTCTATTACAATGCCAAGCAATATTTGGATTAGGTAAACTGTGACGGAGCAGGGAGTGGTAGCAGCAGATGGATGGAAGGCTTTTAAACATCTCAACAACAACATGAGGCTGGAACACGTTCAGGCTAGCTGTGCATTACTAGATGCTTAATGAAAGGAATCATTAGCAGCGTCTCCTCCAGACTCTGACCATTGACCTCCTCACTCCAGACCCTTCAGACGACCAACAGCCACCGTCTGTTTTTTTGCTGTCTGCGTCAGAGCTTTGAATGGCACCAGTGCAGTGTGAGCCTCCCTTGTTTTCACAGCCTAAAGTGAAAGGTTCATAATCTACATCTAATTGCTGGTGCTCTAGAGGAATCGAATCGCCACAACTAAAAACACAGGTTGGCCTTGGCTGCCAGATAGTTTATCTAATAAGCTCACAAGTTCCAACTTTCCCCCAAGAATGTTATCTGATTTGTTTTCTCAAATGTCCCAGTCACTTTGACAGCTGCTGCCAAGCACCTAGAATGATTCTGTTTACACTGGCCGAGTGGCAAGAGGCCGACCCCAATGTGTAAAGACCTTTCACTGGTCTACATTAAAAGCTGCAACATTGTATTTTCTAGTCAAATTAGAAACGTCTTTGGATTTATACTTTTCCTCCTTGTGTGTGAAAATAAAATCTGTGTGAGAACTTTTCCACACATGTAAAAACCTGATAAATGTAAGTGATGATGAGCATTGGGACCCTTCATATCTTTAAAGCTAAGCGTTAAAAGACATCTTGATGGAATGTTTCTCCACAGATGACTTCTGTGCTGCCCTCTCATTTCCTCAACAGTCCTATCGACTTCCCTGCTTCCTTTTTTTGTTCCTATATGGCGCACTAATGCACGCTAGGAGCAACAGATGTAAACACATGTCCCTTAGCTCATTTACAGGCTGATGTAGTGGTTGGCTGAGGGCAGGGTCTAAGGGCTGCTGCAGAACATCTGGCTGGACAACAAGTCACTGTCTCGTCAGAAGTTATCTTTAAGTCTGGATATAGACTAAAAATAAAGTATTATTGAGTGAGGACACTTAAAAAAACATACACAAAAACTGGAAAGGCAAGTTAGTGCCCAAACCAGTGTTGTGGTTAAGTCACATATCAGAATTCCCAAGGATGTCTGCTCAGAACATGTTGGTGTCCCAAGATGTTTAAATAATAAGGAGGACAAACCTGAAATATGACATAAATGGAAAAACAGTCAGTATGGAGTTGTAGGTGAACAGTGGACATTCATGCCCCTGAATACATCATCTGTTTGTAATACCTTTCAACAAGCCCACAGCAAACCTAGCCTGTCAAAAGCTTGCACAATGGTCCTTCCTAATGTTCTTAATCTTGCAATCTAAAACCTCAAAATCATCAATAGACATCCATTAACTGATCGTGCATGAGTAAGTTATATCTTCATGTAGTAGTGAAAGCATTTCCTGCAGCAGCTTCACTTTTCACATGATGGATCTCATAGGAGCCCCTCGGACTGACCCTGATCTGGGAGAAGCACTGACAGCAAAGAGCATTTAGAACAGATGTTGAGATGAAGACTTTGACGCACAAAACCACAGATTCTAATGCTAATCACCAACGCACAACTTGCCAGTGAGGCTGCATATACACTGTACTTCAACTGTTCCTGACCCTTTTAGTAGATACCGTAACACAACAACCCGCCCCTTGCCCAATCTCTTGCTCATAAGAAATACATTTTTTCAGTTAGTTATGCTCGCAGTACATCAGAGGGTTGTGATGTGGGAGTAACTACATAAAATTACAGAGTAAAAAGGAAAAAAAGTACAAGTCTCTTTGATCATCGAAATATCACCTTTCCTTCACATGAATTAGTGGCTTGGCATATCAAGACAGAAGCAATACATTTTAAAGTTGAATTAATGCTGCAGCCTGTTAACGATAGCAAGACATAATTTGTGCCCACTAGATCCTTTTAAATGTGCTTTTCTGATGAAAGATTAGCTAAATAAACACCCCTTTAAAAGTGGAAAGCTTTCTTAATTGGACAAGCTGCCAAGACTTCTTCAAATCTCACCACAATCTATTTGTTTCAGAGACACACTCACAGATCTCTTGTATGACTCCTAGCATTAATAAAAACAGTTTTTTTTTTATGATTCCTAACAAGCTAAGTCACATACTTATCCATGCGTGAACGATCTGTTATGACGTTCTACTATGAATAACAACAGTCCACATGATCAATGGTCCTAATTGGCCGTGTGAATGCAGCTTGGAATGGTTAGTCAATAGGCATGCCACAGATTAACACCCGAGCAACAGTTCATGTAAACCACAGAGAGAGCCAGGAAAAACAAACCAGCCATCACTGCTAACACTGAGAAGCTGTTCATCCACACACATGCTCTGTATGTACTGCTCTGCTCAGACGTCTGCTGCTGGACTTACTGTACAGGTGAAAAAAATTATACATGCATGTAGAGCCTACCATTGCAATCACATGTGTAGTGTTATTAAGTCACCCAATAATGAATTCTTACTATAAAGTGGGCTCTATGTATTATGTACATTACATTGCTCTAAATAAGAGTCTGGTAGGCAGAAGATGTTTTTGGAGATACCAAGAAAAGGCTCAGAAAGTACTGCCTTGGGTGGTTTGTTATCAATGTGCACCACTAGATGGAGTCTTGAGCTACTGCAGCACTGACAAGCTTGCTTTGCCAAAGGTACAGGCTTGTCTTGACAAAAAAGGCAACAAAAAGGACAAATTTTCTAAGTCAATTATAACAGAAAACACAAGTTTAAATGTCCATTGGCCACCCAAAGATGCGTCTGTGCCTAAACTTAACCAAAATCATAAGCAAATTATGTCTAAGAGCAAATTTTCACATGTAGCACAAGATATGTTTGCAAATATACTGTATACAAAACTAGAGACACCTCATTTGGCACAACTTTAAAGTAATCATCCCACCAAAGTAATCACACACAAAATATCAAAAAGACATATGTATATAATAAAGACTTACATTACGTTTCATTAAAAACACATCAGTTGTACAAAAATACTATATATATTATTAGAGCAAGACTAAGCTATGAAGACATGTTTTGTTTGGTGACCCTGCTGTGTCCACATGTTTTTGCCCAAATCCTGAGCGAAAAATGGATGCTGTATTTGGTGCAACAAACTCAGCACTGGTCTATCTGTCTAATAAAAAATATTAATGATACACACAGACAGAGGGTCACATATTTGTAATTTCTGAGATGTCCACTTTTTGCACACACCCCTCCTTTGTCTAAACACAGGAAGCCCAGTGAAAAGAAAACTTTACATGATGCGGGCTTCTTACATTGTGCAATGTGGAGAGTATATTTGAGAGAAGAGTTGGGTCCAAAAAGTTGGAAAATGTCCCAGAGGGCTTACTAGAGAGAGAAAGCTATTTGATAAACACATTTCAATAATGTAAGCAATTTAAGCTACATGAGGCGTGTGTTTTAGAGATAAAGCCCATGCACAGTTCCACACAGTCAGGAAAGAAGCTGAGCGTGAAGAAAGACAGAACATCTAAGGGTGTATTATATTTTCTTAATTTGACTTGTTAGACACAGCATGCTTGAGAAATCATTACCAAGCAGTTTTCTCTTTTGGAGTAAAGGAAAAGTGGATTAGTGGAAGAGCAACCTCGGACAAGGAGGTGTTCAACAGTAACAGAACAGAAACGCTAAAACAACACTACACATTCAAACTTCCCCCATTCTAGCCAGTCTTATTTTCTCAGCCTGGTTTGAATTGTACACCAATGACTTTTTATTACAGCAAGGAGTATTTGTGGATAAGGTGAGAGCATGACCCTGAATATAAAATACAAAACCTGGAGGCATAGCTGTAAAACAAATTGTACATCTAAGATAATACAAAAACAGGGCTTGACAGTCCATTCACAGTCGGCACGATACAGTTGTCAAACCTAGATTTGTCATGAGCGCAGTAGTGGGTACACTCACAGTCGGTAAAAATGGCATGTCTATAAATACATCCAAGTTTAAATGTCACTTGCTGTCAGAGAAAGCACTGTGAAAGGTGTTTTATAACATTTTGTCATAAAAGTATATGTGGTGGAAGAACTGATTCTTTTGGAACAATAAGATGATTTTATGTTTTCTTTTATGTTTAGTGGACAACACAGCGACCAGTAATCACCTCAAGGCCTACAAACACCCCTTTCTTCAATAATCTCCCAGGGTAATGATCCAAAACCAATGTGTTTTCAAGTCAAATGCAAATATTTAAAGAGCTCTTTCCATACATAACTTTGCTGTCAATCCCTAAGCTAAAACATCCAGCGTAAGCTTTGGACGGGGGGGAAGAATGTGGTTTGGAAAATGAGCCTGCTAATGTGTGCATGTTGGCAAATGCCACACGGCCAAGATCAATCAGGCTCTTCTGGTCACTGTCTGGACTGGAGAAAGTGTGATTCACACACGCTACGAGCCTGGTATCACGGCTTACAGAAGCGTCCGCAGCCTCTCCGACCAACAGTCTGGTCCAACAGCCGAGAGCCAAGGGAAAATAGCCACGAGTTGTCCAGAGGTGCCAATATAAGCCTCCACTTCTTAGACGTCTTGTCAGCCTCTGGATTATTACAGGATTCCACTGACGAATGCATAGCAGCAGTGTAAATAAAACGCACTGAGCACTGGGTTGGCAGCGTAATCAATCAAAAACTATGGACTTGCTGCCTGACCATTCACAACAAACTAATACAAATCATCAAAATTGTAGCATTATTGTAGATGCATAGTGAAGTAGAGTAGTCCAAGTCTGTATTAAAGTAAAAGTACTCATAATAAAATGACCCAAGTTTTAAAAAGTTACTTGTAAAAAAACGGAAAGAAATGTATAACTGCTTATCATTTCAGCGGAAGGTAGTGTAAACTTTAGAAAAATGATACGCTGTATAATTTGTGGCTCAAGTGAACGCTGTCAGCAGAACCACCACATCTATTCATTTTGAGGAAATCCTCTCGATAGCAGAGTATAAAGAGCACACACACTGTATATGGCCATGTCAACGCCAAGGGCATTGTTTGTTGGTCATGTCCTCCTGAGTCCTGCCCCGTGGCTCTAATGCAGCTCGATACATCAGTTCCTCCACACACAAGCACCAATCTCACACAAAGGAAAGGAAAGGTAATCTCAAGGATGTGTCCGTGTGTTCGACCTCCACTCCCCAGTGTGGAGTCTTTTTTGTTTTAATGCCCTGGCCACTTAATAGCTTGTGCAGCACCTCACAGACTTGCATCCTTCGAACACAGTGCAACAAAAAGGATGGGAAGTGTCACCTCTAGAGACTTTCTGTAGCCTTGGCTAAAATGAGACCTATTAAGGGTTGATTGTTGTGTGTTTGCGTCATTTATAAGGTGTGCTGTCGAGTGGCTGAGACCAAGGAGCCGTAATGTGTTTGGTTGTTGTCCATTCAGCTGTTTGTCATTATTGTTATTGAGTTTCTTATTCTGGGAACAACTCTAACCTGTGATCCTCGGAAACCCCTCTTGTGGTCCCAGTTGAAGCGGGAAAGCATCTGTAGGAAGGGAAATACAGAAACATGTTCAGACCACAGATGTGCACATCCTCTTTCTGTCAGAGTTTGCTCTGGCAGATTTTCTTCCTCACAAAGTAAGCAACCTAATGGAGCTATGGGGTATAATGAAGAGCAGGACACTGAGGTCAACAGAAGTGGAGGAGTGCTCATAAATGCAAAAATGGTTTTGTCTATTTTTTTAACTTTCCAGTAAGCACAGGCGTCTAATGGTATTTCACACTTAGATTTGGTTTACTTTAGCTGCTATTTAGTGTCTGTAGGGCTGGTGGAGGTTGTGGATTTTTACACTGTCTAATTACTAGCCGCTGTGTCCTCCCACAGGCCTCGTAATAAACTTTTACTGGTGCTCTGTCACTGTTTCTTTTTTAGCACGGTGCAGGAGAGCCAAGTCAAGCTGAAACTCCCAAACTTCTGATAGGGCTTTCTTTCTGCCCCAGCACTGAGAAATCAGTCATGTCGCTGTGACAAATCACAACTCCACTCAGAGGAAAAATGCTCAGGATAAGAGTGTAATTGATAATTCAGGCATAATTTACTGTAAAGCGGAGGTCACTGAGTTGTGTTGTGATAAGAAAATAAAAGTTTTTGGTTTTAGTCCTCAGCCCTGGAAACTGTTCTGTTAGTAAAGAGAAACACAACAGAGAAATAGATTGGCTTGACATTTATTCAGACGTGAGTTAACACTTTTGAATACGACCAAGGAGGTGTTTTTGGCTAAGAACCCCACTCTCTTTGTTGTGGTGTAAGCTGTAAATATGGCATCTTCAGTGAAAACGATGAGGTCCTAGAAAGCTCAAGAAATTAAAATCTGCTAATGCCAAAAACTATGGCTCTAATAGCAGGCTACCATCAGTTTGACGCTGATCATGGATAATGGATCCATATTTATCATAATGGATAAATACTTTAGTTGAAATAATGACTGATGTAATTGAGACAAACACAATGACAGCACTGCAGAGGGGTTTAAGCTCTGTGTCCTTGTCCTCTACTTTGTGTCCTGAACAGTGCAGTCGTGTGGCTCCTCTTGACAGTCTGCACATCGATACGCTTGAGTCACTTACGGCCGGCTGTACACACTGTCCTCTCATGCACTAACACAACCACACTCGAAGCCTGTAGGAAAAAGTCAAGAAGCGATAGTCTGTATGAAAGCTCCATGTATGGGATGTAAACCATTTGTAAATTATAGTATTATCCAGTGAACTGCTTGTCTGGGATTTTACTGCTCTGATGACAGGCCTTTGCTTTTACAGTATAGGCCCTGGCACTGGTCACAGCACAGTCCCGCTCCATTAGAGAGCCCTAGCATCATGAGGCTCTCCAGGCGCACTGTGCTCTATGGTCTTATGTAACTCTGGCTTTCATCTCCATCTCTCAGAGACAGGCCCAATCTACACACAAGCCTATATCCCCCTTTGATGTGCCAAAACAAAAAATGAGTCAAAGTCAAAGCTAGGGATTGCTGATTGAGTAATTTTACAGGCCACAGTTGAGTTCATATCCTTTCAGATCTCGAACATCTGATCAACTAAATGTGACATGAAGACACTTGTGATACAGACACATGATACAGACATGTCATTATATTTATTATCAGCCTATTTTACTCAAGAACGGTGACGGGCCACTGTTCAGATCTTGCATTTCAATCTATCTTCTAGCTGTGGTCAGATGTGGTCAGCTCCACTCTTTGTATTCACATCTGGCCTTAACAAGCGTCCTCCTGAGTCCACATTAGATGTCTCTGGCTTTCCCATTTAATCTGACTCCATAATGCAGAATAGTCGTACTGCAGGAGGGTTTTTCTCCTCCCAAATACAACTTGGACTCTTCTTAAATACATAGACTGTGGTTATTTAATGCACAATTTTCAGAAAAAAGAAAGCAGTGGTTAGGTTGAACTTTTACCCTGTAGAGTTGGAATGACACAAGCATAGTCAAGTCATAAGATTTATAAACAACAGAATCATGAAATATGAGGAGAGAATGGGGTTATCCAAGCTTGTTAATCCTTTGTAAACAGCATAAATAAAGATAGAACAAGAGAAAGAATAACAACAAATGTCTTGTTTGAGCTTTATTACCTTGTTTTGCTTCAGGACTCTCCTTAAACCCTATGACATTTCACTGCCAATATCATGTCTGCCGAGGTAAAAGCTCACTTGAGTAATTTCTTCGATATCGGCTGGTTTTTCATGGACAAGCTCCAGGCAGCACAACACAGCCCGAGCAGTAAAATTTCCAAATGGATTTGTTTTTGTCCTAAAGCTGCAGTGCACCTACTGGGAAAAATAACAACTTTGTAGAAGTTATGCCCTTTGTTTCACCCTCTGCTACATTCATTATGCTGCCTATAACTCAGAATAGTCCAGGTCTAGCTGTGGCTTTCCATCATTCGTAGCAATAGTGTTGATTTATAAGTGACTAACAGCGTCCTCCGCAGGAAAAATGTTTTTGAAAACAGAGCTATGTAGCTCACAACACCACACGTACAAGACATGATCAACAAAGTCTGCTGAGTTCACGTAAGACTTCCTCGTGAGCTGGAGATGTACAGCACTTTTCTGATGCTAGGTGATGCTCTCAAGAAACCAGGGAGAGTAAAGTATCTGTGTATAAATATCTAAAGTTTGCTTTTTCATACGTCTCTAGTGGATCAATACTTCTGACCTATCTTTCACAGTCCCATCAGAGGACTTCCTACTTCTTTATAAACACACAACAAACAAGATTTCATTTGACTATGAGTAAATCATTCAAAGAAAACTCTTGAGTCACATGACTTGGCAATACCCTAAGACCTGGACAGCAGAGTGTTACATTTTGTCTTTATGTAAATGAACATAAACAGCTCTTTCCAGGAACAATATGGTGGCTGCAGTGGAAAACCGCAAACCTCACTGTCAACAGGTTTGGGACTGGAAAGATATCTGCCATGTAGCTTGAACAGAAACTGGCACAAACCGGGCTGTAGTCCTTTAAGGAGGAAGTTGATATTGATATTGTGGTAAACAGTGGCTATTTGTCCAGCTACAAAGAATATTTCCTCATTGAGCTGTTGTTGTGGTAAAGCCCATTCGCCCATACATTCATGTATACCCCAATAAACAGCTGGTTTAGGCTTTTAAAAGTAAACTGCACCCTGAGCAATATTTTACATAAAATACAAAAACTCAAGACAATATTAGTCACTGCTTTGTTCTCATTAAAAGCTTTTTCTCACAGGACTACTTTAGCTTGCTGCTGTTTTTTTAGACCAATCTCTGATTATAAAAAATACCCACTATTTATTTTCAATTAAACTTGCGTATTGGTGCATGATGTGAAAAATTTTGACAGCCCACGTCATAAAAAATACAATTAAAAAAAACAAACAATATCTACTTGTAGTTTCAACAGTTTTACAGAAATCTGTTTTGAAATATGATGAAAATGCTGGCCCACATTGTATTTATGTTAATGTCAACTCATTAGAAGCAGATACCAGCTCTTACAATGCACTTTATGATTATGAGTCAACATGTTTGGTACACTTTCTAGATTTAGATGCACTCTTCCAATGATGTAATGACGGCCAAAAGTATACCTACAAACCCAAGATAAGCAGCCCGTTGCCACTTCAGACGAGCTACACTCACATGACTAATGCTGCTGGCTAAGTCAACTCCCAGTGTGCCTGTGAGTGAAACGTGTTAAGAGGGCAGCTGTGTGGATGCCAGAGCTAAACTGTGGCCCGTCCAGCGCCGTGGCCCAGCGCCACTGCCCGCAGCAAGAAGCAAGCCTCTGGGGCGCTAGGCAAACAGCACGGTGTCAAAGCACAAACAAACTACTGGAATACACTCGTGAGTTTTGAGTCGGCTGAGAGGTGCTTCCTGTCAGCTTGGAGAAGTGGGCTGAGATCAGGAATGAGCCAAACCAACTGTTAGTGTTATCCACAAAACAAGCTTGTTCTAACAGAAAGAATGCAGGAAAAATATGTTTATGCATTAGCAGTCTTCTGTTTTAGTCATTTTTGGTGTTTGAAGACAAACACTTGATTGGAAAAACATGAAAAATACTGTGTATAAAAAAAAAACCACAATGGTGATGGTTAGTAAAAGACATAGCGCTAACTACTTTGTTTTATGCACTTTCCAGCTTGTTTTGTCCTTCTTCGTTCCATCTCCTCCTGATTCTCCTGATCTTGAAAAAGTTATTCATGCCCTCATCTTCTCCAGACTAGACTACTGCAACTCCCTCCTCTCCGGTCTGGACAATAATTCACTCTCTCGTCTTCAACTTGTTCAGAACCCAGCAGCCAGGCTTATCTCAGGTTTTACCAGTTTTAGCCTCACTCCCTGTGTGTTTTAGAATAAATTTTAAGATTTTACCGATCACTTTTAAAGTTTGTAATATAATATGATATATAAATATAATATAATTTTACATTTTAACTCCATACGAGCCTCGGCACAGCCTTAGATCCTCGGGCAGGTGCTTATTGGCCTCTCCAAAGTAGAGGCTTTTCATTCAGAGCCTCTCCAATTTGAAACAACCTGCTTGAGGAGATACAGCAAACAGAATCAATATCATCTTTTAAATCACTCATTATTATTTATTTTAATCTATTATTTATTATTATAATGATGTCATTTTTAAAAACATACTTATTTACATAATGTTTTGATTTGGCCCTGTCTGATTGTCACTGCTGTTTTATTGTTTTAATCTATTCTTTGTTTTTAATGTTAAGCACTTTATTTTAATTTTATTGTCCCAGGTCTGACAAAATGTGAACAGAGACTGGTTTGCTGTGTAGATTGCGGGGTGCCATATCTCTTGAGGACTAAATTTAGAGTTCAAAATGGATGCAGTGAGAGGAAGTGCAGCATAGACATGTTTAGGAGTGAGTGCTGATTTAACAATACACTCAGGTTAATGAAGCCGCTGTTGAAAGGCCAGGAGATCAGTGTGCAGGATCTGCAATCAGCTTGACCCTAAGGTTTTATACTCCACCTCTCTGTCCAATTAAGACCACTCTGCTCTCACTTACAGCAAGGTCTGCTATGAGTTCACACACACTGCCCTGCTCCAGACTCAAGACCTCACTGTAGTTTCTTTTTTATCCGTGCCTTTGTTCTACTCTGACTGCTCCGTGTGTCAAAGAGGCTCTGACGTCTGCGGCAATCCACTCGCCACACTTTTGCTTTTGCTGACAAAATTGAAAGTAGGTCACGTTCGACTAAGTGGGCCTATGAAAGCTCAGGGAATGACAGCAGCTTAGCCCTAAGGACAACATCACAGCCACGATATTGGGATGACGTGCTCATCAGGGCTTTGTTATTCACTGTAATCTGGACTTATACCTGGAGGGGCTCACATCAGAGTTTCATCTTCCTCTTTTAATACTCTCCTCTTTTAAAAAAAATTACTCTAGAGAACTATAATGTGGTCATTTGTTAAGTTCAATCCACAAAAGATACTTCATCTATTATAATAGTCAGTATAGTAACTGTATATGTTATTTTTTACTGAACATCAAAATAAAGTTGAGGCTATTTATTTAAAATGGTTCAGGCTTAATATTCTAATGTGAGAAAGTTACATAGTGTTGCTTTAATTTACTGCCACTGTTAAAACATGACATGTTAAAACTGTAATAAAGCGACTGCATTGGTTATTGTCACACTCTGGGAATGTCCAAAAAAAGCTCCTGGTCCAGTCAGACACATATTTCCCAACCAAACTTCCAGGTGACTGTAAAACCTGGTTCCAGCTTCCACCTGAGCGCCACAGCTGTCCACTCTGAGGATGTTATAAATCCTTCCCCTCAGCCTGCAGCATTGAGAGCACTTCCACTCGTTCCTATTCACGCTGGCTTAATGTTTTACAGGTTTTACCGTGGGGGTCAGTCATTGTGGGTCATTTGCGTCATCACTGGTGGGAAGGGAGCTATTGAGGTGGGCTGCCAAAGAGCCGAGGACGGGGAATGAGGAACATACTTGTGTGTGCATGCAGAAAAGCACTCTTAAAGCTGTTTTGGCAGCGGGACTTTTTTGCACTCTCACATGCAAATAAAATATGCAGTCATACGCACAAATATAAAATACACAGTTTTACTGAGCCACACTGCCTTGGCTCTGTGGCTACTGTGTCCCTAGTCTTCACACTTTCCTATTCCTCTAATTTGTGAAGTGTGACTAATGAGGTTTATCCTCTTTACGTTTCCTGGGAGAGACTTAGCTTTATCCTTGAAGGAGAGGAGGCTCTACCGGAGATAGACGAGTCATTCTCTCAGAGTGAAGCACAAGCTGCAAAGATGTGTGGCCTAGAGAAAAGCTCACTGGGAGTACCCCATATTCTGACCTCGAAAATGATCAAACACAACGACAGGAATTGTGCCACTGACAGAGCAGTAATCCAGATTTAGACAAATACAAAAATGACACTTTCAGCTCCTCCAACTCATCTCGTGAAAATGAGGGGATCTGGCGGGCCCAAGCTGGCAGTCCACCTCCGAACAGCATGCCAAAGCCATTAGTGTATAATGGTCCAGTCAGGATTACTGCTGGGGCCTGGAGAGCTGAGGAGGGAACACAGCGCTCACTTGTTTGTTTGTTTTACAAGTCTCGGCGCTGTTAGTGCCACAAGGTGCCAGCGAGCTTTGTGTGCTTTAATTCACACTTGAACCTGACAGGACAGGAGACAGGAGTGTCAACAATAGCAAAGGGGTGATCACTGGACTCACTTTTAAATGAGATATGAATGAACAATGTGTGACAGTGTCATTCATTTTAGAATAATCCCAATGTGTTTTTTTTATCAAAAGTTTATTTTGATATACGTCTCATGGCTGTCTATTTTCAAAGTTGACATGTAAAGTAAGACAGGAGGTGTCTGAATGGCCCCAAATTTATTCTGCAGCAAACGATGAGCGCAAACATAGGGCCAATGCCATCTGAAACTATCTCCAGCGATACAAAGAACAATGAGTCCTGGAAGTGATAGAATGGCCCCACAGAGTCCTGATCATAACATCATGGAGTCTGTCTGGGATTACATGAACAGACAGAAGGATTTGAGGAGATATGTGGTTAGTTCTCCAAATGTCTGGAACGACCCATTTGATTTAAGAATTGTCCTCTGTCTGCTAACTTTGCACTTTGAAAAATCCATCAAATATGAGCAATAAACGTGCAACGTGCAATGTGCCTAAAACATGTACATCCATTTTTTGGACATGTGGCATGTGGCCTTAAAAATGTGTCATTTTTTTGAGTTTAAACTGTGGGTGTCCCGGTGTCACAGCTCCACTGTAAAATGTTTTATGAAGCCATAAGTCTGGCTGTATTTTATTTGGAGCAGGCGATGTACGTCACAAGGGCTTTTCAAAGTTAATGAACAGCTGAATTACAAAACAATTTGGACCTGAGCCACTTACAAAGTGAACACAGCACTTAATAATGGAATGACGCTAATTGTGGTTCTGGAGCAGTGCTCTACCAGTGAGGTTTGGGGAAACTCGAGCTTGGCTGTAACTAAATCTAAAGAATAAGAAGCTAAAATGGTGTTAGAAGCAATGTTACAAAAGCACTGGGGAAGTTGTGCATGTATGCAGCATCCAGCGCATTCATTATTTCATCTTTTATTCACAAGCCTGACTCAGCATGGCTAGTCTTCTGTGTGTTGTCTGTGGTCATCAGAGAGTGGACCACACACCTGCCCCCACTTCTTCCGCTGCACACAGAACATTTACAAGCCCATCAAGATTCCCACAGGACTCCAGTCAACAAGCCCACAGTAGTGAATGCCCGCTCAAGCAAACAACTCTAAATCACACAGCTTTGTAAATCACTCATGTAGAAGCGCCAACATACAGAGTCTGAGCGGGACCTATCCAATGTGTACGTGCACAAAACAGCCTCTGATGAACGGCCGTGTACAGCACAGAGTAGGGACATAAATCTCAGCTTCCTCTCGCGCAGGTGGAAGGAGTCGCATCTTCCACTTGAAGAGGCTCAGGTCAGCGCCATGGGCATGTTTTCCACCATTAGCTTGTAAAACGCTGGCTTTGTTCAAATATTCCCAAAGGGCCATGGTTCCCCTTTAGAAGGTAGCAGTGCAGTCTGCAGGAGCGTTAAGAGCAAAGGGAAAGGAGGCAAAGCACAAAAAAGACAATTACAACAGGCCTTCCTCTGATAGCATGGTCCGAAGAGCAGTAGTTTGTAATGATTTGTTTCAAACTGCTGCAATGTCACATGGATTGGTGTTTAATCAAATACAGGGAATAGTTATGTATACTTCATTCATGTTCCTGTAAAAGAGTTGTAAAAGCCTTGTAAAAGTACAAAAGTTCAAACAACTGACCTTTAACTTTTTTTTCAGTTTGGAAACTAGGGAAGCACAGCAACACAAGTTATTTTGTTTCATTTTGTGCACACATATTGTACTTGTATTGTGTCCATGTTGTATGTTTCCACAGAACACAGACCACAAGCTATGAAAACATGGTTAAAATCTTTGTTGAAACCTGGAGAAGTGGTTTTATTTTCAAACTCAACATGAAGCAAAAGGAGCACTTTGGTCCTGAACGGCTTTAGATCTGAGCCACCAGTGCCACTGGAAGCACGAGCCACTACCGGTGTTTACTTGGCCATGTGACACAAGACGTCAGCCTGCATTCCTCACATTCATCAGTCCTGGTTCTCACTGATACTCTCGACATGCTGAACAGTGGGAGCACGGACTACATATTACATAGACCAGCAATCATTCACAAGCCCCACGTCAGCTGTGCTTAAGTTCTCCTGATAAAATAAATAATGCTACTCTGTTTTCATAAGCCAGTTTGAGCTCATGAACAGCCACGGCCTGAAATAGTCTTCCTGTTCCACTTAAAACATACAATCCATAAATAATTGCAACGGTGCTGTCAAGAGATAGATCCAGGGAACAAACAAACGCACTGAAGCATAAATATGCCTGAGCGCTGACTTTAACTCCACACGTTTGAGCTTCAGGAGCTAAATGTTAAACAGCTTTATCTTTTTTATGCATCTGTCAAAGATCAACAGTAAACCGTTTAGTGCAGGAACATGTGTTCTTACAGTATTTATTTGTGTCACTTTAATTCATTTTATATATTTTATTAATACCATGTAGGTCTAATATAAATAATGTAACTGCTCCTAAAAGAAACAAATGTGACACAGCGTCTTTACCACAAATCTTTAGTTCAAACGTTATTTTATTAATTTTAGTTTCTACAGAAAGAAATTTAAGTCACTTGCTAAATTATTTTAACCAATCCTTTTGCGAGTTCTTCAAATTATTCTTTTAAAACTGATTTTCTATCTGCAACACATTTTCTATATAACATAAAAGAAGATTAAAATTAAAGAATATAAATGGGAAATTAAAAAAGTAGTGGAGGAGCAGGATGCATCCTGCTCCTCCACTACTTTTGGAGAACGATGGTATACCTTTGTTTTGGGATCACAACAAACCCCCTTTGAGCTTGATCTAAGGCATGGCAGAGTCGGATAAGATCCCTCCTATGTTTTATCAAACCAGAGAAGTCTGTTTACTGTCATTTAGTTCTGTTTTCAGTCTTTTGTGTTGCTCACTGGAAAAAAAGAGGCTTACAGTTTGCATTCTTGAGCTAAAAACTACAAGAACTCTCACATCGGACAAAGTCACCAGGAGGCCTTTCAGAAATTCCCAACAAGCCCACTCTGCACCACAGCTGAGGAAACAATTTACAGAGACCTTTGCCTTTTTACAATCAGCTCTGCACGTCACAACCAAAGACGCCGCAGAAAAGCCGTGCTACCATCTGAAGAACTGAGAGCACGTGATGGAGAAGCATGCATGTCTGGCGAGGAGGTTATTTCAAGGTCAATCAGTAACAATGGCAGGATAATTAATCAAAAAGTTCAAATAAAGATGAATCCTGTTGTTCTTCAGAGGTTCATATGTTGGTCTCAAAGCAGGAGTCTGTGGCCTCAAGCTAGTGCCAGCTCTTGTCTGTAATTGCTGTAATTTAACTTTCCATAGACCATGTAAAAGCAGAAAATAATAATAATGTGTTCTGCAATCGTGTATAAATGACCAACATCAGCCAGCACTGTTTTTACAATCCTGGCTCAGAAAATGCACAATTGGAAAGGATAATCCAGTGTAATGGGAAGTAGTTCAATTAATTAGAGAAGTAGACGAGACAAGAGGCATCGTAAAACTGGGCAATAAACAGCTGCACAGGCACAGATAAGACCCTACTGTCACAAGAGGCCACCCTGAAGTTAAAGACAATGGAAATGTGTGCATATTCCCTTTTTCCTTTTCACTATGTGTCTGTGTGTTTATTATCTGCATGTGTATTCACCTAATGCCCACAAAGGAGTTAGCTCCCCTTTTATAAAGTGATTAGTACTGCAGCAAACCCCAATGGATAACAAAAGAAAGAAGGTAACTAGTGGATTTTTACAAATACTTTTTACTTTAAAACCTGTTATAATGTTTTTTACAGAATACAGAAACCCTGCTGAGAATACTCCCGGGTTGTTTTGTTTTATGGATAAAAAAAATTCTCAATCATAATAGAATGCTAATTTGTTAAGTCTAAAATTCTGAAATGAAAAGAAAAACTGAGAGCCTGTCATTAAATCCAAAACATCCACTGATACTCATTATGACATTACACAGACAATCATCGACAATAATGAGCTGTAAAAAGATAAATGATGTCTGTCAGGTCAAAGGGAGATGCTTTAGTAAATCAGTGTATTTTCCATCTGTCACAGTTCATTACAATCTCTTACTCGTGATGATCAGCTGATGGATGAACAATGAAGGGCTGCACCACAGGAGCATTTGAGTTGAGACCACATTGTAGTTGGATTTTTACACTGTATAAATCCATCAAGCTCACCTTGCCATTGTCCTTAACTATTTTCAACTGCTTTGCTGAGCTGGCACTGTCCCACTGAACTGTGGGTAACAGCGGCCTGTGCTGGCAGAAAGTCCAGGCCCTGGGCAGCAAAGCCCTAAACTGTGGCGGTTACGGTTCGGTAACACTCCCGGGGTCCAAACTCCAGTCACACGCAACAACGCACTAATAGACACAGCTCTGTTTGTGGGCCTCTGAGCCAAGTGAAGGCCAAGTCATCCAGAAGTCTCACCATGACTCCAGGCTGCACTTTTAACGACCGGCATCTGGTATGGCTGCATTTCTGGCAAACCGCACAAGATCACGACCACTCATGCACTACTGCTCTAACATACGGTCCTCGTGCTTGCTCCGTCTGCCTCTGCCACAAACATCAGAGCAACTTCACAAATGCCCCTGTACAACATGTACTGTTTTCCACTTAGACCAAATTGATGAGAAAATGAAGGCAGACACTATGTGAGCCGAGCCCTGGTTGTCGAGACACGGCACACGGCGGTTCTGCTCCTGATTTGCACACGTCGCCAACAACAGCCTGCTCTCTCTTCTCTGTCTGTTGCCGTTTACACAAGCCTGATTACTTTATTCTCATTGTCTAAGGACAGTAGGCCTATAGGTATAAGTATATGTGTGCAAATAATAATATGTCAGTGCATGAATTTGCAATGAAGTGGAATAAAATGTATTGTAAATATTGCACATGCACATTAGATGTTAAAATAAAATACAAGTTATTTTAATAATATAAGTATATATTATCTATAAGTAGGATTATTAAATATTATATAATTTTCATTACATTTTAAATAAAAAAGCAAGCTAGTATATAACAAAAAAACTTTTTTTGACATTTTGAAATTTATTTAACAGATAATATTCAGATGTGAAATAGTGTATCCAAGAGGAATAACATAAAGTTAAACTGTTGAGGAAAAGACTCTGAGCAGTGACAGCCGACGTAACACAGAACAGTTATCTGAGTGTTTAGCTCGCCAGACAGACAGGCCGCTGTAAGCTCCAAATCCAGACTGGCCTCTTTATTGACATATTGATGGTTGTCAGGTATGGAATATGTCTCTTGAACCTGGAAAGATTTTAACAATTGTTCTCAACCAACTTTTGAGACTTTTTTATATACACTGGTTATTAGAAAACTAACAATAAAAAGTAATTTATACACTGGGTCTTTTTAATTTCATTCCCAGCCCAGACTTTTATTATACTCTGTCTAAAGTACAGCAAGACATGTAATAATCTTATGTGGCATTTACACAAGTTTAGTTTTTTTCATTATCAAAATTGAAACCAAAAAGTAAAAGGAAGGGCTTATAAACAACAGACTGGTTGTATATTATAGGAGGACTACAGCTCTATGTGTAAGTCAGTATTATGGAGTTTGAAAAAAATAAAAAAAATAAAAAAAGGAGAGGATGGAATGAAATGGTGGCTAGTAATGAAAGAGACAGGGCCAGGAGCCATAAGGAGACAAGATGACTAAAATAGGGATGGGGAGGTAGTCAAAGCTTGTGAAGCTAAAAGCAAGCAAAGTCTGCGGCAGTAATAATACGGGTGCATTGTGGGAGTATGGATTAGGGGGAGGTGGGTTTAGCTCCCCAAGTAATGTCTCCATCCCATGCCAGAGCCATGAGCATGCACAGGTTGAGATGTGGGGGGAAAGGGGGCAAAAAAAAAAAAAGAATGCACCTCCCGAGAGTAAGGAGCGCTGTGTTACTAGGGAAACAGCTCTGACGTCAGAGAAGGCATTATGTGATTACTCATGGAGTCTGTTGAGGAGCAGGCCAATAAAACAGGGACCATTACTCACACAGGGGGAGATGGCCAGAGCTCAGGTTCCAGTCGCATAAAAGCAGAAGGTTATACAGTATGTGCACAAGAACACAAGTCTTAACAAAAGCAAGCTGTGGTGCGAACATTTATATGAGCCAGACTCAATAAAATAGTCACTTTTTTACACAAGCTGCTCATTTGGAACATCTAACTTGATAACCTTAGAGCAGAGGAATGTCGTAATAGCCCAAATGCTCATCAGTCAGCACCAAGCTTCAATGTGAACATCCGCCACAGAAACCCATAAGTTGGACCGAGCGCCCCAAGAACGACGAACGCAAACACTATACCTCATCAGCGCAACCACAAGCGGGATATCACAAGACACTATCAGCATTCCACACACACTGGACCAGGCCTAGAGCACAGATCAAAAACATGGAAGATGACTTGTGGAGTGTGGTGCGTCACAATATACACACACATACTTCCTCTGGCCGTCTCCCACACATTCTCCACTGGGAGTTAAAACACTTTTAGGGCTGATAAGGATCCGGGAAAACAGTATGGATAAACAATCACTCTGGTAATTAAGAAACACCAGCCAATCAGAGCGCAGGACAGGGGAGACAAACATGTGATATGGACTCCATTAGAACGACCATGTGCATTCCCACTATGGAGACCATTAGGTAAAACCAGACCCACCCAACACAACTTAAGTCTGCTCTTACAGTAAGAGTAGTGACTATATGTAAAGGTCAGCACTCACATGTCAAGTTTTTAAAAGTACATTTATCAACACTAAATGACAGCAATGTGAAAGGAAATATATCCACAAAGATTGAGCCAAGAAAACCTCACAAAACTCTGAATTACAATTTACTGTGTTACTATTAAATTGAGAAAAAGTACAACTGACTGGGGCTAAATATATACAGTAGCTCATGACTCCCCCTACTGGTACAACATGATAACAGGCAGACTGTTGCAGCACTTTCTGTCCAAATCTTTAGTGCGAGGGTCCCAGAAATATTTTTTGCTATTTTAATGTGGGTGAAGTTTTTTAATGTATATTTTAATAGAAATAATTTTAGAGACTGCAACCTCAGAATACATATGTTTCTGGGTAGCAATAAAAACAAAGAAAAGACAAAAGCAATAATAACGAACAAGTGTTCTAAGAGTTGCCCACACATAACTCCTGAAAAACAATCTCTCTTTTTACCCAGGTTTCTGCAAAACCCATTAAAAACACTGAGTCTCTGATGTCACACAAAGTTAATGGAAATACACTTACTTTCCATTTTTCTTTTTTACGTTTCACTTTATATTTTATGGAAACCTGGCCAATATTGTGTGACACATCAAGTGCTCATTGCTCTTCCTCCACTGTATCTGTATTTTAAACTGTCCTTAATGGGCATGACGTAAGTTGCCTTATTGCATTTGCGACAAGGACCCCATGCCACATCTGTGCCACAAATGTGAGGCTAAAACTTGATATACTATACTGTGCATCATCACTAATGTGGTTACAGTGATACCATATCAGAGCTGATGTGATTAGAGGCTAACCAGCACAAGTCCTTCGTCCTCAGCCTGTCCTGTGTGTGAACGTGTCGTATTTGTGTACTCATTAACCAACATCACATGGAAGTCTATGAGAAAGTGTGTGTGCAGTGTGTGAGGAAAGCTGCAGTCCACCTGGCTGCCCAGTCAACTTAATGGGTCTCGTATTCACGTGTAAGCACATCTGCAGCCTGGGGCTCCAGCCAGGTGCAGCGAGACACCGCATCCCCCTAAACCAAAAATCAGGGCTCTGCTTCTTGTAATATCAACGGGCAACCTACCACCCAGAAGCTAAACTTTAAAACCCTCTCCTAATTTACTATTTACTGTGTGGGCTCCCCAACACGACTCAAGGGATTTCTTTACTAATTTCACTCAATATGCAATAGAAGTTAGCATTTTTTGATAAAGCATGTATTTGTCTTAACTGTCACATCAACATAATGGTACTTCACACAACTAGAGACTATTACATTTTTTTGATGTTGGTGTTGAACTCTGGACCTTCTTGCTGGCATTCAAAAGAGCAATAGAGTTTGCAGTTTCGTCAGTTGTTAGCATTTGTTTACAGTATCTAGCTGACAAAACTCTATGATGTTTGTCACTATCTCCTTGCATTTAATTCCAACAAGGGTGACTTTTTGGTTATATTACAGAGCATAATTTCATGAATAATTTCTTTCAAATTGAAATTAGCCAAATTAGCCTGGGCAGAAACATTTTCCTTCCTTTTAAAAGTGAAGCATAATACTGTGTGTGGACTCAGCTTAGTACTATACCATTACCACATACCAGAAGTGTGCTCAATATTGTGTAACTATGGTAGAGACACTACATACATCACTGCAAATCAGCTTTCTGAAATGATTGTTGGATCAGATTCTTGATTTAGACTTACAAAAAAAGAAAAGAATAACATTTGAGACTAAGATTTGGAACAAAAAACAATTCCTGTAAAACATTGTTCCCCAATGAAACAGATCAAACTGTATTGCTTAATAATTTTTAGCTATGAAAGATATTAATATGCAACGCCTGAACAGCATTGTGCTCCAGACTGGTTCTGACAACACAAATATATTAATGAATCACACCTGCAGGGTCTGAAAGGGCAGCTTCCTTCTGAGTTTGGTCCTGAAAACTCTCACAGAAGGAAACAAGAGCTATCATAGCTGGAGCAGAGCAGTAATGTCTGTTCTCATAAAGTTCAGTCTCTCCTCTGCTGAAGAATAACTTTCAGGGTTGTGCTAAAAGGAAGTGTTCAGATGTGTGTGACCATGTGGGCAGGCCCTTGACCAGTTGCTAAGGCAGAAGTGAAGGACACTGCAGGACTTTGAAGAGCATATGTTTGAGGGAGGACTATGAACTCGGATCATCTCCTCTAATGTGTTCTTTCAAACGTGACCTCTGCTTTCGGTTCCTGTCCAGCAGCTGACCGCCATATGTAAAAAGGCCACACAGGTCTGCAGCATTCTCACCTAATGGGCTGCACAGATGACACTTTCCTGGAAAAAATTCCTGCTGTGTGTGTGTGTCCCCTTCTGTCTATCCATGTGAACAGTAACTAACTGACACACATTTCTCTTCAGTATATTTCACCAGTGTCTGGAAACAATAAAAAGTTCTGGGTGAGAAGCAGGCAGTGTGGAAAATGGAACGGGAAACACATAAGTAACGCTGCTGTTTGGACAAGCTTTGTTGAGGGGTAAAAGGGAAATGCGTCAAGTGACAGCAGGTTACTTGTGCAGGTTAGAGCAGGAAGAGAGGGCCAATTATTGACTTAATGGCAGAATTGAGGCTGTCAGAGACTTCAGAGACACTGTTTGTGTGGTTTGGACTAGGTCTGGAGGAGCGTGCGGCGTGATGATGGAAATCTTACACTCACTCAAAACAAGCCCTACTGATCTTTTCATCTAGTGGCCCCTGAATCGCTCCAAACATTCAAGCGTCCAGTGTGGAAATGAATGAGCGCTCAGAAGATCTGGGGCAACTTTACAGCCTGCACTTATGCCCCTGTGTGTGTGCGTGCGTGCATGCATGTCTGTGTGTGTGTGTTTGCGTTTTTGTGTGTGAAAGTGTGTCCTACGAACGTTTATTTCCTTGGATATCCCAGTGCATTCCTGCTGTCAATCAGCTGTAACTACGTTAAAGCTTGAGTAATGTTTGCCAGCGTGTAATGCGGCCAGTTCTCGCTGTCTGTCGGTGGCAAAGTTAACATAAGCACCGAGCAAAAACGTGACAAGAAACCTAAAGACCTCAGTCACAGTTAATTGACTTGCCTCTTGAAGGTGACCAGTCTTCATTACCACTGACATTTCGAAAATAGTGAGCTCATCATAGACTGTGCCAGTTAAATCTTACCAGTGGAGCAGTATTGTTTACTGCATATTAACTGCATTCAAAAATATGCTTTATAAAATCTAACATAGGCCTGAAATGAGAATAGCCTCCAACTATTCACACAAGGACTAACAAGTGGTCACAAGTGCCAAAAGAGATTTAGTAGCACTCAGGTGAGTCTAGATGTGATTGAGATCAACAGCAATTGCTAATTTCCTTTTGCGCACAAGCTTTTCTTATAAATAGCTTACTGCCAGCTGTGGGTTAACAAGAACAGCACTGTTTGAATGGATAAATAATCTGTCCCCTCAGTTGAAAAGGCTCTTCATATCCAAGTGCCATCATCATCAAATAGTTAACTGCTGGACAAAATTTTACGCTGTTGCAAATCTTTATGTTTGTCTGTGTAGGCAGGCCTGTTCAGTGCTGGAGTAGTCACTTTCCCAGTTGGATTTTTCTGCCACCATTCATTAAGGGGTGACAAGCTGTGGTGACAAACCAATGGGAGCCTCCATTTGTGCTTCAATGTAAATATTTTATTATCTTATTACCATATAAGTATAAACTACCTGGAAATAACTTGCATACAATACAAAACAATCAGTTCAATTTCTTAACTGCCATCATTAGAAACTAGAGGCATTTTTTTTAAATAGCACGGTTAAAATGTCCAAGTTACTCCATGTCACAAGAAATTTGGAGCATTTGGTGCTTTAACTTTTTGACTCTTATTACAACAACAGTTGAACAGGATCAGTTACACCACAAATCCTGATGTGTGTATAAAGTCCACAGTGCAAACCAGATTAGATGAAACAATATCAGCATCTTCACTGAAAGTGACTGAATTAAGTTGACATGTGACAAAGGAACAAGTTAACAACACACCTCCTAGAAAAGGGGTATTCAAGGACATGGGGGCCAGGAGGAAAGCTTTCTGGTTTCCAATTTATCATGCTTTAGAGGAAAGTCTGGTCAGCTTGGAATAGAGCCATCCACATTTTCAAAAAAAATGCAAATAGCAGAGACATAAAAAGAGCATGTTGCAGTGTGTAGGTGACCAACAGAGTAGAAAAAATAGATTTATGTAATGTGTGGCTAGTCAGGGTGATGATGGCAGAAGAGCAGAGAGGGATCTAACCTCTGGCTCATGAGCTCGCCGGATGTACCCAATAAAGAGATTCCCCTGGGCCACACCTCATCAAGGCATCACCTCATCTGCCTCATCCGACTTACATAAAGGTGCAGTGTGGCTCACCAACACACTGTAGAGGCTGCTTCAGACACCAGAACCAACTGATACCAGAATAAACTGCCTTATTGACGCAGTCTTCCATCAGCACAGAAGTAGTTCAGCACATCATTTCTGGCCTGTGCGCACAACCACATACCCAAACGAGAGCGGTCTAAAGCTCCTGTACTAATTCTTTTGCTGTGGGTACTTGAATGGAAAATAAAGGCTGGTGCGAGCGTTCCCGACAAGGTAGGTCCATATTCTACTTGTGTGTGTGCATGCGCATAAGCTCATCTGTGCAACATCTGCTGGAGCAGCCCAAGGCTCCTCGCTCCTGAGAAGTGGGTCACGTTTCCCGATGACGTCAAAAGTCCTTCTGCCTCTCCAGTTTGTGAAGCTCTGCCAAAACCACCACATGCCATTCCTCATCCTTACAATGGAAACACTCTTTCCAAATCCTTGATGAATAATGTGCCAAAAGTCCCACTGTTCTTTCAGGCGTGACAGTGAAGTGGCTCTGACCCTGACTTCAGACACAAGGTAACGCACTGATCATCTGAGGAGAAAAACACCATCAAATATAAATGTGAGTTCTCAGCGCAGCTCAAGCAAAAGTTCTGAACAAAGATTTTGACTAAATGAAAGGATGCATCTTGATATAAAAGATCTAAATGGTCTAAAGGTTAGAGGAATCACAGAATGGCAAAAGAATAGGGGAGAGAACAGAGGAGGGGTCTGCTGCACCTCAAAGACACTACTGCTCACAGACGCTTTACATATCCATTATTCACCACACACTGGTGGTGGTAAGCTACATCTGTAGCCACAGCTGCCCTAGGGCAGACTAACAGAGATGTGGCAGCCATTTTGCAGACTCTCCACCCATCACCAAACATTCTCACACCAGTGCCACAGACACTGGAGGCACGTGTTAAGTGTCTTGCCCAAGAACACAACAATGTTTGTGAGGAGAGTGGGAATTGATCCACCAACCTTCAGGTTATAGGAGCAACAACTCTAAAACCACTGAGCCACTGCACTCCTCATTTATTTTCAGGCTCAACACAGAAAGACATCCCAGAGAGAACAAGAAAAAACAACATTGTAGCTAAGGGCTATCAGAGAACATGGGGTTTCATTTGAAGCTTTCTTAAAACAAAGCCAAGTGTTATTAAAACTCACATGTCCACATGTACTTTCTCACTTTATGTGTGTATGGGAGTGTATGAGTACTGGCTGGACCTCCTTTAAAAAAAATACTGCAGCAGTGAGCTGGCTATCTCAGGCAGGAAGGGGTGCTCAGAACTGCCTCATCACTATCTCCACTGAACAGGACCTGTCTGGACACACAAATTTACAGAGGATCCCACTGTTCACTCCCATTGATTGTGGCTGTGTATAAACGGATGTCACTTAAACAAGAACACGTCAACCCTGAGTTTAGTGTCGCCAGGCAATGCACAGCATATGAGCAACAAATCAATGAGCCCAGGCCTGTCTGCTCAAGCATGTAAGGAATAGTGCAAAGAGAAAACTGTACAGCACAGAGTGGGGGGTCACTGCTTTATCGTCTCGACTGGACAAAACGGGATTTGAAAGAGTGCGCTAAGGACAAGCCCAAGCTGTCTTTATTGTACACTTTTTCTTAGAAATAAGCGACAGTCACTCTTTCAAGCTGAACAATACAGCATGTATTTTAAGGAAGTCTAGGAATATTGCAGAGCTCTCTTTTCCTCTCACCTACCAAGACAAAGTCAACATAAAAATTTAAAATAGTTTCAAAATAAAATATTCACTGTACACACATACATAGATAGACAGGAAACATAGGTGTTTCCACCTTTTTTGATGTGTGCCTTAAATTGAAATGTCAGCTGTAGACTTCATTGAACATATATAGTGCTATATGTTGCTCTTTATGACCCTGACTAATTCAAAGTGACTACGAGAAAACATGCCTCAACCCAAACCTTACGACTGCAGCCCCTGCAAGTGGTGAAATAACCCTACTGACAGATGTTCAGACCAAGTTTTTTTTATTTCTTTCACGTCTGAACATATTTAGAGAAGAAAACATAGCATTAAAAGGGGAACAGCAGAAGCCTTGTTGGCTGCTAGGACAGACTCATGGTGAGCCAGTGAAGCAGTGGGCAGTGGGATACTTCTCTAGCTCTTGTAAAGTTAGAACCACTATCTTGAATTTTTGTTTGAGTTCAGTCACAGTCATCAAAAGAAAAGCTCCCACTGTTTAGCTTTTCAAAGACTGTATATGACAAATTAAAATCTGACCATGTTTGGATTCATTGGTGAGCCTCATTTGCATTAAAGTTAAATAAATCATAACAGTGGAGAAGTGCTTTGAATTAGACCTGCACCGTATTAGGAAGTCATGCCATATTGCAATTCAATTCTTTTGACATTAATAAAGTTTTTTTATTTAAAGTAAAGATACCTATAGCAATATATATATATATATATATATATATATGTATATATATATATATATATATATATATATATATATATATATATACAGTATATTGTGCAAGCTGACAATGTAGTTTTCTCATAATAAGATAACATACTAAATACACATTAAGAATCAAAACCATAACAATGAAAATATGTTGTTTTTCACACATTCTCTTGACAGCAGATATTTACAACACTGAGGTCTTCAGTGCCCCTCCTCTGCACCTTTACCTCCCCCTCACAAACATGAACAAATACACAAGTCCCAGCGTGGAGTGAGAGTGTCTATTCATGGAGATGCACACCTGGTGACAGGCCGGGATGGCGGTGTTGGTTCGGGTCAGGGTTTGCAGGGAAAAGGAGGGACCCACAGGCCTTTGCTCTACCTGCACATTCCAGTTCAGCAAGCAGCACTGCTGGCACAGGAATGTCCCGTCATGTAAGGGATCACTGTCTTAGAGGTGGGCTCCTGGTGTGATTGAAAAGGCCCTTCTCAAGAATAAATAAAGATGAAAGCAGAACTTGTTGCATTTAGTTCCTCAAAGTAATGTGCCGCCATCCCAGAAAGCATGTGAGCACTGTTTAACCTGTAAGTTCACTCACCCTACACTGCTGAGAATAATTGTCATGTCTCAGGAGAACGTACGTTTTTGGTAAGCTGCTGCAGCTTTATTTCTCTCAGCATAATGAAAAAAATACATGTTACATACAAACAGAAGATCTCCAATAGTAGCTATAAAACATTTGGAGCATCACAAGTAAATAATAAACACAATTTTATTTTAAAAAGCTTGTAATGTTTGTAGTAGGATTTTGTTTGGCTGCCATGCTGATGCTCCAATGGGTTTCTCCAAAGCAGTCATTATGCATCACTAAGTGAGTATGTTGCAAACAAAAGTTTTTTTTTTAACTTGAGCATTTAAACTTATTGTTTGTGTTTAAGATCTATTGTTACTGTTTGACATACGCATAAGAAAAAGCAGCTACAGCGTAATGTACACCCATATGTAGATGCATATAGATGATTGTCCCTGACACACATGCTCACATGCACCTTTTGTCTCACTCTGATGCACAAATACAAAGTTGACTATTTACAGTACAATCATTTTGTTTGTGCCAAGAACATTCTGTTCACCTCCATCACTGTCTCGTAACACCAAAAACTGGGTGACATACTTTCTTGACTTGGGAGCTGGCATTTATCATTTCAACATCCCTTCAATGTAAAGGCAGATTAGAGTTGTCTTGGGCCTGTCTGCACATACAAGGCTGTGTGCGGATCCTGAGGTGTTAATAAATGTGCTGTGTGTCAGGATGGGGCCTGTCTAGCGGCTCCAGCTGTGTTGGGTTGTGTCTGTGGTCTGGGGCCCTCAGTGTTGCTCCGAGCGGATTCAACCTCTCTGCCTGCAACAGCTGGCAGCCATCAAGCTGCTGGCGGCTCAAACACACACACGTCCTTCCATAATTTCCATGGTAATCGGTAGGGAGCCAGAATGTGGTCGTGCCAGGGTTCGGGAAAAGAGAGAAGACAGTTCGCAGTCCTGCACCTCTGGTTTGGTTTGCTTAGGTGATCACAGACACAGGGCAAGCATCAGGATATGAGCTACTCTTGTTGCTGCAAATGAATGTAATGAGAGAATTGGACACAGATGGTTGAGCCGTAATGTGGAGTTTATAGGCTACAGTCATTTTATTACCACTCTGACCTTAGTTTTCTTTTTTCATTCTTTTAGTATTAATACATTTAACATTTTAGCAGCATCTGGGAACTGATGATGAATATAACAAAACTATAAATATATGAACTGCGTAAAGCATCCATCACACAATCTGTCTTTTATCTCTAAAATATAATTAGATAATATGGAAAATGTTGGCTTGTGTGTCTAAGTGTATATAACTATGTCACTTTGTTTATTTTAGCTATGTCACAATGTTTCCAGAAGTCAGCCATTACTTTTCTGTGAAGCACAACATGGCACTGACTAGCTGCACTTGAGCTCATAGGCACCCTGTCATAAAATGTAACAAGTTTGGGAACTATGAAGTTACAATGTGAAGAATGCAAGTTGTGCTTTTGGGGCTTGGGTTTTTCTTTAAAAAAGTTTTCTTTGGAAAAAGTAGCAAACTGGCTATGATTAAAGGAATGTAAAGATAGTCACCTTATTGTGCTCTCCCATTCAGTAAGAAAACTTCATCTTTAGCTAAGATGAATGTAAACATAGTTATAATGGCACATTAATTAAATCACTGTATGGCATCATCATGATTCATTTGTAAAGTGTGATGGGGAGCTGTGTGTTTCCAAGTACAACAAAGAGAACTATTCTCCGGTCACTACAACATTTCAGATGATTGCAGCAGCTACAGGAGTAGCTTCATACCAGATTTCTGATATAGCAGAGGCGACAGACAAATCGGAAGCATGAGCACGCTACCACTTGCTACAATGCATCTGTCAAACACGCCGTAAGGCTAAGAGGGGGTAAGAGCAAGCCTGCTGTAATGCCTGGCTACTAAACAAAACCTCCAATGACCTACTTTTATTCCTACCCTAATTTCTCTGCACACACAGTACAGCTAATGCAAAAGGACTGAATAGGGTTTCAGAGTATTGGCCACAAAGAAGCTTACTTATTGTCAGGCTCAGAGGCCTTTCCACCTGTAAGTGCACTAACAGATGAATGTATGTTTAGAATACAAACAAGCTGTTTGGGATGAGAGCTTGTAGGTAAAACACTGTCCCACAGACTATCAACAACCTCCCTGTCACAAACTCAATTCAATTATGGACTGAGCAAGAATAGAGGAACAGGAAACAATTACAACAGCAAAGTAATTGTGTTTGGATCTCATTCCACAGGAAGCCATTACAATACACTGCTAGAATATCTTTATCATCCAAGTTAAGGAAGAATTTCCTCTTCTAGTTGGGATAATATTTGTGTTGGTGTCAGTGAGAGGACAGAGGCGGAGTCAGGAGCAGAAAGGGAGTGCTCTTTTGAAGAAAGTCATGAAAATAGTAGGAGCACATTTTGAATGTTGACACCCCCTCACACTAGAGCTTAATCAGTTCGATGTGAGCTGTGTAAGAGCGCTTTTCTCTGCTTGAAGGAGACAGACAAAGTTCTGTGACAGCGCTGATGTCTGCAGCAGCCCAGCCACAGACTCAAATTTCCTCACGCTGTGAAAAGCGATCCACACCGAAGTCCACACCTTCCTCTTCCTCCGGTTCAATAAGCACGACTGCAGCACACAACACTGCCTGTCACTTGGTATTAACCCGAGACTACGCGCTATCCCACTGAGGCCTCGCTAAGCGCCATCAGATCAGCTGATAATGACTTTTCTTTATTACACCCTGATGGGACGAACGACCCCAGCGTTGCTACTTAGAGAGCTGACAGATGCTGGCAGCCAATTTGTAATGAAAAAGGCAGAAAATGTCTGTTTATTCAATCAGCTTTTGTGGAGATTGAAGAGTGGGCTCAGGGCTTTAGTTGTAACAAAGGGCAACATGGAAAGAAAAACAGGGAGAGACACAGGGATTTCTCTTTGTTCTGTTGATTTTTTGAATGAACACTTATTAAAATGTGAGCCTCAATGTAAAACACACTTTTTAAAGACTGGTTCTGAGAGATGAACTGTAATCCTAAACCTACTGTATAGACACTTGAGATGCCCAACTCAAACACAGACGTCATCAGGTTGGACCTGGGCAGATGGACAAGTTGACACAGCTCTTTTAAAGCATCACAGCTCTATCAAGAACACATATTCTGACTCTCCTTCCGGTTCCTGAAGCAGCTGTACTTGGTCTCTCCCTTGTTCTGTTCCAATGGCCATGTGGTGCATGTGCGTGACCCCCCTGAGAGAGCCATGTGAGCGAGGTGAAGACTAGTCTGGGTCAGCCAAAGCTTGTTTGCACATTACGGACCCCACAGACAAGACAGAGTTAAGACTGCAGATGTCCACCATGTGTGTGTCTCACTTACAGGCCACTGGTCAACTGCAGGAGGAGTGAGAGCTTCTAGTCCGTTTCCTGTAAGCGCAGTAAAAACTAAACATTTTTGCACACAGAAACAAAAAGCAGACAATGTATAAATGAATGTGGTTTATTTTTTTGTGATTTCTTGGTTTTGTCAAATTGATTTCTTTGGGGCAGTAACTGTTGGTGAGAAAGGGGTTTGTATTTTTTGTTACCCCATTCCTTTTCAGCATTTAAAATGGCTATGCTATTGTAAAAGTTTAGTTATACACTTATCTGGAGTAGACATTTACAAGTATGCTTCCTGTTTAGAAAATCTTAAAGGAGTACACTGGACTACAAACTGCTGTAAATGGGGCCAGTCCAAAAAAAAATTATAAATCAAAACCACTTAAAATAGGCAATGCATAGAATTTTTTAAATGTATATTACAGAAAGACCATCTTTGAAATGTACATTTAAAGTCAGTGTATACTCAAATTGAGGCTGGAATTTTTTTTTATTATTATAAATTTTGTAATATAAAACATGTCAAGTATCATAAACATTTTGGTAGCACATTATAGAGCAGTAGGCTCAATAATGTGTGTCTTAATTTAGTCCCTATGTCCTGTCTACTTTTCCAAACTGGGGTCTAACTGTGGGTGATAACTTAACAAAGTACAGAATCTACTGTAAAACTCATGAACAATGCCTTAAAATATTATAATATTAATAAAAGATGTAATAAAGTGAGAAACTTCTGAACTTTTTAATAAAGCAGCAACTGGAAAACTTCAGTTTCCCCTACATACAACAAAAGCATGCTGGGCGCCCCCTGGTGGTGGCTGTAGACACAGAATTTCCCCATAGGGATAATAAAGAGATAATAATAATAATATTAAAAACAAAAAAACAAATGTAGTTAGGTAACAAGAATCCAAAGCACTTGGATAAAAGGGAATTAATGTGGCTGTGAGAATAAATAACCAGAACAATTGCTTAAATATCCTGAATACAAATAAAAATAATTCAATCTTGAAATAACTTCACCTCACCTCTTTCTTCTGCATGTCTTCTATCTAGTCATTACTCATTCAAAAAATCACATTACCAGTTGTGGATGTGCTCAAAAACTCAAGAAATAATGCAACAATTATAACTGACACTTAGACCTGAGATGCATCGATGTCGATTTAAAGTGTAAACTCTAGCCACTAACTTTTAATGTTCATGTGTTGTGTGTGACCATTGAAAAAAACAAGTCAGAGTGACACAGCAACGCTGCACCGTGAGCTGAGGGAACCATCAAGGGGCCAAGGCTGACACACCTCTTATTAAACTGCACTCATGGGTCACAGCAGCAGCTTTGATCACTTCTAAACTTGTTTCCCATTCACACGCTCTGCATGCTCATTGATCCATCTCCATAAGCTGCACCGAGCAGCTGTTGAGGTCTGCATGTAAACGCGCACTTGTCACAGTCCTGAGAGGGTTATTGACAGTGGGCCATAATCAATAATGAGAACCAAGTTGTTAGATAAGATATGGATAAAGCAAGATAATAAATACAGCATGTAAGGAGCAGTGCTTTAGAGAAGATGAAATAGTAATGAGCTGAATCACTAACAGCGTATCCTCAGCTTCCCTTTTTTATCCACACTCAAAGTCTGCAGTTAATGTGAAACAGTGCATCATATTTTAAAAATGTATTTGTTTTTACAAAAGTAAGAATCAAGAAATGCTTCTAAATGCACTTCTGCTGATTATTTGTGTATTGTTTTTGAAATATACAACTGTAAATGCACCATAGTCCAGGAGATAATGTGTACAAAGTACACACAGACAATGAAAAACAACAAACAATATGTGTAAAATACTTTTAGCTTTTTAGCATTTTTTTAAATAAATGATCATACTGCCATCATGTCCTTGATGTTTACATATTGAAATGAAATGGACGTTAAACTCTTAAACCCAAAGTCCTAACCCTTAACATAACAGCTTGAATTAGAGCCATCAATAGCATCTTCCCTCTTTCGGAAACATGAAAGTGTCCCGTGCTTTTACCCTCACAAACAGCAGCAGCTGAGGAAAAGTTTTGCGGGATGGTCCTACCTGGTCCCGCTGGATGCATGGCAGAGAAGTCCTCCGGTGGGACTTGCTGTTGTTCTGACTGTGGGCCATGTCTGAGGAGATCACAGAGCTGGACCTCCTGCGCCTTTTAAACACAGGCACCTCTTCACTGGCGTAGCTCGCGGGGGTGCAGCCCTCCTCGTGTGTCCCAGGCTGAGGCAGCAGCCTGTCAGCATACCTCGCGAGCAGGATGCCTACAACTCCCAGCAGGTACGCCACGTACGGTCTCCACGCGGCGCGTACTTTCTGCAGCGAGAACACGGAAAGAGTCCTGACGACGCTGAGAAAGAGGATCACGGAAATGCCCTGATTCAGACGGGCTACCATCAGTGCGCCAGCGGCCACGCACGCGAGCACGACCACGGCTGCGGTGGGGACCGAGAGCAGCTGCTCATGTGTCCCGTTCAGCAGTGAACACACTGCCGCTTCGGCCAGGTGCCACGCGGTGAGGAGCGACAGCGCGATGTGGAGCAGGACCCCGCCGCGGAGCAGGAACACCCCCAGCCAAAAGAAGGCACATAGGAGGCTCAGCAGCGGCGAGAGCGCGCTCCAGCAAGTTTGGACCAGATCCGCCACGCAGCTCGAGACCAAGTGAAGTGCAGAGTGAGAGCGCGTGCAGTCCTCAGCCCTCCACTCTGCACATCTGACCAGCAGCGCGAGACACGCAGAAAGAGACCCCACGCACAGTGCGACTTTGTGGGAACTCCATATTCGGGACAATAGTAGTCTCAGCCACGGCTCATGCGGGTCCGCGCTCAACGGGACGGCACGTGCTTTCACGTAACCGTTGAGGCTTTTGTCATGAGCGCCACTACTGTCACAGTCCGAGGTCATTGCTATCACTCATGGCACATAAGAACTAGAAGGAAGTCTTTAGTGCGGCTGAAGCAGCGCGGGACATGAGTTAGACACAAAGCAAACATGTTTGACTGGACACAGAAAGTCGCGTCTCCGTTTACGCAAGGCCACGCGTCCCGCCACTGGAATCCTTTTGTTGTTCCAGGTGCAGCTAGAAGGAAGCAGCATAAAAGAAAGTCAGATGTTAAACAGATCTAGGGCACCGATCCTTTAAGCACGCACACACACGCGCGCGTCCTTCTTTGCCCCTCTTTGTGGCGCGCCGTCTCTTGGACTTCTTCTGTCATTTTCTTTTTCGGCAGCGACAGTAGCAGTCCTTACAAAACATCAGCGTGGTCCGTGTCCAACCCTCCCGCTTCCTGCGCTCATTCTTCCCTAAAGCACTTCCCTTGTTCGGCGTTACTTTCGAGGACAACGATGCCCAATCACTGAGCGCGTTTTGAGTGGCGATGGTTGTTTCTCGCTGTTTTTTGAAAAGGGGGCGAATCCCAGAGTATTTGTCACACCATGCGCTCTGGTCTCTTAGCTCATTCACACCCTGAGTCCCGACTCGAGCCGAGAACAGATATTGCAGCAGTAGCTGAAGCTTTAAACGCCTTTGCCAGCCCAGCAGGCGTTGTCCTCACCACATTCAGAATGAGAGGGATTTAATAAAATTATTCCCAAAAATTATCAAACAATTTCCAGCTACCTCACATCTCCATAAACCTCACATTCAAAGCCCTGGAATGCAGCAAAGTGACCCCATTACTTCCAGAGAAAAAAAAGAATGAATGGAGTTTTAGGGGACATCTTCACCTAGATAACACCTTCTAAAGAGCCCACCTGAGGAAAACCTCCCAGTCCTCTTGTCAAGCACTCACATAAAGGTGGGATTAATTTACATAAATTGAAACTTTTTCAAACATGAACAAGAAGTCAGCCTATAGTTAAGATCCTGCCATTGTCCAGAACATTGTAGCCAACAAATTATTCTAATCAGACTTAACCACAGCAATTTGCAGAGCTGAGGCATCTGAGGATTTAAAAGACCTTTTTTTTTTTTTACGTCAAACAATCACAACGTAAGCAATAAACAACTAACAGGCAGGCAAAGAACCCCATGAAGCTTTAAAGCTATAGCTTATTGTCTCAATTAATAAATACTAAAGGAAAAGGTTCTTTGTCTGCCCTCTCATTCATTTATTTGAACATGAAGAAAACAGTAAGCTGCTATTTAGGAAGTATAAATATATATGCCACTTACACTCTTCCTGATGACATGTTGTGCCACAGTGTGCGGTGCATATCTTCTCTGTACATTTGCTCAAAGTTCATTAGATACACATGACACCCATCGAATGCTCCGCTGGGATCAGTCTCACACAAGAGGGATGTAAATAAACAAACATCTGACGCACTGAACTCAACGTTATCGCCCATGTCTAAACATGTTAACAGCTGTCCTTTTAACACAAGGTTTTGTCATGTCACACATTTGTTTGCCATAATTTGCAAGAATGCCAGTATTTTCTCTCCACTGCCTTCTTTGTACCTGTGCCTATTTACCATTGACAGTTTGACTGGACTCTCCCCATCCCAGCGCTGCGTGTCCCCTGTCTGCTGTGTTTAGCAGAGAGCAGGGAGCAGGGAGGGAGGGAGTGCTAACACAGAGCGATAGAAGGCCACTGTCCATCACACTAAGTACACGAGCACCCAGCGCCAGACATCTCATCACTGGGCGTCACCGGACAGCTGTCTGGAGGGTTTACAACAAGCTTTTAAGTTCTGCATTTGAAGCAATGTGGCTTGTTTTAAGTGGAGAGTTGAAAGAATACAACTTTATCAGAGTATTTATTTTAGGTGAGACAGGAGCATAAACATTCGGTTGTCTCCAAGTAAAGAAACCAGAAAGGACATTCAGGAATCCTATTCTGTGACAGTGAATAGGTCAGTTTAGACTGAACTTTGAAATCGTTAAATAAATTAAACAAATACTTCACATTTGATTGGTTAAACTGTTTAGCTGTGCATAAATTATTCCACAAATTTTAATGCATCATTTTATCAGTCTTCCCACTCACTTGACTCTTCATTATCGTCTGAATTTGACACTATCCTGGTCTTTAATCCAGTTTGTTTTCAACAGTTGTGCTGCTGTAATTTCTCTCAGGATTTGCTTAAATGCTCAACAGAGATGGAAAAGAGTGACTTTCAGCTCGTCAGCTCGACTTTGCAAGAGGTAAGTCTTGTTCATGCTCATGGTTTTTTGTGCCGTTAAGCATTAACAAGCCAGATAGTAATTGAGGCACTAGGGAGCACGGCTCATTTTCAGCTAAAAAATGTAAACTGAAATCTGAGTGCAAGAGAGGATAGTTTAATTTTAACAGTTTTTTATTGCTATGTTAATGTACTTCAAAAGCTGCTGGACTTTTAATATACTGTGATATTTTAAAATAGTCAAGCGCTAGAGTTTCCATATGTGGCATATCTGCACCCACACGTGTTTATAAAACAGGGGCGCTATCAAATGTCTTTACCTTGAAAAGTCCAGATGACTTTGCTTCAACTTTTCTTTCAAGATGACCTGGATGACTGAGAACCTTCACTGACTCCACTGTTCACCTGCAATTTGTGGCAGATCGCAAAGAATCACTGCAGCCACTGGACACAATCATTGTGAAATATCCGATACATATCCAGAGGCCTTTGTGAATTACCCTGTAAGAATTTGAACACCTGGGGGTGCACACGTAACCGTCTTACCCTATTTGGCAATCGCATGGTTCATTGTAAAACAGGAATCTTTTATGAGGTGCAGTCCATCAGACATCTGGTTTAGATGTTGTATGGGGCAGTCATCTGCCGTGACCTGACTCAGACCTCTGCTGGCCTTTGGGGCCAGAGCTGACAGATCTGATGCATACAAGGAATGAATGTCCACAGGCCTGCTTCCTGTGCCCCGCAGTCACATCTCAACGTGTCCTGTTGAACATTTATCAGGGGTCACATTTTAGTCTGAACTGAAATAGCAGAAAATGTCTTAAACCTTTAAGACACAAAGAAACACTAATTGTGAAGAGTAAGTTTATGTAAAACATGTATTTATAACTCAGACACTGATGACTAGGCAACTGAACAAAAAACCTCAACTGATTCAATTGTCCAAATTATTATTGTTAGAGATGAAAGATTTGATGAAATTGAGAACATTATTCCTTTTTTAGTTGTTTAAATCACTAATAACCACTCCTTCCTTCACACAAGCAGCCCATGGTCATGTGGCCATTATCGGGTGGTTAGTTTAGACTTGAACTTTTTAATGTACAATGCTCATAGGTTTTTGTCTTGACTTGGTCTCTGTTTCATCTGGACATCAACACTATTAGACTAGACTTTAAAGATTAAATATAGAGAGCTGGTAATAGTGCAGTAGAGCCTAAGGAAAACAAAGGCAGAGCAGCAGAATGGAGTGATAGAAATGCGTTTACACTGGGTTTGGCTTGTGTGCAGAGATTGAGATCCACTGCAGCGTGTTTACCAGCCCTCATTGGCAGCGCTCGGCTCATTGCCAACTTTCCACTGAAGTGCCGTGGTCACCCTTCTCCTCACACAAACACAAATGCCATTGCTGTTGTATACACAAACACACACTTCCTTCATTTATCTGTCAGTGCCCCATGAACAGGGCCTCTGCCTCTGTTTAAGATCACCATCAGCCCACTTTACTTTGCTAAAAATGCATACTACATTTACCTGTGAAATTTGTCCAGTTCAGTATTTCCTCAGATAACAGTGTGAAGCATGACTTTATGATCAGCCTTCAACCTTGTGTCCAGATCAATGTATCAGTTAACAGTCTGGAAATATCTTATTGCTGTTTCCTCACACTACTCTCTGAGTCAGGTCATGTTCATGTTCAGTCTGGTTGATTTCTTAAACTAAAAGGATTTTGTCTGAAACATCACTGAACAGGTGCATGTTCTTAAATCTATTCGACAGAGTGGTGGTAGGAAGTAGCTATGCCCAACTAAAAGTAGTGCAATGACAGCCAGTGATTAAATGTCTGTTTGCACACACATGGTTGGATTGGACGGGGGACCCCTTTATGCAGTCTGTGTACATGCAGTCTGGTGGGTTTGGGAGAAAGTCGGGGAGAATACAGTGGCCGCATTAGGAGCTGGTACTTAAGTCACTGGTGTGGGCGGGAGTGCTGCAGGCGGAGAAAGAGAAAATTGAAATGCTGCCTTAGATGAATAATGTAATTCCGGTTTGAGTGGGAATGGAGCCACACATTTTCCTGCATACAGTACATATTCAGGAGAGTTACAAAGTTGCATATATAAGTTTAGAGTTTCACAGATCAAAGTGTTGAAAGCAGCTTTGCCACTGCAGCTCGCTCAGACCCTGTGTCAGTTGGCTGGCGTGGGCCTTTGCTGCTTGTCTCAGACACTAGATATCTGCTGGAGCTGGGGTTTTATGCAAAGGGGAATTTCAGGAACTTGCATTATACATCTTCTTCTCTTTTGGTCTATATAGTACAGATTTACTTACTAAACTTTCTTTCTAATCTTTCAAAAATTACAAAAGAAAACCATAAATAATGGCTTGAGAGGCAAATTTGGAGTAATTGGTCTATGTTAGTCCGACAAATGCCAGGAAAAACACAGGCCGTCCACCTTGTACAAGTTGTGCATGCAGCTCACGAAAGTTAGCTTTCATATGGACGAAAAAAGGAGCTAACTGCTCACTTTTAGTTCTTCGACGTCACTTTACATGTTTTCCTTACCACTAGGAATGCTGTTAGAGCTCGGGCCCAGAACAGATCCTTATAGGCTCTATTCACTTGTCAGGGAAACAGGGGCTCATGGGTAATGTGCTTCACGGCAGCTTTCCAATGGGGAAAAAGGATGAGGTTATTTTTTTTATTTTTTTCCAAAAGCCTCATCACAAGCAATAATCAAACAAAGTCTTGTGTACTGTAAGTTTAAATCCCTGGAACATCCCTCAACAGACACCAGCTCTGTCAGAGATCAGGGACCTTTACTGCAAAAGCCCATTACGCCCAGTGAGGTAACCCTTTCCAAACCGGATGGAAACATGCAATAACACACACACTGCATTTTCAATTGTAACTTTCATGCAAAGACTTACATTTTTCCATCATTAAACATGCCAAAAAATGATCAAACAAAACAAATCTGGCCTATTCTTGCACATCTCAAAGCGGTTGTAATAATAAAGACCAGGGTAGACGTGAATATTCTGTTGGAGAATGTGTCTGGATGTGAAGGGAGGACTTGATAAGCAGGAGGAATTTCAAGTGTGCGCTCTTAGTCTCTCAGATGTCAGGCTGTCTTTTCAGCAAGCCATGCAGGTCAACTTTGCTACAGATAAACACCAATGGAAGTTATATTTCTGAATGACTTGTCAGGCCATCTGTTGCAATAAAAAAAAAAAAAAAAACAAATAGGAAGGAAATAAAAAAGGGAAGTAGATGAAGAAATTGGCCAAACTGGTGATAACGCAGAGGGAGAATGAGAGTCACCTTGAAGCTTAAGCGGTGTGTGTTCTTCTATTGATGTCTGACAGCTACGCTCCCTTTCTATGTTTTGTAACTTTTATTTGGGACAGAGGCTTTTAAGCTGCCATGTATCCCCCTCTGTTTGTAGCGTTTATTCTGGTTGCCATCACAGAGCGTGGCGCCGGCTCACATCAGGCTGCTCTTGGACTTACAACGGGAAGGAGAAGCAACTGATCCTTAAAGTGTGTGGTCCCTGAAAAGAAAAAAAAAAGGAGAGGCCTCCATTTGCAAACTCTCACTCATGCCTTTTCTGTCTTCTGTCATCAACATTTTATGGAAAACACCTACATGGATGATACTCTAAATAAAGACTTTTAAGGCAAAGTTTTTGAGGGAATACAAAGTGTTTCCTCCTCATCCCTCCATCGACTGGGGTGGGTTTAAATAAAAAAAAAAAAAAAAAACTCATTAAAAACTGCACAAGGAGCTTTATTTAGTCTTCCCAGTGGCTGTTTGACGTCACGTAATGGAGAAAAGGCACTCTTAAATAAACGGACAAAAATGAGAATCCTCTCTGACAGCTTATAGTTGTCATTCGCTTAAGCCTGAGCATTGTAAACATCCCCCAGCCTTGAAAAACATTCTGACACTGGCCTTGTTTTATATTTACATCACGAGGAATTACATTCAAATGCAAGGTTTTACATCCACAACATTCAGACTAAGTCTCAGCCAACCTGCACAGAACAGTTGTCACAATGTTTATAAAATGCTTGTCCCATTATTACGCATTCATTTTTTTCCAAAGGTGCAGCCTGCCACTTTCTCAGAAGGTGTTGAAGCACTCTAACTGCTGACTTTGTTGACAAGATTGCCATGGCAATTGACTCAAACATAACTCTGTCAGTTAGCGGCGGCTCAGCTGAAGCATTCGACTGGATTACGTTGTAAATGCTGTGTTTTGTCGGTAATGAGGATTTCTCTGACTGACAGTGTAAACACAGCCTCGGAGTTGGCAAAGGAAGACAACGAGTGTTTAATTTACCCCAAGAGCCTTTCATGTCATCAACACGACTCACTGGATAAAGTTAAAGGGGATAAATTAGTTGAGCAAAGTACGTCTGCCCTTGTTAAAAGATGTTGGGCTTTCACTGGCCTCTCTTTTGTTTGGAGCAAAGGAGATTTGGTTCAATTTACACAAGGCATGTGTGCCCCAGGATACACTGAACCAGGCCTGTGTCTGGAGTGTTTATAAGACACACTGTACCAACACATCCCAGTTGGCCTTTAAAGGTAAAGCCGCCCAAAAGATTCATGATTGTGTTGAAATCATTGGTGAAAATGAAATATACACACATGGAGCCTGGGCAAATCCTCAACATATTTTAGACAAACATAGTATTAACTGGAAAATAGATGTAATTTTGCCCGTAACGTTTATGGCATCTAAAAGAAACAAAAGCAGGCACTCTTTCATTATAAAGAAAACTGTTTAACATACAGTAGAAGTGAACTATAAAAACCTGCATAAACCTGTTTATAATAGAATAAATTGTGAGATTCATTTGAGGCCCATAAAACATGCTCTTTCACTTTGTCACAGTTTTGTTCTTAAAAAGATGTCACATCACACTCAGATAGCACTTTGCTGGCACCTGTGAGAGGTAGAGCAGTGGACGTTCACGGGCACCTGCATTCTCCTCTGTGTCCTTCATATCTGTACTGGCACGCTCTCATACAGTGTCCCTGCTGGTCCGCTTATACTGGCCTTCCCCCAACTCAGCACTGATGAATAGATCACTAAGTTTTACTCAAGGGCGTCCTCTGTGTTCAGCTGCTTTTTTTTTTTTTGTATTGACAAAACATTATGATCAGTTCTGTCCAGTTGTACATAAGATCTGCAGGAAAACCCAAAACAGGACAGGACAGGACATCAACCTACTTTAATGAATACATATACAGTATGAAGTATCTTAGGATTTTTCTGCCATGTCTGCATTATGCACCACCTGTTCATGGTTCACTGGAAGGCTTAAATACTTAATGTACGTAAATGGTATATGTTTAAAATTTTAAACAAACCCCTTTTGCGTGACCTATGCATTGGAAATGGTTCTTTCACTGTCCCATGAATTCCCATGTGGTATGTGTTTCCCAGCAGCCTTTGAAACAGAAGACAAGTCCTACAATGACCGGAGTGTGTTATCAAATATTCCTCAGATTGAGATGAGCCTAAATTATATGTATTGTCACACTGCTTCTCTCACATGCTGGAGATTTAAATATTAAAATATATCAATTATTAAGTGATGCCATCATTAGAAATCAAAGCAAGCAAAAGTAATTGTTTTTTGGTGCACATGGAAGGGTGTGCACCAAAAACAATTACAAAATGTAATATTTACCGGACTCACTTGAGAAGAGGTGATGGGTGCAAATCAAGTGAGTGTTATCCTGACCAAAGGCCCAGGTCATTTCCTCTGTTGTTCCAGGTACAGAGCCATGTGTGCTGGACTTTCCCTCTATCACTACCTCAGTCGAACCATTCCCAGAGGACAGGCATCAACATGGTCCAAGTGGTAAAAGCCAAAGACAAGAGCGTTCAGGCAGAGCAGACTCTGATCTAATCTGCACTGGGTAAGAAAACCCAGCAGGCCTCCTTATTCCTCTGGTGCATAAGGAAAGTGCTTCCTCCTCTGCGCACTGCACATGTAGAGCTCCTCAGTTAGCGTCAGTGGCCAGATTAAGCCCACAGTCCAAGCACTCAGGAATCCAACGATAAGAGGGATGAGTGTGCACTGATGTACAGTGAGTGAGAACCCAAAGCTGCAGAGACATTTACACATCAAGGAGATGTGGTTATTTCTAGCTTTGGGCACCATGTTGATCAGAGACACAGCACAGGATCTCAGAAGACCATTGAGTTTCCTTGGCGGGTGAGACAGTTCATTCCCAATGATTAACTGAAGATCCACTGTAGACTGATGGAAGAACACACCTAGAATCACATTGTTTGACTTGAAGGACTGACCTTACTTTGTCCGTCAGTGAACCTCTAGACTAATCCTGAATCAAAATTTACTGACACTAGTATCTACTGTTGAGGAAATCAGCCATTACTTTATGGACACTGACACTGACAAAGTCAACATTATGTCCTTGACGTTGATGAATTACATTTGAGTAATTTGAAGTACCACATGGTAATGGCTGAACGACTCAGTCAGAGCATCTGCTGATAACTTGGTGCCAGATCTATTAGCAGTGTTCCAGGGAAGGTGGAAGTAGGATGGATCTGGGATATTCTGTGTTAGATGGGCCTACTGTTATGGCAAAAAGCTGTATGTTTTTTTAATCCACTGTTTGCAGCCAAGAGCATGTTTTTGATGATGGTGGGAGAAACCGGAGTATCCGGAGAAAATCCACTCGAGCTTGAGGAGAACATACAAACTCCTTACATAAAGCACACAGTTATGAATATAAATAAAATGTTAGATTTAAAACAGGGGAAGAGGATTTTTGGTCTACACTGGTTGAATGCCCCGTCATGGCCTCTCTCAATAAAACAATCTACACTTGACCAATACACATGAAAAACAAGAGCCGCCAGGACATTCAGTTTACTTTTGTGCTCCAAGGTTCATAGAGTAAAATGCAGGTCTCACCAGTGCACTTTATAAGATAGAAGAAATGTCATAAACACAGGTTTTTATTATTCTATGATTCACTCATCATTGGCCAATGCTTAAGGGACACATAACTGAAGAGATAGACTCTGATCTACAAAACCAAGTAAAGTCAAACCATGCTTTGTTATAAATCAGAGTGCTATGTGTGCATTCTTTTTCTCATTTAACTGAGCATGCGTTTCTTTTCATGCATCAGTCGATGAGTGTGGTTGTAATCAGAGCTCTGAATGTATGCTTTGCTAACCCAGGATGTAAAATGGAGGGATGAATACAATGAACTTTTATAAGTGCTGGCAAATCTTACAGATACAAATACAAGGGTTTTTATGCAGACATCAGCTACTTTGCTGTTCTTGCTGTGGCTTTCCAGCTCAGCTAACAGCTGCTGGTAATATGAACAGAGTTCATTGAAGCGACGGGCAGAGAGTCTGCAGCATGAATGAACCACGCTTGTGGGGAGCGGGGCACTGAGGTTACACTGGAGACGCTGAGGTGGCCACTACTAATTAAGTAATGACACAATACATCCAGTAATTCTTTTGCTTTGTGCTGTTATGCTATTTATCCTCATTTATAAACCAGACAATGGAGATCCATTCCTGATGCTGATGACAAACGGAAATACTTTAAACATAACATTGTGTAATCTGGTTAAACACATCTTTAAGAGAAAATAAATACTGAAAAGCAGTGGTTGGCTCCTGGTTGTGTTTATCATTTTGTCATTTTTTAAAGCTGAGCAAAGTGAACTGTGAGAGTGCCAGCTGGAGTAAAGGCCCGTATATCTGTGACATAACAAAAGCTGCATTTTTGTATATGTGGATCTTTGGTGTTCCTGGAGCAGTGGGAAATAAATTACCCCTCATGGGTAGAAATATTTTTTGAGGATTTAAGGCATTGTTTTAGAGTAAAGGCAGTCATGGATAGAAAATAAGTGCATTTGGTTCAGTTAGAGCAAAATAATGGCATTGAAAAAATGTTATAATTACTTGTGAGCTTTTTACTCTATGTCATAAATAGAAGGACATGGCATATAGTGACATCAACATGGATGCATTTTCAATTTAGAGGTCACAAGAGTCACTGCTAATAGAGTTGTCATGATTAACAAGCTTTAATTAAGATTAATTGTATCATTTATTCCTCTTTACTTAGTGCATAAATCAAGTGTGACAGCGCTGTCCTGAGTGAGGCTGCAGGGCGACTACTGAGGGTTGACATTCACACACAGCCCTCTCAGGGCAGGTGGTTCTTAGGCTACAAGGATTTTGACAAACTGCATTAGCTAACACTTGACTCTGACTCTGAGGAGGGAGTTCAGACTGGCTCTCAACAAACTCTCGGAGTTCTGTTTACCTCTCGGACCACACTAGAAGATAGTCTATGTGACAAGGAAGAATGTGAGGGATACAGTGCACATCAGGACACCCACAGAGGGAAACACTTGGATAACAATGTCTGGAAGGACAAAGAGACAACTTTATTGCCACTTGAATATAGAATGAAACTGTAAGCTCTTGTGTTCTTCTAAAGGACACTGGTGTATAACAATGAAATCAACCAAAAAGATACTGGAAATGGATTTAGTCTGACCAAGTTATTGTGAATTAGACAATGTTTGGCAGAGCTGGGGTTTACTAATGTTTTAGTCCTTGAACTGTCTGTTGGAAGAGAATCTCTGGACATTTACCACAATGCCTGCCACCCCCAGTGTTTGTCTGTTCCTTTGTCGGGACCAGACCTAAAGGGGGAACTTTCCAGCTGGACCATGGCCCTGCTGTAATCAGCAATCAGCAAAGGAATCTGTTTGGTTAGCAGTGTGCAATTAGATGGTTTCATAGCATTGCCTCACATTTTGTTTTTGGGGAAAAGGTCTGACTTTAAAAAAACAGAAGATGGAAACAAGCCAAGCCTCTTCAATCTAATTAAATGTTTAAAATGTATTTATTATTCAAAAGACATTATTTTACAGACTATAACAAACTGGGCACAATGATGGGCACAACAGGATGTGGTACTGTTGATCGATGCAGTTTGGGAGCTCTATCTACAATGTTATTGGGAAAATAAGAACAAAAGCGTTTAATTGATTTGATTTCTGATTATGTGTTCTACAATTCTGGTAAAAGGAAACCTACATCTCTGAGATTTAAAACAGAACTGTCACCATCGAGGTACACTTCTCGACAGAGGCTTAATGTAAAAAAAAAAAAGAAATGAAGTGTATTGAACAGGCAATAAATAAATGATCACTAGAGGTAAAAAGAACGATTAAGTGAGTGCTTTAATGGGATGGAAATGTTTTTTTTAAAAAAAGCAGGTAGTCTTTAACAGTAGATTAGCCAAAAATCAAGTGCAAACGCGTTTTGACTACAGCGTCTCTCCATTGCTCTGATGAAGACACTGTAGACTTTAAAGGAATATATATATTGTAGGATTTTTTTTCACCTAGACTGCCTCACACTCTGGCTAGTCTATTCTGTTTCTACCAATTTATGAGTCAGGAAAAAACTTCACCAATTTATTCACAGATAAAACTGAATAAAATGTATTACACTTAGACTATTATCAGAAAGTTATGCACATGACAATAGTAAAAGAGGTCAAACTCGTCAACACTGCAATAGCCTCCTGTAATAGACAACATTTGGAGCACTTGGCTGTAGGTGAACTTGTCAGAGCACCTGAGGCATGGCCAGACACATGGAGCATATGTTAATTCAATTGAGGGTAATAATTTGTTTCAATCAAATTATCCCTAATGGAAAACCTAATATAATAGCAAAGTACAAAACATACGTCACAGCTGTCTTCCAGCAGCCATTAGTGTCATTCTGCTCCTCTCACTGTTACGGCGCTCACTGGAGCTGTAGGCTATAGTTGCTGACTTGGAAGTACTTGAAAAAGTTTCACTGAGCTGGCAGAGATGATAGATTCTGTTGGTCACATTGTTTTTCCAACATCCCTATTTGGCTGTTCTGACCCTGTCATTTATAATGGCTCTGCTCCATGTTTAATTCATACAGACTCGGCTCACTAAGGCACCGTAGAGGAGGCTTTTTTTTTGCATTTTTTGCATATTTGATCTGAAATGTATGAAGATTTATGTTGAGCAGGCTGCACATCAGACTCCAGTCTTTATGCTAGTGTCCTATACCAAGTGTCTAGAATTAACACGCCATATGTAAATACCTTAAGTTAACAAAGACACAATGTGTGTTTATCAGTGCTACTGTGGTGGCATTGGCTGGGCTCTCTCCATGTTGCATCAGAGTCCTCAGTCCTCACTCTGCAGGCGCCGGCTCTGCAGCCTAATTAGGCTCACCAGGAGCTGCTGTCAACACCACCATCGTGAGCTTCAAAGCACGGGCTCACGCTTGTGATCTGTCTAAATATCTCTTTCATGAAGCCCACATGATATCAGGCCCGCTGGAACAAAAAAGGTCACAAGGAGAAAGGAACAGGAGTTAGTGTTAAGTGTCTGAAGCTTGTGTCAGACACACATGTGGACGTTTCCATCTGTCCACACAAACAGCTGTTATTGCTGTATTTACAGGGGGCTGGTGGCCACTTAGGGAGCTGCTCTTGTTTCATCATTGTTGTTTAGTGGCGAGGTGATGACTGATACAACAATAATTGGGAATTTAAATCTGAAAATATGTGAAATGTGAATAATGTTATAAAACACTAAGATCTGCATCCCAGTGGAATGAAATCCAGCCATATACATATTTGTGCAGGTCATACAAGGAATAAGTGGTGGACAGTTCGCACAGTGATGCCATTGTACAGCCATCTCTATACATTAAGTTTTGCCCAAAAGAATGAGCTGCGAAACCGCAAAGTGAAAAAGTGTAATCTAAGGAACGGGCGCTGTGGTTTTACAAAAATACAGTACAAGCAATCCTTTCTAACAATCTACATTCTACGAGGGAGAATTAGCCTACATTGCTCAAACCAAGGCTGGAAACATGGTTGAGAGTGAGTGCTACAGACATTCTTTGAGTGTTAATGTCATTATGATGGCCTGACTGTTGGTCCGCAAACTGACAGACCATCATCTCCATGTGGCCTGCAGGCACGCTTGTGGTCCCCGTCTCTCTCGAGAAAGAGGCACAGAGAAATGTGTAGCTGTTTAAAAGTTACATAAGAGAATATTGGTGATCATCTTTGTCGAAGGACTGTGGTGGTGGTGGTGATGGCAGTGGTGCTTGTGGTCCAGCTGGAAGAGTCTAATCATATACCGCCGAGTTGTCTGCAGTTGAAGGCATGTTCCCCAACAGGAGGAGGATAAGGGTGGAAACAAAAATATTTTTTAATGTAAAAGGTATGATCTAATGGATAATGTGCTATACGAACATGAGGCTGAAAAACAAGCCAGTGGCTTCAGAGATCCTCTCACAGGCATGGTCAGAATATGCATATATCACGGCAGTATGCACATCCTTTAATTTATTTTCTGTTTCATGTTAGGTAGTTGGGAATGCGTTTTAAGTTGGTATCATGGGATTCAAACTCTGGTCTCCCTGTGCCCATCTCTCTGCACTAACTGCACTGTTGTTGGTGAATCAGTGGCTCCTGTGATTAACGGATTACTGTCCAGGCTTAACCCTGCCTCATGCCTTAAATGTTTCAGATACGCCTTGAGGATAAGTAGGAATTGGTAGGATAAGAAGGTGCCTATTTACATTTAACCCTACCAGTGTGCAGGACCATTGCAATATTTGAAACCAATGCTAATATTAAGGGTGAACACAAAACAATGAACGGCTAAAATGTGTGAAGTTATAAACACAAATTCTCCCACATGCGAAGCCGCTTCTACAGGACAGCCTAGTCAACACAGAGGTTCATAGAAATACCAGTTTATAATTTCTCTGAATCAGACAAACCCTAACTGTTGCAATTCATTAACTAAGGGTTTGGTGGTATCAGACAAGGACACTACATACGTCACGGCCCCTATGAGTTCAAGAGGCTGTAAACGACCACAGTAGATAATTAACACTTTATTATCTGACATTGGTTAATTCAGATGGCAGGAATGTGTCAGATCTGATAAGTGGGGCACTCACTGCATCTGTAATGTCATAAGGTCACCACAACACTGCTGTAAAACTCTTAGCCAGTCCTTAGTGCGCATTTTCCCAGAGTCTCTATCAACAGCTATAAACGTATCTCTGCACACTTCCTCTGTCGTAAATAAAGCGCTAAAGATTTGTAACGTTAAAGGAAAATGGAATTATTATATCCAGTGTGATTATGTATGTTTATGTCACAGCCTCTTCTAAAAATATTTGTAAGATATTTATAAAAGCATGTGAAGGCACTGTCCACCACAAAAAACATGTCTGTGTAGGACTTATGGAGTGCTCTGTTCCCTTTTCTCTCACTTTCCTCTGTCTGTCTTTTTCCTCTCAGACCCCAGCCTCCTCCCACAGACCCATCAGCCTGCTCTATCTCTTAATGTCAATCAGAAACAGAGAAAGACTGCGGGCTACACATCTCAAACAAGCCATAGTGAAGGCAGTTGGATTAACTGCAGCCAGGACACAGGGGATGTGTTCCCACTGCAGCGCTTTGTGAATTTCAAATGGTGCGCAGTTACCTACTGCAGAGCACCGCTGAGGCAATACATGCTGCAGGCTGACAATAAGTATGACATCGGACAGCAACATAAAGAGCACTTTGTTCCATTAATCTAGGTTTTACCATGAGAAAGCGCATCAGAGTGGGAAAACGGAGACAGGAGACACAGTGTGCAGGGCTGTAGTGAGAACCACAGCTCTCCGCTACATGACAATCTAATAAATCAGCTGACTGGCTTTTTTATGTGTGTTTGATCTTCAGTGTGTAACTACTGTGAGTCTGATATGCCAGCAGTAAAAAGATAAACCGTGCAAAAGGTACAAAGCCATCTATCACCGTGTGCACTGTTCCGGGGACCTTTCTGTTGTCTTAATCTGCCATATGATTGGATAACCTGATTGGAGGCCATCTGAGGTCTCATTTTAAGTATTTTACACTTTAGAATACAATTTATAGCCTCATAGTACAACAATGTAGGCAGAATTTGCATTTGTGTGATGTATGTGCCATATGTGCCATAGGTCAAAAATGGCTCCTAAATGCTCCCAGATGTATAATTATGAGTAGGTGCTGGCTTCCTTTAAGTTACAATCTTTACAACTTGAATCTTTTTTGACACAAAGTCCTTTTCAAGGGAAACCAATTCAACCAGTTTGGACCAGATTAGTTTTCTTTAGTAAAAACATGGAATGATGAACCCCTTTATTCAGACCAATGTGGATTAAAATGTATTTATCTGGCTAATATTTTCCCATTGACTGGATAATTAACCATTTGTCAACCCCCTTTTGGAGCTACATTTCTTCTGAATGGGCAGAATTTGGTTGGCCTGTTCCTATTGTCCTGTTTATGTTTGGCGGGGATTCATTTCCAGACCTGTAGCATCCATGTAACACAGTTAGTTTCGCTGACTGTAAGTGTTCAGTATGAATAGAGTAAAGAATAGATTTGGCCAAATCAAGTGAGAGAGAGAAATTAGTATCTGCTTGCCATTTGAAGCACCACCGTAATCTTTTTCTGTCCTCTTCATTATTCTTACATTCACAGACATTACATTCTTTTGATGTCAAGGAAATTAATTGATTTTGTCTCTTGTGACATCTCTAATCACTGCAAAGTTCTCCACTATCCTCCTCCGTCAGGTTAGCAGACTCCCCATTTCAGACGCTGCATTTCTTAGCTTTCCCCTGAAGAACCAGCTTTAGGCCCACAGACCAAAACAGCTTGGACTTAGTAAAAGAAAAGCAGAAAAAATTACATTTAAGAGACATTTAAAAGAGTTGGTGCCAATCGTGGATGATGGTCAGGTTTATACCAGCACTACACGCTAATCTGAATCCAAGCCTCAAATGTCATGCCATTCTCTCCCACAAAGATAATGTTCAAAGTGTTGTGCAATACCGTACCGTCTGCTGTGGGCCGTGTTGCATCATGGGTTGGATGATGTAAGCTGCTGAAGACCAGGAAATGCAAATCCAGCTTAACTTTTCTACTTCTCTGATATTGTCCCTGAACTAACACTGCATACACCTGTCCCTCATACTTCTGAAGCACAGAGTCATTTCTCAAAGTGAAGCCCTCCCAGAAGAAACACATGACGATTATGTCAGAACAGGGTTACAATCAGCACAAGAAGACAAACATGGAATCTGGAAGAACTCTCCTTGCTTCAGAGAAAACAGTGGGGAATATGAATGTGGTGAAAAGAAGGGAATGCATAAATTATTACAAAAGAACGTGGTGATCAAAACAGGAACACTGTGGGTGGTTGAGTTCCTTCGTTCTGATGAAGATGGGGACCACTGCGTGCGAACACATGTCTGAGCTGTCGCGGCCATTGCCAGATTCTGCGACACATCTAAGAGCTGGCGTCACTGTCAGGATTCCAATTCGATCGAATGGAATAAAAGTTATTTGATTCATGTGAATCCCACCCACAGCCACTGAACCTCACCGCTGCCCCATTTTTCCACTTCAAAGCAGTATTGACCAATTGCTTTTTATGCTTTCTGAGTTAATATTTTTGTACGGTGAGGGTTTACAGACTCATGTGTAGTTCTCGGTGGAGCTGGTGTACTTTTGGTAGCACCTCAGGGAGCAGAAGAACAAAGCTTAGATCTGAAACACAAGGGTTAATAAAGATAGGTTCAAACAACACGCAACATACAGGGATCTACATATTTCACACAGATTTCTGCATAGTCAAGTGAATACAGATTTTTTTTTTTTTGTGGTGAATGAAGCAACTTCAAATTGGAAAGTATTAATCACACGGACAAAAAGAGACACTTTGCACTTTAGCTCATTAATTTGAAAGGAATTAACCTCAACAAAGACCCGACAGCAGCTGGAATATCTCTCTATTGTCTATTTGTCAGCAGGACTAAATTAGATGTTTTGAAAAAATTAAATAATTTTGCATTAATTTGTTGTTGCTCCTTTTTCAGTCATCCAGAGAAATGTAAATTTATGATTCTTTTTTTTTAGTAGTCTTTTTTTCAGTACTTGTTGTAGAGCTTGGCTGAATCTGCCGAAAATGGCCAACTCTCACATGTGGATATTTGTTTATGTTAGAGGTATGTGAGAGAAAATGTATGTTCAGAGTATGATAGGCACACAGGAGTTTGGTATTAAAGCATGTGGACTGATAATTGGTTTGGGTGTTTGTGAGGGTGAAACACATTTGGCTCATCATAGCACCTTAATCCCTTTGCTTACAGTATTTGCAACCAAACACTACGAGTGTGTGAGCCGTGCACAAGGGCTGAGAGATAACCTGGTGATGTGACAGTCTATCGCAGTGTGACAGCAGGTCGTGCGTCACTCCGAGCCACAGACAGGAAGAAACCGAGGCAGGAAGTAGGCCACCGAGAAAACCTCACATCACTTTTAGAGGGAGAATAAGAACAGGAGTTTATAATAACAGCACTTAAACATATTAGTACATGAGCTGAAATAAAGGCAAATCAAACACTGCAAGTCCAGAGTAGAGAGAGAAGAGGCAGGCGCATGATAACAACTGTTAAGTAAGAGGCTGTGGTTCTCAGATGGAAAAGCCACTTCACAGAGGAAGTATTTGTGCTTAGAGAGGAAGATGAAAAGCATCAGTTTAAAGATATGCATATTTGGAGAAATGTGCAAGTAGCATAGCCTGCATTGAGAAGTTAAAAGAAATTATGAGACAATGGTTAGCGACAAAAAAAGCTGCTTGACCACAAGGGCTGTGCAAAATGGACAAAAAAATCATATTGCAATTTCTTTAATGAATATTGTAATAGCAATTTTATTTGCAATTTTTTCAATTGTTTTTGCTTTTTCAAACATGCTACACTCTAAATGTATTCAGTGCATACCAAAACATTTCATAAACTTTATATACATTTAAACTGCAGCACATTGTGGCCGAACTGCGCGTGGCACTGGGGGCACATTTACGTATAGTACAATAAATAAAATAAAAAATCAATTGAATTTACAATTTGACAGATTGTGTTCACAACATAAGTACATAATTTTATTGAATTCATTCAAACAGAACATATCTCTTTCACGTTTAATATTTCTGATTAATACTCACTAGTTTGTGGATCTTACTATATGAAAGGTGTTAAATGTTTTTTGGTCTATTTGTGTTGCTCATGTTCGCAGTGTTTAAGTTACATCTTGAGGGAGGGCTGTCATATTTAATAAAAGCTGACTGGCCCAAATGACCAGTTTTTAGTTCATGCTGAAGCTTGTCCAAAGCAGACGGGGCGACAAAGCTGAATGCTTTTTATTGTCATTTCTAACTCGAGGCACAGTTAGATGAAGTACAGTACAGGAACATAAGGCATAAAGGTGTTTGTTCTCTGAAGAAACATGCTCAAGTAAGATGGAACTAATCCAAGAAGAGCTTTGTAAACCAAAATCAGCCAAAGTGTGTATCTGCGTACACTCAAAGACGGCCAGCCTGACTTAACATAAAGTTGAAGTTAAAGTGCGAAAGTGAGGCGACTACATCCAGCGACATATCTCAGGGCACAATGATAAACAGTAATTAAGGACTGTAGACATCTAGAAGAAGCACACATATAAAGTACATCACAATAGTCAAGTAAAGGCAAGAAAGTTGCAGATACTATAAGTTTCTTGGCTTTGAAGGAGAAACAGGATTTATTTCTATAGAAGAAGCATTTCCATTTCAATAGGTTTCTCTTTAATCTTTCCTGGTAACTCATTTGCGAGAAAACAATACGTTTGGTTTTGTTTCTATTTAAAACAATTTTAAGATTCTGCAGGGGTGATTGAACAATGTTAAATGTTCATACACCACCACCAACAACTGCCTGCTCCACTTTTCAAGACAAAACATAACACAGTACAGTAAGATTAAATTAATCTAGATCAGGGTTACACATTGTACTAATGTATCCTTATTGTACTACTACACTTATTGTAAGATAATAAAAATGGAGTCAGATAAAAAAGGATTAATACTTTTTTATATTTCAGTCTGCAGTTTTGTGGGCCCAAGCAAGCAAAAAAAGACTTCATTATAATATCAAGGAAACCAGAATACCTGTGTGTGAATTTGAATAAAAACAAAAGAAAAAGAGAGATTTGACTATAAACAAAAAAGCAAAGCATTAAAAAAACAAAATCAATGCTGGCCAAACCGATGAAAAAAAAAAGCAGTTGTTTGGTTAGTGTGTGAGGTATCTCTCCTTCCAGTCAGCATGACAGGAGTGTGTTTGGAGATGAGGAAGCTGGTCTCACTTCCCTCTTTATATCAGTGGGCTGGGGCTCGTGCGTCATCACAACTTATGAAAGTGTTTACAGTCAACGGCACTGTCAGTCACTCCTGTAGAAGCACATCTGAACCAGCCATCTGTCCTTCACCGCAATTTATTGTAAAGCAATCTTTACCCGCTGAAAATGTATTGAAGTGAATCATTGAGCACTTTCCATTTGGGATTAATGCAGTGTTCAGTCTGTAAAACATGATATTACAATATACACTCACCTAAAGGATTATTAGGAACACCATACTAATACTGTGTTTGACCCCCTTTCGCCTTCAGAACTGCCTTAATTCTACGAGGCATTGATTCAATGACTGTGGGGGCCATTCTAGTTCAGTGAACTCATTGTCATGTTCAAGAAACCAGTCTGAAATGATTGGAGCTTTGTGACATGGTGCATTATCCTGCTGGAAGTAGCCATCAGAGGATGGAGACATGGTGGTCCTCAAGGGATGGACATGGTCAGAAACAATGCTCAGGTAGGCCGTGGCATTTAAACGATGCTCAATTGGCACTAAGGGGCCTAAAGTGTGCCAAGAAAACATCCCCCACACCATCACACCACCACCAGCCTGCACTGTGGTAACAAGGCATGATGGATCCATGTTCTCATTCTGTTTATTCTGACCCTACCATCTGAATGTCTCAACAGAAATCGAGACTCATCAGACCAGGCAACATTTTTCCAGTCTTCAACTGTCCAATTTTGTTGAGCTTGTTCAAATTGTAGCCTCTTTTTGCTATTTGTAGTGGAGATGAGTGCTACCCGGTGGGGTCTTCTGCTGTTGTAGCCCATCCGCCTCAAGGTTGTGCGTGTTGTGGCTTCACAAATGCTTTGCTGCATACCTCGGTTGTAACGAGTGGTTATTTCAGTCAAAGTTGCTCTTCTATCAACTTGAATCAGTCGGCCCATTCGTCTCTGACCTCTAGCATCAAAAAGGACCACAGGACTGTCACATACTGGATGTTTTTCCCTTTTCACACCATTCTTTGTAAACTCTAGAAATGGTTGTGTGTGAAAATCTCAGTAACTGAGCAGATTGTGAAATACTCAGACCGGCCCGTCTGGCACCAACAACCATAATCTCGAAATAGCTTAAATCACCTTTCTTTCGAATTCTGACCTTCAGTTTGGAGTTCAGGAGATTGTCTTGACCAGGACCACAGCCCTAAATGCACTGAAGCAACTGCCATGTGATTGGATGATTAGATTTTTGCATTATTGAGAAATTGAACAGGTGTTCCTAATAATCCTTTGTATTACTTGATATATTCAGGAAGAACAGTAAGAAGGCCCTTAATTGACAAAAAATAAACGGACAAGTCTTTCTTTGTGGAGTTCTCCCATGCTCAGGTGGGTTTTCTCCAGTTACTCCAGTTTCTTCCACTAACATCACAACATGCTATATTCTCCAGATAGGGACATGACTGGGGTACTTGAAAACATATTTATATTCATGATATTGTTATAGAAATTATAATTCAATCAATTCAGTCATCTGTGGAAAAATTACTATTTAGCATTGTGTCAACATGCATTTTTTACAAACCTCACCACTTCTCTATGTCTTTAACCTGCCTTCATTTACTCATTAACACGCACCATTATCTACTATGGCACTATAAAGTGTGTTTATGTTGATGCTCACTCATTACCTGACTAATGATTTATGGGTCACTTCTCTTTAAGGGTGTGTACACAAATGCATGATGAATGAGCCTCCTAGCCCACCATTAGCCTGGGCCATGTTTTTTATTCACACGTTAAGTGTTGTAGCCTGCCCTCAGTCTATATCTTGCACACTCATTCATTTATGCATGAGAAAAGAGGCTTTTATAAAACTCATCAAGAATGCACTTAACACAAAGGCCATTGAAACAATAGAAAAGCCACCACATAAATGGAATCAACTGGATTTTTCTGTATAAATATGAGTAAATAGTTAGAGGCATTCTGCAAAACCAGCGCCATATTGTATTTTAAATCAGACCAAATGCCTGAAGAAAGACATGGGAGAAAGACAGACACAGGAAAAAGAGAAATAGGGAGAGCAAGTGTGGCGTAGCACTGTTTATTTAACAGAGAGCGATTACGATCGGACAAGGTGAAGGCAGCGTTTTTGCGAAGGGTGTGATCCCCGAAGAGTGGGAACATTGGAAGGACAGACAGAAGGAGGGGGCAGAATATTTGAAACGAGAGATAGACAAAGAGGAAGGAAAAAGATAGAAAGGAGCAAAACAGAAAGAAAACATCTGGGAGCCATCAGAGAGTGAAAGAAAAAACGCTAGGCTCAGCTTAAAATCTGGCCCCACTACACTGGCTGCCTACTCGCCTGCCTCATATCCAACACCTTCTCTCCAAAGACCCAACATAGAGGGGGTGCAGCGGCCATCTTTGAGCTCTGCAGGCTGCTCCCAACAGATGCATGCATATACATACGTGTAGATTTGAACTGCGTCTGAAGTCAGCTGTAAATGCCATATATCCACACAACAGGCAGTTCTAAGATTGATATGGAACTGTAAAATACAACATTGTGTTCTGTGTAATATTTTTCACTATAGTGCCTTTGTCAATGAACATTCTTTTAGATGAAGCTTATAAGGCGTTCTACTTTCATAGATGGTGAGAAGAGTTAACCTCAGCCGATGTGCACTTGAGGACTCAGAGGAAAATAGAGTTTCTGAGGTGGTTAGTGGGGAGTAAGCGCTGGGTGGCATCCGTCCATGTCTGCAGTCAACGGTTACGGCACGGCTAATGTGATGGCATGAGCAGAAATGTCAGTCACCCGGGTCCAGCAGTTGTGTAAAAAGCTGTAGCTAGTCAACAAACTGTCACATTCAAATAAAGATGGAGCTGATTAGGCTATAGAAGCTAAAAATAGATATAATAAAGATGTTGGGTTAAATAATGTTTTTGTCCTTTAAGGATTTCTTGGGTTGTAGCCTTTATATAGAAATATGTGTGCAGCGCGCTCGTGGGACCCAGGTTTGGTTCCCGTGTATTGTTCTCGTCCTGTTTTCTTTCTGTCTACTGTCCTATCGAAAGGCAAAATGGTCAATAGAATTAGAAAAAAGTTGTCTGATAAGGTTTTTGTAAAGTAAAGACCAAGAATAAGAATACACTGTCTCAAAACTTACATCATATAAAATAGGTTTAATCATGTATAAACTTCTAAATCTTTGGAAAAATATCTAGCTGGTAAAATATTTTTAACATTTGGTAACAAGAATTTATAATTTTCTTATTACAAATTTGTCATTATAATAATGTACTGATATGGCCATACACAATAATGTTTTGTTTCAGCATGCAGAAAATACATTATTTTATGAATTGATGTAGAATGTGTTTTTGCATCGAAATCAAATCTATAACAAGTCTAATTTCTTCTGGTAATCCTTCTCTGAAGACACACATTGATATGTAAATTGTTGTCTCGAACAGCTGAATGGTTATTAAAACGGGAACCGATTGAAAAAGATTTAGGGATGACCCCCGTAATGTGTTCATCCCTGTGCCCCGCTGTCCAATGTTCTCAGTGTAACAAGCTCTGTCACAGCCATAAGCCTCACAATCATTACTTAATAACTCTTTTCAATACTTTCTCGACAGAGCAGAGATCAAAGAAAAAGTGCTGTTGCCGATTTCATTTCTGATGTACATATATATATATATATATATATTTGTATATATAAATGTGTTTAATTACAGCAATAGTAGAAGCTGTTTGAAGAATGTACAAAATGAAGACCAATAAAAAACGTTTTAGGATTTTGCTAAAAATCACATTGAGGCCATTTTTTCTCCATGTGACATACATTTTATAATCATACAGTGACATTTTCACATGTACCTCCACTCTCTGTTCAAAGGAATTGGCTGCAGGCAGAGGTAATAGTAAAGGTCGTGACACTGGTGGTGCACTGAAACAACAATAATGTGTACACACAGGGAGAGCTCATCTCCCAATGTAATAACCATCCTATAAGAGTGCAGGTTTTAAAGGCTTACTGCAAATCAAATCCCACTGACTCCTGTTGACCCCAGAGTGATGGAAGTATTCATGAGGAAAGACCTGCCGTCCAACACTGGATTCCTCTACGTGTCACGCTCGAGCCTCAGAGATTACAGCAGGCCCAAGGTCAATACGCTATTTATATTAGTAATGTATGTAAAGAAATGTTAAAAGATCTTGTCCTCTTTTGTCTACAACCTAAGCGGCTAAATGTTTGCAAACGTTCCAACTTTAATTACTGATTTCATCTCCCGCTGCTATTATTTTCTTGAATGATCTCTCCACACTGACCTAGTTCTCTCCTCCCCTCCCCCAATTCTCTCAGCCGTTCCTATTTATCTCTTACACACACTATCTCTGCTTCTCCTCCCGTTCCCCTCTTCGTTTGCTGCTGCCCGTCCTGCTGCTGATGTAAAATGGCAATAGCAGCAATGCATATCCAGGGCATCATCCCCACCATCACAGTCATCATTGGCTTGATAAAGAGAGACAAACTTGAGTTGTGTCTGTCCCTATGAGGCTGGCTGACAGTCACAAACTCATCTCTTATTCAGTCCACTCATCAATTATACACAGGCCAAAGGAGCCCTGAAAGGCAGGAGGCTGCAGAGGACTCTGCATCATAGTGGCCTATAGGCTCAGTCCTTATCGTCAGTGTCACTCTGCAGTCCCTCTGAGAGCTTGTCATCACTGCTACACCGTGATGTTGTGTATCTCATCGCAGGGTTGAGCTACGATCATGCGGTCAGAGGTTTCATGTTCAAACTCATGTGTGGTTGCTTCTGAATGCAGGTCAGAAGAGGTCAGTGGTTATGTTTAAGGCTGTGACGAGTTACTCCCGACTGATTAAAACACATGATAAAAGTGACATTCAGTCGGCATTAATCCTACTCAGGTGTTTATACAGGGTCCATTATTCTGTCGGCGCTGTAAAGCATTGTTTCCCACTCCATGATTTAGCACACAAGAGGGACCAATAACAACTAACAAACATGACATGTAGCCCTGGATAACAGATTTACAAAGGAAAAGAAACATTTAACATCAACACAATCCATTAAAAGCTCTATATTTGGCTTGTCTTATAAAAATATTCTCTACAACATGGTAAAATACTGCTTAGATGTACTGCTTTGCTAACAAATTGAGTGGACTTGTGCAAAAATAAAATGTTGCTTGGTCAAGTGGTCAATTTTAGTAAAAAAAAATCCTAGGCTCATGATTATCTATCTGAAAAAAAATTAAACTAAAAGAGCGCTGAGTGTAGGTTAAAAGGAGGCACTTCAGCCCTTTCACAGTGACTAGCTGCTTCCATATCAGGCAATGCAGCTGGTGTTGAGGAGCCCATTCACAACGGTGGGCTGGACCCGAGATGAAAGAGGGAGCATTCGAGCCAGAGGTAGCGTGACATTCACATTTGTAGTGTGTGTGAGTGTGTGTGTGTGTGTGTGTGTGATTTAATGTGTGTGTAAGAGAAGAGACAGGCTGGTCACCACTGTAATAATCTGACAGAGCAGCAGCGGCTAAACACTGAGCGCAAGTGTTTCAGGCTTAACATGCATCTGGAACAAGATCCTATTTGGCTTTTGCAAACGGAAAACTGTAGCCCTATTATTTGTATTATCTGACCAAACAGTAAAAAAAGAATGTGTTTGAGAAAACGCAAATGTCCTGTGCAAACATCACATAAAAGACACTAAAGCAACACAGTAAGACTTTTTACCTGAAGATATGGAGCATAAAATCATTCAACCAGATTAATTTTGATGGTTTTGACATTATATAGGGAGAGTGGTTGGCTAGATTAAGATATTTATTGAGAAGTGACCCATGTGAGTTTGCAGCATTTGTCTCATTTAGTTCATAATACATCCTGAAAAGTGATGTAGAGCTACTTTAGTTATACAGCATGGTACTATTTTCTGTAATATAACTTTCACCTTCTGCCATTGTTTCTTTTTTTTTTGTATTATTGTTCATAAACCACGAGTACAGTAAAATACAATTTCTACCTCAATGTTTGATACAATAATGTGTGTTCAATAAAAATAGTTGAACACACATCCCATTGCTTGCATGGAAACACTTGTTAAAGTCCCTTCTTCTCATAAACCCTTCTTATTGTCCACACGACAGCCATGAATCTAAGCTGAGGTACGGTAAGTTAAATTCACACAGTTAATCATATTGTGTTTCCTGTTGGCTGTGAGGCCACGTCCACAGCAGCAGACTGATGGACTTAGGGCCCTAATGCGAGGAGGAAATGGAGAGATAGAGTTATTGCCCTCGGAGCCTAATACTTGATACCATATGATAATAAAAACAATGAGTGGGATGGAAAGAGGGCAAAAAAATGAAGGTGAAAATACAGGGGGACCACACAGAGAGCAGGCAGCCATTCTGACAAATCACTGCAGCCAGCCCAATCACATTTCAATGACAAATGGTTTTAATCATGAGAGAAAATGGGCCAGAGTCAGAGAGAACTCTGCTCCTCAGTTAGAGGAGAAAATAAGGTTCAAATAACTCAATATAATATTCATAGAGACATTACTGTGTTCACTTTTAACCAGCAGATAGGCACTCCATGCATTCACAGATAGATAGCAGAGTTATTTGCTAGCTAGTTTTTGCTTAGCATACTGAGCAAAAGGTAGTTAGCTGGGGAAGCTATATTTTACTCTACAGAAGCCAAATGGATGTTTGTTAGCTAAGTGGTGTTAATATCCTATGTTAGAGCTTGCTTGAAATGGGCTGTTTCCGTTAACACCAAGCCTCTCTCATGGAACCTCTTAAAAGGTCCTCGAGTAAAACAATATACCTCCTTCCACCAGAGGGCAGGCTTCAAAAGCTGAAATCCAGTGACAACTTTAGTATAAAAATATTGTTTACAGCCTGGTAGTTTTTACTACATGACAACATCCATTAATGCAAACTGATAACTATTGTTTTACTCTGCAGTAAAAGCCGAAAAGCCCGGATGTAACCGCCATTTTATTGCCCTGTGGTAAGGCCAATATCGGTGAAAAGGGGGCCAATGGGCAGAAGACATTCTTTTTACAATCATTGGTTAACACCCAAATGCTAACCACATAAACTTCTGAAAGAAATCAGACAGTGAGTCAAAATGGAGTCACCTACTTTTACTTTATTACCATGCTAAATACTCATTATGATGGCTCGGGCTCAAAGGAAATAGATGGACTTTGATTCACATGAGGAAGAAGAGAAGCTGAAGAGTTAATGTGCCTTCAGTAATTGGTGTTTCCTCAGGCCTGAGCTCAGAACATAAAAACATATTTCTGCATCTGTCGCCAGCACACAGCACGACGCACATCAGTGGCATCTCATCCTCTCACAAATCTGGTGTAAACCTGCCATTGTAGGACACAGAGTGGAAATGAGTTCAGTGGAATCCAAGTATAGTCTTTTAACCTCTTAGGATTTGTACACGTCTTTCTATCAAGATAAATGAGCATTAAACTTCATAAGAGCATATTTAAGAGCAACATAAAACGAAATAAACGAGAATATTCAAATATCAGGAGCATAAATCAAAAATTAGGCCATGAAAACAAAGTTATGCTGGCCTAGAATAGAGCGTAATTAGCTTTGGTTTATAGTTGTTTGTCACATGATGATGCAGTACTATCTCCCAGTAGCATAATCAAACACATTTCACACATTTGAACTAATAAATCTAGAAAAGTAGTGATGATGAATCCAATGCCCATTGTCAATGCTTTTCTTTCATTCCCGTCGAGAAACACTATCATTTATTTAAAAAAGACAGTTTAGCTGCACAAACTAATTGGAGGGCAGACGGGGAGCATGCTGTGGAGTAGACAGCCAAGGGCCTATTTGACACTGGCACAGTACTCAAACTGAAACATCAGGGAATACATGTCGAGCACAGAGACAAAGGTTGGCATGAAGTCATCACTGCAGGCTCCCATCACTTCCAGGTCAACTGTAATGACAACTTATATAAGCCCCAACTTAGACTTCACAATGGCATGTTGTGATAGTTGCATTCTGTTCAGCAGAAGTCAATTATTCCGATCACGGAATAGAAACCAAGAGGGGCTTTGTGACTGAATGAGTTTTTTATAGGCACAAAGGACCAAGAGTCTCTAATGAAAGTGACACCTTAATGGGGACGGACTCCTAAACCTCCTTTTACACTATGCAGCACAATGCTCTCTAAGTTTTTTTTTTGGACCCTTAAAATCTACCTCCTAATAAGGACACATCATTATGAACCCATGTCCTAAAAAGTCCAGTATACGAGACCTTCAAGGCAACTCTAGGATGATTCATTTACCATTATCTTGAAAATAAAGTCTGCAGACATTAAAGTGGCTGTCAGAGATAATAGCTAAATAAATTTATAAGTGTATTATTTATTTGACAGGGACCATGTGCAAATACATTAATCTTACAAAGATGTTTCACACCAGATTTAGCCACAGCTAACGTTTATCTGCAGTCCCTGATAATAGCCTTAGAGTTACTAATAAATACCATGAACAAAAAGATAAAAAATATTAAGATGCAGAGGCCACTCAATAAGAAGACATCGGGCTTGAAAGTGACAAAAGAAAACCCGGCAGTTTAATTTATATCTAGTAAAGTGTTACAAGCTTGTCCATTCAATAGAGCTGATTTTCTAGGTGCATAGAAATTGTGACTAAATGGTCCAGTCGTTAGGTGGAGCGGGATGTCTGATATGTTCTCATAGTCATTATTTGTCTGTGACATCTGAGGCAGTGAGACAAAAGTTCTTGGATGGTTAGTCCTGGATTTAGTGCAGCAGCTCATCACTTTTGTTCTTGATGTAATGCCTTCATTCTTCACCGAGACAGCCATGCATGTAGCCAAAGCAAAGGAAAGATTTGTGCACAATGAGAAACTCAGATGGCTGCCTCAGAACTGTGTGTATCAGAGTTGCAGACAGTGAAAAGGGTCCAGCTCAGAACTGCAGAGCCTTCGGCCACAATACGCGAGTGTTGTCTGTGAAATGATTTGTGTATTAGATCAATATGAAAATCTGACAACAGCTTTGGCCTGAATACATGCCAATAAATTGCAAATATAGTTTTGTAAGGGACTTTCCTGTGCTGCTGCTAGAGGAAGAGGGATTGGCAGCTGAGAGGATGCTCAGATGAGGTGAAGATGAAGAGAAACTCGTGTCATCTTGGTTGGGGGGTTGAATGAGCAGGCATCACTTGAGGGGGCACATCGTAGACCAGTCACCCAATGCAAACAGGACTGCTGTCCTCTCTTTTTAAAATCTGTCTGCCAATCTTTTCATCAGTCACACTGTTGAATGTGAGAGATGTCCCTTCTGAAGTCACAACTGGACAGCTTAAGTGACAACATGAAACAGTTAGGGTACATTTCCGGGGCAGCATCAGATCCAAAAAGTGAGATGTTAGAAATGTAAATACTAACTTGCCCTGCAGGTCCAGTCATTAGCTCCTTCACAGCACACTTCCAAAGCTGCTCCACTTATGGACGCCAAAGAATATCCCCATTGCCTTACACATAAGGAACTCATATCCAAACGGTAGCGTCATCTCAGGGCTGTATTCTTGTTCGTAAAAACAAGCAGAGTTCACAAAGTTGCTGTCATTTTCCCCATTTTATTACAAAACACTTCCAACAGTGACCACATACAGTAGGAAACACATTGAAGAACAGCTGATGAGTGCTTGAATATATTTAGGAAGAAGAGTTAATACTGTATTAAAAGTCTTTGAAAGGAGTTGGGTTTATGCTGTCTCTCTTATCTGTCCAGGTTTGTGTCTCTTTTGGCATACATTCAAGTCCTAAAACTAACCACAGTTTTTTCTAACATTATTGAAATTCAGTTTGGTTAGAAAGTCCTAGACTCACTTCAGTTTATAATATATCTGGGTATATTTGTTTGAAGGTGCAACAACTAACATTTTGACTTTTGAAGTGTGTCTTCAACTAAGAAAACGAAGTATCGGAATTTCAATATAAAACATTTTGTCCAATGCAAAATCAAAAAAACTAATGTTACGTCCAAATTGTTGGCATCTGTGGGGATAATGGAAATGCACTTAAAACAGTAGTATATGCCTTCTGTTGATCTGCTAGGCTTTTAAAAGATTAAAAAACTAAAGTGAGAGAAGCAGCTATGTGTGTGTTTCCTGGAGTCTGTCATTACAGTCAGTTATTGCTCCTGCAGCATGTTGTATTGCATCGCACACATCACTAACGTCACCATCACACTTCACTGTCAAAGACACGCTCAGAGAACTGCATTTAGGAAGTATAAATAGGATTGTTTTTGGAGATTTTTGCATGATAATTATTTCATATATTCCCCCACAAGGTACAGTTGTATAGATTATCACAGCGAAAAGGTTTTATATCCAAAACATTCACAAAAATCCCACAGTACATCAGTATTATTACGGTAAAAAAATAAGTTACAAATCTGCATGAATATTTTTTACAAAACAGTTATAAAATGTTGCATGTTTTTTTTCAGATTATGACAAAACTGTTTTAACACCCTTGAACAAAGAATGTTTTCAGTTAGGTGCTTGTTATTTTTATTTTTTTTAAAAACTAGTCCATTCCACAGCGCACTTGGCAACATCTTTTAAGTCAGATTAACACAAGTGAAAAAGGGGAGGACTGCAGCCAAGTCCCGTCACTTCTCCGTTCAGCACAAGACAGATGAAGAGTCTCTCGTCCCAAACAGATAAACCGCCTGTGTACAAGGATTTTTCTCCCTTATGTATCGAGTCCATGTTGAGTCCTCACAGGCTGAGCACAGAGAAAGAAGAAAGACAGAGAATGAGGGCTTCTCATTGAGTCACACACATCACAGAATGACAAACAGGCTTGACCCTAAAAATATTCACACACTGAGCTGACTTCCTCCAGAGACATGTTCAACTACATACTCAGGCTTTCACTGCTCTCAGCTACTGAGGTCAGGTCACTGAGCATTAGCCAAATATGACCTCAGGTCTGAACAAAAACAGAGAATTGTCGCACATTATGTCTCATTGAACAGGCCTTGCACTACTGAGAACAATCAAACATTGCACAATTAGAATGGTTCCTGTGTACAACAGATATTTTTATACGTGATACAACGCTGACAGAAACTTAAACCTTTAGTGTATAATGTCTACCAGAGCAGCACCAGTGTGAACAGTGCACAGATGTTGATTACAGCCTTTTAAAACATTTAATGCTAAATCTTTACCGTGTGTGTAAGGTATTTTAAGTAAATTAAGTAAACTGAGAGATATTTTGTAGACTTTTTATACTTCTGATACTTCTAAAAATAAGAAAAACAGACTTAACTTACCTCCGCTTCAGCCGTTTTTGAGGAAGAGCTCTGCGGAAAGATTTAGACCTTTGTGAGTTTAATAATTTACCTGTAAATCTATTGTGACATAATTCAGACAGGCCAAAAAGAAACAAGATACAAAAATGATAGAAACCCCCACTGCCTTTGATGAGTCGGCCACAATGATTACTCATTTCAAGGAGTTCAATTATCCTCCTATATTTCAAAAAGTCAATAAAATTAGTATCTGCTTTCTCAAAATGATTACAATGTAGACTGTAGGGCTAACAAAATTCCTCCTATGTTTACTGCCAAAGCCAACAACGGGTTTATTTGTGGGTTTCATGCAGGACAGTCCTGACATAGATTGGTTGAGAACTGACGTTTATATTCACCAGTGAAACTAGAGGCAGTTACAGAGACTTCAGGTCTAATTAAACTCAGCCGGCCTATGTGCCGATCAGCACGATGTGTGCCATATATCTCCGGTAAGATGACCATTCTGTTGTTTTAGGCGCATTGTTCCTCTTTCAGGGTTCATTATTGTCTTTATAATGGACCATAAAGCTTGCCTTGTTCTCTCTTTGCTCTTACTGAAGGTGATTTAGTACCAGTATAATGGAGAGTGAAGTCAATTTTTATTTGGTAGAAATGAATGGATTTAGAAAATAAAACACCATATTTATTTAGGGAAAGAAAGCAGGGCATTGTGCATATAACTTAAATACATTTGATATATTATCTAGGTCAATTAAATTAAATGTTTGTATCTTACTGTGTAACTGCCCCTAACCTAAATGCAGTAAACATAAATTAGTGCCCCCTGGTGGAGGAAAGAACAAGCTTCATTTCCTGACCTGATCCTAACTTTTTATTTTTTTCAACATTATTGTGGGATTCAGGCACATCCTGCTCAAGATTAAATAATAACAAGTGTGTAACATGTGTTTGGCCGACACATAAAGGCAATAACGTGTGGTCATTACAGACACTTACCTATAAATGTTGGGGTCGAGCAGCATGGCTGTGTCCTGTGGTAACTGGGATAAGTGCACCACTTTAGTCTTCTGCTGAGATTGCTCCGTCTCGTTCACCCAAACATCAGGTAAACTGCAAGATGACGCACACACAAAGAGAGTGGTAAGTACTCCAGATGTGAGGATGGAGCAGGAGTCCAGGGTGATGGAGGGCAACAAAGAGCCTTATTGAACCAAGCACACATGTTAACACCTCTGAACAGCGAGTACTGATCCAAAGCATGGCCTTGACCAGACGTATCAACCTCAATTTAACCATTTAATTTTAATTCTGATTAAATAAAACGGCTTAATTTTCAATATTATGACTATCAACAGGCCTACACAGAAATATTGACTTTGACAACACTAGGCTTGACACAGAACCTTAGCAAGGACTGGTGCATTAGACACAAGACAAGACTATCTACTGTTTTTATTTATGGCCTGCCTCTTAAAAATGATTTAAATACACTAAGGCCCCAATGTACAGCCCAGCAGCACCTTACTGTACGCATAACAGCACAACAGAGCGAGATGCTGGAGAATCAAACAAAGAGCTATGCAAGTTAACTGCACCTCCCCTTGCTTCCTCCTCCTGCTCCCCCATCTCCTCTGCCAGCATTCCCAACGTCACCATGTGCGTCATCACAGGAGCCCCCAGAGATGCACACACACATGCACACACACACACCTACTGCAGGCGGCAGTAAGGCGAGCAGGCAACCACCCAGGCAAATCACTCATTCACATGCCTCGTCAGCCCATTCAGGGGACGGCATCCAGGTAGCACTGTACATGCAGCCCATTCAGCACGACTGATGCAGGCACAGATAAAGGGGCCCAAACTTAAACGTGGCTGACAAAAGAAGTAAAGTGTAGCACGAAGTTGAGTGGGAGTGAAAAAGTAAAGTGGTTGTTTTGGACTACAGCAGTTGGTCTGAAAAGTGGGTGCAGACCTTTTAAGGATTGTTATAGTGTCTTTAAGTGCTCGTTGTGCTGGACAATTGAGCTCTCTGTAAAGGTTTATGAAACCAGTGAAACAAACTTTAAATCTACCTACGACAGCCATTATACTTACAGATGCTGCTCTGGTAAAACAAAGAATGAGTTGTACATGCATTTTTCTTTGTAGTTTTATCTTTAGACAAAAATGCACATAACCACTGTGTCAATGCAGAACTTAATAACTGATAAATATATAGTAGCTGCAACTAAACAAAACTGACTGAAGTTTTCAACCTTTCGGACCATGGTAAGTAATAATAGTGTCCCCTTTCATGGAGAGCACTGAAAGAGGATGTTTAGAAGAGCCAGGAGTATGACAAGAAACAGAGCCCTTCCAAGCAGCATTAAAGTTTAGGTTAGGTTGAGTTAGTGTCTTTGTGCAGCAAATCTCTAATGACAGGAGACCTGCGGAGTGTTAACGACAGCGTAAACACTTGCGTGGACGCATGTGTGTGCAGCTTCACATGCACCTTTGTCTGAAAACGTCACGGAGCTCAAGTGTGGGGCTACAGAATGAGTTATTAGACTCTGATTGATGGGAAGCACAGAGAAAGACCAGACGGGGACTTATGAGTGTCACCAATTGTCATGCAGACACTCGACATGATTCATATCACATTACAGCACACAAAGACTGCGTTTAGTCACACAATGCCAAATAAAGACAAATGGATTTATTTTAGTTTCCAGGTGGCTGTTCTTTGGCGTGCTTCTTTATGAGCCTGAAATGTATTTTGTGATTGAGGTCTCTGTGGATGTCTGTAGGTGTCTGCCAGAGTCGGGCCCGGTCTACAAGTCTGATTGATAGCTGGCTCCAGGCCTTAACGCTTCCACCGGTGACAAGAGCAGTAGGTTTATCATAAAGGAGAAAAATCCAAATTAGATTGTCTAAATATTATGCAGCTCTGTGTGGAATTCAAAATCCAATGTTCTCTTATTTACTGTATATTTGGTAAAAGAGAAGAGTGGAGTTTCCAAGAGATGGTTCAAACTTCACATTTCACACACCATTTCTCATCAATAAAGTTGCAAATGTGATAAGAGATTCCCAAATTAGAAACAGTACACTAGATTTATTCTTTTTACTTGCCGAGATGTACAGCTTCCTTAGATCAAAGTTTACATTTCATTGCGAGTGTGCGAACAATAAAGAGATGCATTTATCACCACGGCACCAGCAGATATAATTCTCAATGATAAAAGACCAACACTGATTGTTAGTAATGCGAGTTTATAGAACTCTTCTACCTGTACTACATTGTTTGACACAGAGGAGGCTTGCTTTATGGCCATTAGATCAAACGCAGCAGCTCCTCTGTGTCTCTTCAGAAAGCAGTGAAGCCTTTTCTGTAGCCTATAGAGCAGATTAGTGAAACCGTTTATGGTGTAGAAGCAAGCACACGCAGCTTTTTTTGAACCACACAGCAGGAATATAATTACCATATGCAAACATCAATTTACAATGTACACCTTACATGTACTGGCTTTTTGCTTTTTTTATTATCATATATGCTCAAAGAAGACAAAAATAGCCATTAAAAAAAAGGTGAAACCTGCATTCCTCAGATTACAAATTAAGCCCATCCATGAAAATAATAAGACAATGGTGGTTTTAGAGGTTTACTCATTTATCCCAAAAGAAGATGTCAGGATATTAATGGTTTACGACCGCACTAAATTCACACATTGACTCAAATTTAATGATTGCCTGCGACACAGAGAAGCACTCCAGCATGCATCGTCATGTCTGCCACTTCATATTGCATTTAGAAAAGGATGTCCTGGTAAATATAAAAATAAATTATAAAACAGGAATAAAAACAGATTAAAATAAAGCAGCAGTAGTTTAACTTTATAGCAGGTGTGTATTGGGTGGTTTCAACTTATTGTTATTCCACACCTTCCCATTTTCATGTAGAATATATTAAAGAGGCTACTTGTCGTCTGGAAGGCAGGGCTTATTTCCTCCTTTTCACATTTCCTCTCCAGAACTACCTCAACCGAACCCTAAGCCTCTCCCTCATTCGTTCCCACGTCCATTCAGCCTTTCTGTGTCATCGGTCTCAGTATCTTTCTCCATCTATTATATGCTTCTGTTTAGACATGATCTGGGGGAGACTTTTCCTGATCACAAACTTCATCTTTCTCTTTCTTTACCCTCCTCATTTATTCCCTATGCACATGCTTCAACTCCCATGTGGCCGGCTCCGAGCAGGAGGAGGATCAGAGAGGAACAAGGAGAGGCATGGAGAACAGGAATCATTACAGGGCTGAAAGAAAACAAGGCTTGAGCTGCAGTATGTTCACTACAATCAACTTCATGATACATCAGTAAGTTTATTTTGCCCAGTGCTGTTTATTATTCTTTATTCCCTCTCAAATCTGACATTTTATTATCTTCCTCCTAATCTTGATGCCCTTTTCTAAAATATCCGGTCTCCTCACAAATTTGCCTCTTCTCACTGTCAAGACAAGTGTTTTCAAACTTTTTGTCTAATGCTAAAATACATTTCAGAGTAACAGTTCTCTAGCACAAAGTAGGAAATATGTGAGATACAGTACATTTCTGAGTGGGCTGAGCGTCCTATGTCCCTGTGGGATAAGCAAGCCGAGTTCATTCACATTCACCGGAATTATTTATCTTTTCAACTAGAAATTAAATCAGCCACTTTAAAAACATCCAAGTGAACTGAGTGATGCAGATGGAGCAATGGGATTGACAGGCCAACACAATTCACCAAGACAAACTTTGTGTGAGGTCAGGGGACTCCCAGTAAATGCTTTAGGCTTTATATAAACTACACTCATTATTGATGAGGAGAGTGGAGGTTCTGGCCACTGGACAGTAAAGTAACCACATGATGCTTACCGTCACAACGGCCTCATAATACAGCTGTTTAGTATCTTTGGCTGAATTGTTATCATTACACAGTGAGAAAGAGTGATTTAGGCAAAGAACAGGGGCTTCGTGCAGAGGCTGCGTGATATGGAATATGAGGGGACCTCAACTCCTCACACGGAGAGCTACAATAAATATTAAAATAATCCAAGAGAGAAGGGTTGGAAAGATTTATACCAGGCCGCTCTGACGTCAAAGAAAGCCACCACAGTGAGCTTGCAGCTGGATGGAAAAGAGAATCGTAAAAGGAAAGCACAGAGCTCTCCATACATTGTTGATGTCTGCATGCGCCCCGCTGCTCAGAAAGGAAATGTCTGTGTGTACTTGAAGATTAGTGGGATGGAAGGTTATGATTATGTGCATTTCTTATGGTCAATTTCCATAGCTTTTAGTAAAACTAAATCTGCATTGATCAGTATGTTCAGAGGCTTGTCATTAGAGCATTTGTACAGATTTATTAACAGCGCCCCACATTTAACTTGCTGCATTATAAAACAGTTTGCTATTGTTCCTTTACTTACATGTCTTCAGGTGTCCAATGCAGTAGGACCTTCACTTTGCCTGAGCCCTCTTTCCTTTTGGCCAGCACCTACACAGGCATTCATAAAAATTTAATAAAAATCTGTCATCTCTAGCAATAAATTACACAGACTTAACATTTAACCTTCATATTCCACTTTATTTCACTGATTTGCCTTTATGTTGAGAGTTTGGCTGCTATTGCAACATTCACTCTCTGCTCTGTTGTGAACTGTCTTCAAAGACATGCCCCAGTCCTGGCCCCTCTCTCTCTAATGAATAATGAGGCTACATGCTTCAAACATTTCACTAAGCAATAGTCTGGCTGATCATTACACTAATAAGCTATGTGAGCGCTCTTAATAATGCATGCAAGTCCTCAGTCAGTCTATTTTCAGCGGGATCCATCTCACAGCCTCCTGCAACTTACTCTAACTCACTGAGATCCAAGTTTGGATCATGATTGTCCTGAAATAACTGCACACGAGTCAGAGGGATCGACATGGTTTAGACACAATAATTACCATAAACAGGTCAGAGTTCTTAAAGTGGATTATTTAAGATCCAGAAAGCACTTTCAAATGTTTTTTTTGTTTGCATTTACAGTTTGTCTTGATTTTATCTGGTTTAAATATGGGCTTTTCATAATCTAGACCTTGGCAAACAACTACAAACCTCAAGGCCTTTCTGTTTCTGCAAATACAGTCGGGACAATAGAAGATTTCCAGGGAAGCCGGCTCAAATCATGCACACTCGTCATGCTGTGTTTGTTGATAGTAAAACTTGTCTGGAATTCACACAAATATCGTTGGTAGGTAGAGGGAAGACTAGAAAAATAAGCAGGACTTTCAGAAATAGCCACCGATAAAATCTCTTACGTCAATTGGAATTCTTTTTCTTTTTTCTTTTTGTAAAGAATGACTATTTTTAGGAGGGTGAATGAGCTCACAAATGAAGAACTTCTTCGCACATGAATAACTGAAATTACTTTTATGACTCAAGGGACTGGCTCTGGCGTTGATGGAAACTGGTTTCAGGGCTCGAGGGATGGGCTCCACAGAGATCCACACGGACAAAAAACGTACAGGCTTTTGTCCTCTGCTTTGTCTTTTAAACACGCATTAGAAGAAAACGGCTTCCATTCAATTATTTTAGTATAATGAATGGATATACAGGCGTGTACTGTATATTTATTGGGAGAATATACATGTAGCACATTTATCAACAGAAAATATCTAAAAGCAATGACCTTTTCTTTCAGCACAGCCTGGGACACAATGAGATTAGGAAACTCATTAATCCTGCTGCCACATAAATTAACATTGTTCCCCCCTTTATTATTGTTTATGTGCTGTGCCGCCTTCTACTTTTATCTTTGAGTTTTCCATTAGGGCTTGGCTGGACTGCTGCTACTGCATCTGACAAACACACAAACCCACAAACCCACACTGTGACCTGGCTGCAGAAAGGGCCACTATGAGTTGTGCTGCTGCTGTTTTAGTCTCCTCTTAATTAACACTCACAAAACAAGTGGCTTGGGGCAACACCAGCAGGTCACATGATCACTGATGTTGTACAACGGTGAGTAAGAAGTGATTTGTGTGCTGTGGAGGTTTGGTGACAGTTGTTGCTTTAAGGGACATGTGTTAATGCTTGATTTACCCAGAGGGAGTGAGGAAAGAAAAAGGGAGTAAAGAATGAATATTAGTCCGGCTCCAAAACAAGACAAAATTACGAGAGCAAATCTGAAGGAGGGCAGGCGTGCTAAAACCGGGTGCCTGTCTCGTGTCACGGGGTCAAGCTAGGGATGACGCAAATCGCTGAAATAACAAAAATATCCCATGATAAACATGGCTGAGTAGCTCTGGTGTGTCAGCGGGCCTGCTGGCCAACCTCCACAGAACCCCCACAGCTCTACTGCCTCTCCTCGGGCCTGGGAGGGTCCACTTGGGACAGGGGTCTGACGCAGGGCTGCAGCCTTCCCCCACCCCAGTCCTCCAGGGGTTAAAAGAAAGACAAATGTAGGACTGGACTGGACAAACCCCCTCCAATTCCACGACCTGATCTTCACTTAACCCTTTTTTTTTGTACTCTCTTTTTCCAGCTCTTTCTATTTTTTACTCTTCCCTGACTGGCTCTTCCTATTCTTCAGACTGTGTCCAAATATGCTGTTGCCTTTTATATCCTCTTCCCAAGCTTTATCTTCACTTCAGTTTTACTTGAAATTCTTGGCAGGCATGTCAGAAGTTGAGATTTATAGAGGACAGAAGTAAAAAGGATTTGCGCAGAGAGAAACAAATCACATAAAGCAACGCTTGTGATGATCACACTGTCATGATGACTGTGTCCACACCTCCTGATCACATGTATGCAGTTTGTTGCTTGGATTTGCCTTGTTAAAAAAAAATGTCTTATGATTATGTTTTGATGATACAATCCTTTCTTCCTGTGCTGAAAGGTCACTGTAGATGTAAATTGTGTGAAGCAGCAGCACACAAGGACTATCTCAGATTAGAGAGAAGATACTGTATAAGGGTCTTTTTAAAAAGGAGACAAGAGTGCTCTCTAGTGAAACAGTGAAGAATAGCATTTATACCACTTCCATCTAAACATAATTGTAGTTCACATCTATTATGACAATCACTAAAGTGAGAATTATTTTACTCAAAACTAAGGTGGGACAGCACTTTTAAAGATGATTAAAAATATATCACTTTCTCAGGAAGGGTTCAGCACTTGACACAAAAAAACAATCCTATTGTCTTTCCTAGGAAACCCCATTCAGAGAAAAGCAACATCAAGCCCTCAGGCAACTCACAAGGTTCACTTAAAGTGCACCAAGAAAAGATTTGTGATCAGGGGCGAGTTTAACTAGTGTGCCTTTCTTGCCCACTAATGTAAGGGAGGTAAACGCCAAAGGACATATGTACATGCACTTTAAAGGATGCAACTCCATTAAAAAGATCTGTCACTCCTACTAATACTCAAAAGCAAATAATTGTTAAAATAAAGCCCTAACCTTCCAGTTGTTTGAACAACAGGTATCCAGAGGGTAACTATGTACTCACCGTACTGTGGAAGACCACACTGTGGCCATTGCCCACACTTTCAATGTGGGTGGCAAGGTTTAGACAGATGGCTCTGTGGCGAATAGCGTCCATGGTTTGGGCATCAAAAAAGTCATGGGGACGCGCTGAAAGAAGGACAAGGACATAAACAGATTTAGTTTTGTAGGTAACCACAAGATCAAATCATTTCACAACTGAAGAAAATCTGTTCATTTGGTTTTGAATGTCAACGTAAAACAGAGAAGTAATTTAAATTGTTTATGTAAGACATTAGTTTTGACATTTTAATAATAATCATATTAAAAGACATATGCAAATATTTTAAAGAAAATAATTGTTTTCTTCCATTCCTTATTATTTTTTTATTGGGACAGTGCATGTTGATAAACATACATGAGACACACCAGTTCTCACACCAGTTCACTCTCACACATTCATACACCAGAGCACACTCTCACACATTTGTACACCAGAGCAACACTCTCACACATTCGTACACCAGAGCAACACTCTCACACATTCATACACCAGAGCAACACTCTCACACATTTGTACACCAGAGCAACACTCTCACACATTCATACACCAGAGCAACACTCTCACACATTCATACACCAGAGCAACACTCTCACACATTCGTACACCAGAGCAACACTCTCACACATTTGTACACCAGAGCAACACTCTCACACATTGGTACACCAGAGCAACACTCTCACACATTCATACACCAGAGCAACACTCTCACACATTCGTACACCAGAGCAACACTCTCACACATTCGTACACCAGAGCAACACTCTCACACATTCGTACACCAGAGCAACACTCTCACACATTCGTACACCAGAGCAACACTCTCACACATTCGTACACCAGAGCAACACTCTCACACATTGGTACACCAGAGCAACACTCTCACACATTCGTACACCAGAGCAACACTCTCACACATTCGTACACCAGAGCAACACTCTCACACATTCGTACACCAGAGCAACACTCTCACACATTCGTACACCAGAGCAACACTCTCACACATTCGTACACCAGAGCAACACTCTCACACATTCGTACACCAGAGCAACACTCTCACACATTGCCTCCAGTGCCCCAAGGGCACAACAATATGAACTGGGGGAGTGCGGGATTCGAACTGCCAATCAGGTTCAGGTTATAGTACAAGGCCAAGGTATGGCTGTTGTTCAGGTCTCTCAGCAGACCTTGTTGCTACTCTAAATGCACTTGATAGCAGCACAAATTAACATTAAAATTTGCATAAATTTACTAAAACTGATTGAACCAATAAAAAAAGAGCAAATTATTCACACACACTGCACAAACACATGACAGGATAGTCCTAAATGTTATGTATATGCTACAGACTTTCACTTGACAGAATCTTCAAAATCTGGAACACTTAAATAAATGTATACTGCTGGTTAAGAGCAGTCCACTCTAAAATCTTCCATAATGGTTTCCCATCTACAAACTTGTGACTAAACACTTATATTATATGATTTTTGGTTCTTCAAATCAGTTCTAAAGTGTGATTGAATGATTTATTTTTTTCTTCAACATGTCTAAATACAACCCCAAAAGTTTTGAAATTAACAAAAATCTGGCAGTAGTTATTACAAGTACACATCTTAAATAAAATAAAAAACAAAATATATCATTTATAATAAAAAAAATATTTATATATATTTATTTGAGGTACGTACGTAGGGAGCACCTGCGTTTGTTCTTGAGTTTCTTCCTCTTATTGAGGCCGGCTTTAGACGGTGATTCCTCCTTGAGTTTGGCTTGGCTGGAGAGCTTGGAGGAACTTTGCTGGCTGAAGTGGCTAGGTACATGACGTGCTAGTCCTCCTTGGGAAGCAAAGCTGGCATTGCAGCCACCTACCACACACTGCAAAATTGTATTCAATTAGACAGTGCTGCATGTCCATTCAATAAGTAATAAAGGAATGTGAGAAATGTAAGTCATAAAAAGTAATTTAGGTGTGAGCTAAAGTATATCCTTTAACTTATATTAAATACTGAAAAATATTGTAATATTGTTAAAAGTGAAAAATAAATTCACGTTTTACTGTTTACTGTACCTTAAAGGGCTTATCCCCACTGTGGGTCAACATGTGTCTTTGCAGCCAGCTCTGACTGGTAGAAGGAGTGTTGTACACTTTACAACCTTTCCATAAACAGACAAAAACCTAAAGAACAGAGAGAAGCACACATGATATCTATCATCACAGCATGTTGAAGTCATACAAAAAGATTAAAAAACTACTTAAAAGCATATACTGACCCCTCCTCTTTGTCCATCCACATGAATGCCCCTGATATGCTCAGCGAGGTCAGGACTGGAGTTAAAGTACTGTAGACAGAGGTCCCAGCTGCATGGGTAAGCTACATTCTTAGCCCCAGACGAACTGGCACTGCTTTGACCGTTCATCATTGCTGGGGTGGAGCGCCCGCTGGACACTGTACTCTCCATCTCCATGAGCGTACTGCTGATACTGAGAGGCAGCGTGGCAAGACAGAGAAAGGAATAAGATCCACTTACACAGGGAGCTTATCACTGACATTAACAACAGGTGCAGGCATCAGCAGCCACATTAAGTAGTCAATGTGCGTGAAAGCCTGAAGACTTTCTCTGATTTCCCATGCATGCCACTTTCATTGTGTATGCCAAAACGACATCACATTCACTGCTGTTGGCAGTGTCTCTCTCAGTTATTCATTTGCTACGTTTCCTACTTTACGTCTGACCATCATCACTGATAAAGTCTATGCTTTACGACATGTTCTGGTTCTTGTTAAATGTGTTTTTCAGCCTCTTTGTGGCTTTGTCAAGGGTGAGCCAAGCCTACAAGTTGTTATTGAATATCCGAGAGTAATAGATTGATCACTTAAGTTTATGCAATATACATCATGTGCAGTATTTTAAGCTTTAAAATGATTTCAAATGTACTGAGCTTTTGCAAGGTGTGCAAAACTAGTGCATTATTGTGTAGTCTTCTTAGATTAAATAGTTTTACGATATTTTAACCTAATACAACATTTTAATTCTACACTTGTATCTGCTGGGTTGGCACTAGACAAATTGAGTCCATTTACTTTCAAAAGGACAATAAGGAATATCGTGCTTTGTTAGCATCTTAATGTTACTTCTTTCACTACCCAGTGATTTTTCCGTACCCACCTGTCCTCGGAGTCCATACGGCTCAAAGGTTCTCCGTCTGAGGATGAGATTTCTACACTTGGCCGCCTCTTGTCAGTGAGCTCCCCGCCTCCGCTGCTGGGTTTCTCCCCGTCTTCTGTTTTAGTCTTCTCACAGTCCATCTCTGAACACCGGCTTTCTTCTCCTGGCTCCTCTTTAGCTTCTTTAACTGTGTTTTCGCTAACAGTGTCATTGTTACCTTCTCCTGGGCTTTCTTGTGACTCTGATTTTGTCTCCTCCGGTTCTTCAGCAGCAGTTGTCGCCTCAGTTGAATTGCCGTCTGTCAGCGTCTCATTCGCGGCCTTCTCTGTCGCAGCAGCGGGCTCCTCTTCACCGGCCTCGGATTTTGCCTCTTCACTTTTCGTTTCAGCGCTGCTGCATCCTGCCTCCTCGTTTCCCGTTTCGGTTGGATTTTCTTTAGCCACCCCGTCAACCTCGGTTGTTTTCACGGGTGTTAAATTCTTCTCTACACTATAAGTGGAGGTTTCTTCTGTAGCAACAGCGGCCATTTCCACGGCGGCCATACCGTTGGCTAGTTTCAGTATTGAATCATGCCGTGGCTCCGTCAGACGCAAACTGTAGAGGAAAAACTGAGCGGACAAGCTACGCGCTTGCTGATTGGGCAGTTAGAGCACGAGGCTAAGCGGACAACCTACGCGCTGTCTGATTGGACAAAGGGAGCACGAGGAGGGGGAAACCGTGACGTTGCTGTTTAAACTTTCCATGTGTTTCCGAAACGAAAGCTTGTGGTTACTACACTTGTTCACAACACAAGCTGCCCATTTAAAAATACAAACTAATGGAAATGCACAACTACGACACGCATCAGTCGCAGACACATTAACTGTAAAAGTTATTGTTATTATGAATATCTTTTTAACTTTTTTTATTTATTCTTCCATATGAAATGACACTTTTACAATATAAACAAAATATTATTAATTGCATTTTAGTAATAATGCTCGTTAGGAATAAAACTAGGTCCTTTAATTTTTTGTTTAAAACAAAACACGTGTTTTATGTCCAAATTATATCACACAGAGAGTTGCTAGAAGGCGGTTGATTTGCAAAGTACTTTCTGAGTTGATAAAACCAAACAAATCCAAACTGGGTAACTGGTTGCAGTATCATCTGTTACATGATACTGGTTATCAATTTTCTCTATCAACTTAGGTTTAAACTCTAAACCAATGATTAGTGGGCGAGTCTGTGCAGTGAACATTCAATAGTAGGCTATTCAACCTACGTTTGTGTGGCAGCCCCCCTCTCTGTCTGCCCCAGGAGTGGATGTGTGTGAATGGGGTGAGAGGAAGCACAATGTAAAGCGCTTTGGGTGCCCGAGAAGGGTGCAGGAAAGCGCTATATAAATGCATGCCATTTACCATTTACCATTTACTTCTGCAGAGAAATAAAAAGCAACATGGTCACACATTTGTTATGTGCATTTGTTATGTTTAATAAATAAGTCTATATTATCTGAACTAAAAAAACAAAAAAAAAAAAAACAAAAAAAACAAGGCCAAGAACAAAGTTAAAAGTTGATGCAGCGTCAGATGACTTTACTCACTAAGATTGGTCCACTTTGGTTTAGGGTAGCCGTGTCACCGTGTGGTGTAATTTACCATGGCAAGGAAACCTGCTAAAAAACAAACCACTTTCTGGAGACGGAAAAGTTTTTGCTTAAAATAAACCTGAACTTACCTCAATCTTAAATCTAAACCGGATCCTAGCAAAAGGCCTCTGTCCCTATCGTTCGTGCCACACTGTAAGTGTTTTGTGGTGACATAAAAAGAGGAATTTCAGACATAACTGCTCCCTCCTTAAAAATAAAGACTTTTTACAACAATATAGCCACTAAGTGGCGCTATAATTTAAACTTTAAAATCTCTAACCTCAACAATCTACACACAAACTTACACAATTTCGGTTAAATCCACTAGTTTTCAATATCATATTAAAGACGAATATTTATATTGTTGGTTCATAAACACAAAATATCAAATAAAAATATCCTATATCTGTTTATCTTTGATAAAGTACACACCAATTTTCCTTTTGTCTAGTAAAAAGTAATTTTGATTAATGACTCAAATGTAAAGTTCAATGCAAGACTGGTAAAAACTACAAAATAGTTTTTTTTAAAGAACAAAAACATTTATTTAACATGATATAAAACAGATGGGATATGAACATTAGCAAACCATATTTTATATGATACCATATGCTGGATACATTTTCCCATCTTGTTGCACCATAGTACATTATATACACAGTAAACCTCTTGATAATTACACTTTGTACACACAAAGGGAAGTCCTGGATTCACAACACCTCTTATTTTTATTGCTTCTTACATGTGCTAATGTTTACTCTAAAGCTCCAGGACAGCAAACAACCATATCATAAAATAGAGCCAAACTGATTTTTCTTCCTCATAGTTTTAATATATTCCTTTGTATTTAAAAACAGTATAGACTTTAGCCAAAACATTCACAAACTCTATGTGTCAGCAATAATGCGATAAGGCTGTAGAATAAACCATATTTAAATAATTACAAACCACAAAACGATTCTCCAGTAATAAAGTGACACCCCCTTCCTTTATAATGGAGGGATCAACAACTCTTATACACCTTCTCCATTTGTTTTGAGGGTTCTTTACAATAAAAAGAGATAAATATGTATTATTTAAGCTAAAAACTAAATTGATATCTGACACAAGAATGAAGAGCTTTATTAAATACAAAAACAGAGTGAAAGCATGTTTAAAAGCTTTTGAACAGACCAAACTCAAAAAAAAAAAATGTAACATCTCAAATTGTATTGTCACAAGTCTGTTGCCTCACAACAGAACTTAGTCCTTCATTCTCAGGGTAATGATTTATTTACACATACATGTTTGCTTATATTCAAACAAGAACCAAGAAATATAAATAAAAGTGAAAATAAACTGCAATAAAAAATTATCAAAGCTATCTTCTTGTGTAAGGAAATGAGTCTAGAGAAACGAATGAACACAGAGTGGTTAGAGGTGGAATAAGAGCTTAAGACGTCACAGTGAGCATACAGAAAACTCCACTACACGGAGTAGGCAGTTCAACTCTCTGTAAGCCTTGGCCATGTGCCTTGGGAAAGTTATTCAGGGGCATCTTCATACCACCACTTCCTTTTCCTTCATGTGTAAGTTTTCACTGAGGCCAGAGCCTGGGCTGCAGAGAGAAAGTGAAAACTACAGTCAAATACTGTTACAAATGGTCAGGACATTGCATTTTGCTACAACTACTGTACACCAACTAACTAGTGTTTGCCCTATGTAAATCTGTAACAAAAAATGCTTAGTCAAAAATGGTGCATCATAACTAACACTGTTAACATGCACAATTTATTACGTCCTTTCACTGTTGCACGTTTTTACATTGTAAACACTGTAGCATTGTGAGTATTGACAAAACAGGTAATGATTGCCCTTACTGGTGTTATTACACACACATGAAGTGAGACCCATCAATGAGCTGAGGGGGCGTGTTAGGAGACTGTGGAAGGGGTGGGGAAGAGGATGACAGGCTCCTCACTGCAACAAAATAAAGCAACACGTCTGACACACAGGCACACTCAAAAAAACAAACGCAAACATAATCAGAAACTAGTGACTGAACAAGCAAACAAAAAACAGATCGGAAGAGGCTACAAAGACAAATTAAAACTAGTAAAATAAAAGTTTGACAACTTGCACAAAGGAAGCAGTAACACAGCACTTAGATAAAACACAATGCAGATCATGTGCTTTCACTAGCTTGCTGTTTCTGTCTCTAGAGTAATACCTGCTACAAGTTTGCTGCGTTTGGAGGCCTCTGCCGCGATCTCGTACGAAATATTAATCATCTTCTCCTTCTCCTGTATGGTAACCTCCTCTTCAGTCTCATCCTCTGGGCTTAGAGCAAGGCTAGGCAGCACATTTTGCATGCTGTAAGCACAAACACACAAATTGTTTTCTGTCATATGCAGTGTACAAGATTAATTATAAACAGAGTTTCCCCCAGGACAAATATTCTATCAGGCAGATGACATTTAAAATAAAATGTCACATCTGGAAGATAAAAAAAAAATATCTTTCTGCGCATGATAAGACAATCTATTTTAAAAGAGCAGTCATGTTTCTCACTCAAGAAGATGTACTGCAATGACCGACAACCTACTTCCAACATCTAAAGAGAATTTTATGTATGATGACGAGGAGGAAACATCTCCAAAGATGGCACAAATAGGAGCTAATGGACAGATGATAAGTGTTTACCTGTTTTTTGCTATAAGTGCTTTGATGCGGTCGACTTTCCTCTGCTTATCAGCCTCCTGTTCAGGACTCAGTGCCTCCTCTGGTTCTAACTCCACATATCGTTCAGGAATCAGCACTTTATCAGGCACCGAGAGCTGCAAAGACATATGCAGAATAATAATTAATACTGTTAGCGGTTGGTCATTCTATATACTTCAATAGGACCGCTTTTACGTAATATTGATAACAGTATTTTTAAAGCTAACATACCTCTCTGTCGACATTGAAGTGAGCAGCATGTGAGGCTTCTTTTAGACGGGCAATCTCCTCAGCTGGAGTCTCTTGCTCCCTCACCACCTCCTGCTGTCTGAGTGAGGCCTCCAGCTCTTGTATATCACAACTCACAACATCATTCCTGCGCCTTGACTGGGAATACAAAACGAATAAACCCAAAATGTAACCATAAATACATACTAGGATCCCAGAAACTGAATACTGCTTGTACAGAGCCCATAACGTTCTGCATTGATGTATAAATAATGTCTTGGACAGTCGTTCAATACCTGCATGCTGTGGAGATGATTTTCTTTAGTAAATGAAGGGCTGCGAGAGGGCGTGTTATCCTGGCTGCCACCCAGAATGTTGTGGCCTTTCTTTTTGTCCCTGAGGGCAGCCTGCTGGTGACGGCGGATCCTCTCCAGCTGTTCCTCTACACTCATCCGCGGCCGGCCGCTATCCACTGGACTCAGCTGCTGCTCCACTGCGCTACGTGGACGCTCCTATTGTATCATAAGAATGACTTAAAAAATTGACCCTTTGTAAGCACAACTCGTGGTAACAATGTGATACAGTATATCAGAGTGGCTGTCCTATAACCGGTAGGTTGGTAGTTTGATTCCCACTCTCCCCAGTTTATACTGTCGTTGTGTCCTTGGGCAAGACAACTTGCCTCCATTGCCACAGTACTGGTGTGTGAATGTGTGTGATTGTGGAGGTGAGTTTAATGGTTGGAGAAGGCGTGTCCCCCTCTCTGTCTGCCCCAGGTGTGAATGTGTGTGAAGGAGGAGAATGGAAGCATCATGTAAAGTGCTTTGGGTGCTCGAGAAGGGTATAAAAAAGCGCTATATAAATGCACACTATATACCAGTGATTGTTCAGAGGACTGGTAAATGATCAAGGCCTTATCTGAGCTCTACAAATTCCTAACATACATAGTCTGTTTAAGTGAACCACAACTCTAGAGTGTACAGCTGATTTGTTATGTTTATTTATATAGGTCTTTAATGTAGGAAAAACTAAATATAGACCGACTTAAAAGAGACACACCCTGTGGTGCACTAATAATATAGCTAGTATGTTAAGTTGATGGTAATTGAGGCTGGAAACTGTAAACCAACCTTAGCCTGGCTTTGAGAGTATGAGTTACACCCTGGCCATGTGATGAGTGGACCTGTCACTTTTGTTTTAAAACAGCATCATGAAAATAAACCATTGTAGAGAGCACTCAAAATTGGATTCAAAGCATTGACAATTCTCATAGCAGCACACTTAAAACCATATAAGAGGCAAAAATTAAATAAATAAATAAAATAATTACATTACAAAAAATAATAAATACTCACCGTCCTGGATTCAGGCTTCTTTCCTTTTCTTAATGTAACATATGATGCAATTGAGGAAGAATCAGGCACTGGAGATTTGGTCCTGGGAGGGACAATGCCAACTGGGTAGGACATCCCTGAATAAAACATAATCGTTAATTTTACATTTATTAGCTAAAATATCCTGCTAATTGGTCACAATTATAATTTCATTCAAAAGCTGATATTCGACTCCTTGACCAATATCATTAATCACTAGAACACTGCAAGGCCTTATTGAGCACAGTGCACCTTTGTTCCCAGAGGGATCTCTATCAGACGGATGTTCCGATCTGTCCTCTCCATTACTCTCATCCACTTCAGCCACAGTGGTAAGTTCTGGCTCGCTTTTATAGAGTCTGTAATCCGGGCCCTATGAGTACAAAAGAACACTGATGAGACTTTTTTAAAAGAATAACTAGCACTTTAAAATGTTTTAAAAGCAAAAAATACATAAATAATGTTTTGAGAGACAACATTTATACCATTTGGTGTACATGCGTGAAAAACAAAGACAAAGCAGCTACTTTAAAACACACATAAAACAAAGGCTTGGTCCAACAATGAAAAAAATTAAGAAGTGAGACAATCCAAAAGACAATGTCAAAATGAAAAGTGAAAGCAAAAACAGCGGGCAATGACGGGTGATGACAGCTGAGGGCAGGGTCAACCATGAGGAGCGCAGGCTTACACTGTGTGTGCCATTCCTGTGATTGGACTTCCTGTCCTCCGGCCTGTGGAGTGAGGGGCGCGCACCAGCATGTGAGGACACAGGGGGCACAGTGGGGGGGTTGGGCTCGTAGGACTGTGGTAGGGGTGGCCGTGGGGGTACCGAGTCCTCCTCCTGGGGATTATACAGGGTATGACAGGGAGGATGGTGACACAATGTGCCACACGCATGCTAGGGGCAACCATCTGGCACAAAGTAGCTCTGTGCACCAATCTGAGCAAATCAGCTGATTAGCCAGACAGCAAACTCCACGGGCTGCTACACGGTGACTGACATATCCACTGACACCCCCAAACCCTTGTGCGGGGCTGCTATTTTGGTCATTGAAAAAACGTAAATATACTAAGAATAAAAATCTAAGTCTGATAAATAGATAAAAAAGGGTTAGTTGGTGGCTGCTACTTTTTTCCGCAGTTAAGTTTTTACCAATAGAAATCCAAACATTTCAATAGCCAATAGCTCACCTCATTTTTGTGCTTGCTAAAGTTGTCACCAAAATCTCTCTGAGCTTTCTGTTTGTTGAGGGCCTCCATCACATCTTGAATCCTCCACAGCTCCTTCTGAATGTGCACATGCTGCTGACTGGGGGGCTCCATCTGTGTATGCAAAGAAAAACAAACATGTCCATAAATCACTTTTCATTATTTGTATGTGCATAATGAATATGATCCTGCAGTGAGTACGTAAACAAAAGCAGAAAAAGGCAAGAATATATGTCTCATGTGGGATTATATCACTAAAAATACATTTTGTGTTGTTAAGGCATCTATGCTAAGACCACTCAAAATACAAAGATGCTATTCAAGCTCCCTGCTGACTTCTGAATACTGGTACTGATTTAGACCAACTCCACACTCCTTTTTTTCTATTATATAGGACACAGATAAAAAACAGTTAATTAGGAGCACTATAATTTCTGTGTTGTCAATCACTCACAGGGTTGCTTTGAACTCTGTTACTCCTTTACACAGTGCAGTAAAGGCCACTGCTTACAAAACTTTATTTTTTACAGAATACTTTTGATGTCGTATTTTTAGGTGTCTCTGGGATTTTTAAGTGTATGCATTCCAACCAACAATAGAAATAATAAAATTATTAGTATACCTGAGGGCTTCCCAGTGCCTCCAGTTGCTCCAGCAGGCTGTTCTTAGCCTGAGTCACCTCTCCTTCTAGTCTGTCATATTCTCTCCATGACCGCTCTAACTCCTGGTTTGAGAAAGATAGACTTGAGAATTATAAAGGAAACAACACAAGATTGATGGTAAAAAGACCACTGTGTGACTCACAGCACTGACTCGAGACACCTCTCTGCAGGTGCTGAGGAGCCCGCTCTGCAGTAAGTCTTTCTGCTGGATGACACTCTGCAAGGCTGCTGGGTTATCAGAGCCCATCTCTATCTCCTGGCTGGCTGACAGCAGTGCTGTCTCGAGGGTGTGCTATAGGAGCACATGACATATCAAATACACATGCAGCATTAGAAAGTCATTTATCACAACAACCTTGAAGTTCTGCTAACTTTAGCAAAGTGATAGGAGTATATACGCTGATAAAGGAATCTTTCAGGGCTGCAGCTCTGTTCAACTCATACAGAGAAGGCTGGCTAAGCATAACAATGTAAGACTAGATGTATCTTACTCAAAAACTAAACTTATATTTACACAGAACAGTGGGAAACTGCTGTCTACACTAAATACTATATATGATTTTTTGGTTTATTTATTGTTGTAGGCACCTTATGTTTGAGGCAATAATGACAGATGTGGAATATTTAGTCACCTTCTCTCTGTACAGCTGCTGCAGTTTGCCTTCATGTGTCTTAACAAATTTGTCCTGCTCACACAATCTGCCAAGTCTGGCCTGAGGAGGAAACAGTTGAATTGTCATCCACTATACAAAATGAGCACCAAGTCATGCAAGAGTGTAACTGTGCGCTTACATCAATGTCCAGCTCTTGTGGTACACCAGTGTAGGCATGTTCCCTGTAGTCCTCTGGACCTAACTGTAATTATACAAAAAACATCAAGAAAAAGCACTAGATGACACATGCAGATTTAAATCTAAAAATCTAAGTGTGACTGTGGCTCTTGCACTGAGCCTGAACTTTCAGCCTTTGGTGAAATACATATTTCACTGATGCAGACAATCTAAGTCTGCAAAGAGGCAGAGGGAAGGCATCTATTCTAAATACAACCTCTTCTGTGGTGATACTGGCACACTGTTTTATAACCAACAGTCATTTTTCATTGTCACAACACATTAATATAAAGCATGAGGAAGGCATGTGAAAAATAATTCTTGCCGAAAACAAGGGACAGTGTATGATCTATTCACATTTTATGTTTTTGACGGTTGTTTGTGAGTTGTGTAAAAGACTTTGAGCATAAAAGCTTGAATTAATAGCGTTTAACAATTAATAAAAACATTTTCTAATTTTACAACAAATTCATTTCAGAAATAGGTTATTGTATGTACATATGTAATTCAGCCATTTTTTTAGTTCAGGCTATGCACAGATGTACTTATAAATCTTAAAACCAGACTTTGACACCCAGTCACTGCCTTCACAAACACCAGGATTCCACACTCACACCTGTACTCATTCACTTATAACACTGTTATTCGCAGTTGAGCTACACGGCACAGTGAAAACTGGAGTAACCAGAGAGCCATGTGGCATTCGACACTGAACATGCAGACATTCCCACAGTTCAGAGACCTTCACTGTGAAGCAGTGCAGTGTGGGGACTACAAGGAGGAAGACAGACTACTGGCAGCTGAACAGGTGACAATGCAGCTGTTGCTTTCCTAAAATGTCAATGAAAAGGTGAAAGGTGAGGGCTTATGCAGCACTTTTACACCTCAGAAAGTGGTCACAAAAGTGGCAGAGTGATGTGATAGACAGCATTGCACAAAGCTGTTTAACTTTCCATTGACAGAAAAATCAAAGAAAAGTGACCAAAAACATAGACATATGCAATAAAACATTACCAACAAGTATCATAATAACCTATTGTACAATTTGCCAGTTTACATACACTTCTAGTCTGTAAATATTACCGTAGAGCATCAGTACCCTCGGTGCTGTACTGAATATCAGATCATACAAATAATGTATATTTTAGCATCAAACTCTTTGCTGAAAATGACTGGACCTATAAAGCAAAATAGTGTCCACCTGCCAAGTTCAGGAGGTTTAGAAAGAAAAGGCAGGTTGCACAGATGAAGAAAAGTCACTATCCTTAACTAGGGGGCCCCTAGACTAAACAATGAAAAATACGTCAGGAGTTTAAGGACTGTTGTTCAAACTTTAAGCAACTTTGAAAGAAAACTGTATCCCACCACACAAACCCAAGAGATGAGGGATTTAAAAGTGAAGCAAACACACGACATTGTAAACCTTACAAGTCATGCTTTTTCTTGGCATGACTTTTAACAATTAAAGGAGGACATTAAAAAGCAATGAATGAAGAGGAAGACCAGTGTCAAGATGCCATGAGGACGTGGACACTGAAGGAGAAGCATTACAAAAAAGGACCAAAAATAAGAAACACTGGTGAGGATGAGGAGGAGCAAAGCCTTTAGTCGGCCTTACTTGCTTGTAAAGTTGAGGCCTTGGGGCAGAGTTCTCAATCAAAGTGTGAGTCATGGCGATTAAAGGGTCATTTTCCTTCATCTAGTCCAGTGTAGAGAGGAGCAAGTTGCAAGTGTCAGTTTATGGCAACAACGTTCTTCAGACACAATACCCAATATGGTCTTACAGCTTGGTCAAACTCATTGATAATTCTAACATAAAAAAATACTGTACAAGAAGCAATAAGAGACAGTTTAATAAAAAAACTATACTGTACCATAAAACTTAATTTATATTTTGTAAAAAAAAATGGTGTTGTTAAACATTTGCTAAACACATGATGTTGCCACACATATCTTTCAACTCAACAAGGGTAAAGAGATAGTCAGTTAGCACAGCCGTTAGCTAATGAATGAATGGGCCTGCTGCAGATTTCTATAACATGCTTGGTAATACAATGCAACTGTCTGTATAAAGCCAAGGAGACCATACTGCTAAAAAGCAGTGTATATTAGGCGTTTATTTTCTAAGAGGAGTAAAGAGATCCGTGCAATCATGCATTACCCCACCTGATTGTCCAAATACATGAGGTTCCTATGAAGATGATGGGAAAGTATGTCGTTCTACCATCAGCAGCAAAAAAGAGGAAAGAAAAGACAACAGTAGAAATGAAACAATGAAGAGGAGAAAACAGTCTATCTCTCTTGCACGCACGCACACGCACACACACACGCACACACGCACACACACACACGCACGCACGCACGCACACGCACGCACGCACGCACACACACACACACACACACACACACACCACATATTTAAAAGCATGGCATATTTAGTACCAAGACAAAAAGAAGTAAGGACAACTCAAGGTGAAAAAATGGGTCATTTCAATGTATTGGACAGATACAAAAGTATAACAAAAAGTGACTAATTAAAAGTAAAAAGTAAAAGTTAAAAGTAATTAAATAAATAAACATGAACAGACCGCACTCCTGTTTAATTTGTTATGGCAAAATCTCAAAAGTCTTGAATTACCATATGCCAGCAGTCCTAAAATCCTTAGCAGGGCAACTGCTTTAAGTTTAAAGGTAAGATTTATTTGGATTACTACTATTTAATGACTTAAGTTGAAATGGCCTGAATGTGATATGATGAACAGCCCCTACTTTTAGGTGAAACATATGTCATAAAAAAATAAATGAAAAAGTATGTGAGAAAGTAAAGAAAGAAAGAAGAAAATCCTAATCATAATGCACCATTACAAATGCCTAATTTGTAATGACCAAAAAAAAATTGGATCCAGATGGATAATAAAGGTGGATGAACATACACACATTACACGCTAACACCCCTGAAGAGCACTCTCTTGGGGCCTGACCTTTGGGTTTTCTCCATCCATGTTTAGTTGCATAAGTTGTGATAGAGTGTGCTCCCGGATACTGTTTAGCTCTGCCTGCTGCCGCCGCAGCTTTATCAGCAGCAGAGTCAGTTCCTCAGGCTGCAGCGAAAGGAGGGACGAACATACAGCCACAAGGAAAGAGGGACACGGCGCAGGAGAGAGAGGACAAGAGAGAACACACCAGGACAGGAGATTTATAGGTAACAGGCGCCCATTAGGTGAACAGTTACAGTGCAACCAGGTGTTTAGTTTTCATGCAGCTCAGGGCAAGGAGATTATCCAGGTGTTATAACTGCCATATCAATTCTACATTCACTAGACAAAAATACATTTTCTGTTTCTAACAGACTCTTATTCATTCATTCTATTTCCATTTGGGCACTGCAAAGCTTTGACATAAATTCCTGATCTGGCTTAGAGAGCAGTGAGTGACAGGGTTTAACGTCTCTACTGATGCGAAGCGAGTCCAAGGAGCTCCTGAAGTGAGCATTCCCTAAATCCTACTTGGAACATACATCTTAGTTTTGCTTAAATCGGTCTATTCAGGCTGGGCTGTGTCTTCTTGGAAGGGATTGAAGGACAGAAAGAGGGTGTAAGGGTAGACTGGTGATGTGGAAAAAACATATCTATCCTATTAATCATAAATGAATGAGCCCATTTAAGTCGCAAAAATGATGGTGGTATTTCTAAACTAAACAATTTAAACACACTTAAAAGGGGACATCTCTTAAAAGAACTTACCGTTTTGCCTTGGAGAGACTGAGCCGTGATGGTCTGCACTGGGATTCCTGCAGGCATTGACCTCCGATCAGGTGGATAGGCATACTGTAAGGCACAATGTCTTGCACATCAAACTACTTACACAAAAATCAACATCCTGACCAGACATTCAGATGTTTCTTCTTATACAGTTGTGCTCATAAGTTTAAATAGATTTTTTGGGCCATTTTTTAGATTATAAATGATATGATGATTTTTTTTTTTACTTATAGTTAGTGGTTGGGTGAAGCCATTTATTGTCAAACAACTGCGTTTCGCTTTTAAAATCATAAGGACAACAGAAACTACCCAAATGACCCTGATCAAAAGTGTACATACTCTGGTGATTTTGACCAGATCACATGCACAAGTCGACAAAAACAGGTTTGAATTGCTACTAAAGGTAACCATCCTCACCTGTAATCTGTTTGCTTGTAATCAGTGTGTGTATAAAAAGTTAGTGAGTTTCTGGGCTCCTGACAGTCCCTTGTACCTTTCATCCAGCCACTGATGTTTCTGTATTCTGAGTCATGGGGAAAGCAACAGAATTGTCAAAGGAATCCGTGTGAAAAGGTAATTGAACTGTATAAAACAGGAAAGGGATATAAAAAGATATCCAAGGAATTTAGAACGCCAATCAGCAGTGTTCAAAATGAGGGATTCTGTTAAAACCAAACCAAGGTCAAGTAGACCAATAACAATTTCAGCCACAACTGCCAGGAAAATGGTTTGGGATGCAAAGAAAACCAAAAGAAATGCACAATAAGGAGGCACTTGAAGAAAAATGGGCTGCATGGTCGAATCGCCAGAAGAAAGCCATTTCTACGCTATTGCCACAAAGTATACAATAAGCTTACAAAACGTCAAACAGCACAGAGACAAGCCTCAAAACTTCTGGAACAAAATCATTTGGAGTGAGGAGACCAAAATTTTACTTTTTGGGCGCAACCATAAAAGATATATTTTTGAGTGTGAGTTACAAATTGACGCAGGGTCATCCTTCAACCATAAGGTTGTCCTTGGGCAAGACACTTAACTCTCCTTGCCTCCAGTGTCTGTGGCACTGATGTATGAATGAGTTTGGTGAATGTATTTGGTTATTGTCAGAGAGTCTGTAGGGGCGGAATGGCTGCTACGTTTTTGTCAGTCTGCCCCAGGGCAGCTGTGGTTACAGCTGGTAGCTTACAACCACCAGCGTGTGAATAATAGATATGTAAAGCTCCTTTGCATCCCTCTGAAAAGCGCTTTATAAATTTGATGTAATAATAATAAATAAGTAAAAATAATAATAATAATAACAAAGGCACAGGAAACTGGTGGCAAGATGAATACAGCATGTTATCAGAAAATACTGGAGGAAAATTTGCACTCATCAGCCTGGAAGCTGCGCATGGGACGTTCCAACATAACAATATCATTGAGCCACTTAAGGAGATATCTCAAACGAGCAGTTCATGCAAAACAGCCTAAGAATTTACAGGAACTGGAGGTTTTTTGCCAAGAAGAATGGGCAGCTTTATCATCTGAGAAAATAAAGAGCCTCATCCACAACTACCACAAAATAATTCAAGCTGTTATTGATCTCAAATGTGGGGAATGTGAACTTTAGATCAGAGTCATTTGGGTTGTTTCTGTTGTCATTATGAATTAAAAAGAGTAAACACAATTGACAAAGACAATTATATTTAATCATAATTAGTTATTGTCCTTTAGAAAAAGCGACTGTGACTGTAATGTATCGGCATCTGAAATAAAAGCATTAGAGTCTTGGCTCACCTTGTTGACCTGTGGCCTGAGTCGCCGGTCCATGCTCATGTCTCTCCTGTAGATGGGAGACGATAGCTCAGACCGTGCACTGTTCATATTGAAGGATCGCAGTGGCGAGTAGCCACCATACATGGACAAAGAGCCATGTGATGGAGAGGGGGGAATGGAGTGGCTTGGGGGAGCATGATCGGACAGGTTGATCATGGTCCTGGGACTTGCCATGTTACTATAGAGCCCTGATTGTCTGCTTAAAGCCTGCCTTTGCTGCCATTCATACAACTGCCACAAGGTATCATCGCGCATGGAGCAACGTTTATCTGCCGAAGCGGACCCCAGAGCCTGTTCGTACAATGATGGTGACATGCTGCAGATGCTATCCCGCTGCGCCATGCTATTCCTGGGCATACTGCGGTACCCATCGCCATATTGAGGCATATATGGAACACGATGGCTTGGCATATTTCTTGGCATTGTCTGGTATGATGTGATGCTGTAAATAAGAAAAAGAAGAAAATATATTTTTTTAATGGTAAAATTGTAAATAATAAACCAAATTATTTTTAGCCTTTCTCCATATATTATAGTTTGCAGAACCACAATAGAAAATTACAGGTTTTCTATTGAAACAGTGTTTTGAAAAGCTGGAGTTAAAGGTAGTAGCTTGCACCAAGAAGCTTACAAGATGGTAAAACCCAGGAGCTTGTCAGATATTAAAACTACATATAAACATAATGTAAGACAATGCGCTTCTTTGAATGTCAAAATTGAGAGAACTCTTACAAGATTCCCCTGGTGTGTGAGCAGAGACAAAAAATGGTACATTAGCGCAAGAACATGCTGAGATAAGCATTATAGAAAGACATTGTGATTAAGCAGCCCGTTATATGCATAGTGTTAAATTTCAGCCACATGAAAATAGACTCAGAACAATTTAACAAAAAAACAATGTTTTTTGTTAAGTGGTGGGTCTAAACCAACCTTCTAGTGTCATCATCCTGATTGCGTCCTCTTTGTGTTCGAACCCACTGCTCCAGCTGTTGCATGGAGCTAGTTCTACTCAGGGTGCGGTCTGGCTCCTGGGTGGGACTACGCTGAGAAGAGACAGCAGGTGCTTCACCTGGACATGCCTCTCCTCCTCCATTGACCTGAGGGCCATTGTGCTTCCCGTCAGTCTCTGTTGGAGTCCTCTTTGAGACGATGTGCGCAGTGACCAATGCTGCCTGGGATGGCTGTAGTTTGATACTGCTGATTTTTGTAAGTGGCCGCTCAGCCCCGTCTTTCTGAAAGCCATAGCGCTCAGCATCTTGCTGCTTCCTCTCTTCTTCAGCTGTGATGGCGGTAGCTGGTGCAGTGTGCTCTCTATTCACTTCTCTGTTGCGTTCATTGTTTTGGATTTCGGGTTGTGTCAGTGTCGGCCTGTGGTTGGCAACATGATTAATTTCTTGAGGTCCACACTGTTCCACCTTTAGCCTGTCCAACCTAACAATTACAGATAAAAGTAATAATTTAAGGGACACCAAGACAACCAAGCAAACAATTCTTTTATTGCACATTAACTAAAAGATATATGTGTTGACAAAATACTTTGCTTGTGGACTCAGTAAAAGCAAGTTAGATCAAAATGTGGGGAGAGCCATGGTGTTTTCTCCAGCTGCCTAGCATGTAAAGTGAAATCAGATACCTTTGATAAAACTGGCACTGTATGGGCAGGTCTAATAGGTGGTGCTCAGACCCCACTAATTTGTTGTTCCTTTTTGCTTCCACTCTTAAAGACCTGTCTAAAGCTCTGTGCTGCCAAGGGAGGTCTCCAGAGGTAATAGAAACCACAACTCCCTGGTCTTAGATGGAGTCAAGGTCACTGCTTCAAAGTTCAGCACATTCCCTTCAGCAGCATGGCTCACTGAGTTAGCAATATGAGGGCAGCAGGAAGAATGCTCCATCGAACTTTCCACTTGTATTTTTTTTTAATAGCCACAGCAGTCCCTTAATGTCTTTCCCAGCCTTTAGTGACTTCAGATCCTCAACTGTGCACACTATTAGTCAGATTTGTGAATAAACCTCTAAATCTTGATAATGCTACAATTCCAATTCTTTAATTCAATTGAATCTATGAAGTTACAGTTTACATATGTTATGATAGGGAGATACTATAAACATGGTTGCTCTGATACTTGACAGTGTGACAAGAGCACTACTCTGTCCTCTTTTAACAGTTTAACATTTAGTGGATTTTAGGCACTGCTGTGCTGTGTAATTACAAAGCACTTCACCATTACGCCTCTGCTCGCTCACGTAAAAAGAGGACATTAGACCGGCAGGCTGCCAAATGACAGACATTTAACACAGTTAAAAAAAAAAAGACGAAGATTCTAATCAGTCAGCACAGCTGTGCCCAGTGCTACTCAACCACCTGAATGATACTTGAATTTACATTTTCCTAATAATAAAAGTTTTACAATTTTGCAATGAAAATTAAAAGAAGCATTACAAACTAAAGCTGTAAATGCCTTTTCTGAATAAATGTCTTTTTAGTCAAAATATAAATCAAAAATGAAATCTCACATTAGCAATTTTCATACAAACCTTTTGACTGGTTCTGCCTGCACAAGTGCTGAATCTGTCATAACTTTCATCCAAGACTCCATCTCTTTGGCTGTATCTGTGCAAAAGTAGTATGTCCGCATGTTTGGATGTGTTGCCTGTTTTGACATTAGACAGGATCAGTAAGGAAGGAGCAATACAAATAAAAAGTAACCTGAAAAAGAAAGGGGAAAAGCATTTAGATGAAGAAATGTAAACTTATTGCATGTCATATTCTTGTATTTTATACAGGAAAGTTAAAGTCAGACCCACCATGCAGTGCACTGGATGGGAGACACATTGTTCAATAGCAGCTCTGTTCCCTTGCAGTGAACAACCCATCATATTGTTAGGCCAGACAGAGAAAAGAGAAAAACAGAACATTTAGTGTCTGGTCTCTATATCCTGTTTACAACATTCAGTACAGTAAACAACATTGATGTGCATAGATTTGAAAATCCTAAAAAACACCTTTAATGGAATAGGAATTTTGACCCTCAAAAACAGTGACAGAAAAAAAAGTTATTGACCACTTCACTAAAAGGGTCATACTCTTTTTTTGTGTCATTACTTCCACTCAGCACAGTGTCTTGGAAAAGAAGAAGGCTGTGTGGTTGGAGAGACCTTGAGCAGACTCCTGGGCGTCTACAGGACGACATTGGTGCCTATTTGAATTTATTATAAAGTGCCCACAGTCAAATATGGTACACAGATTAAATATTTATGGTTCTGTTTAACTTGGAGTTTCCACATGGGAGTTTTGCAGACCTTTTGTAATATGGGGTAGAGAATGGCACATACATGTACTGTCTATGACATTCAGGGATTTCCCTTTTAGTTTCATTCCCTTTTGAAGTTTCTAATTTGGATTTTTAAGTTCTACACAGAGAAGAAAATAAAAGTGAAGAAGAAAACAGACTAGTTTTTATTTTGTCATCACCACCAGGGTTGACATTGATGGAAAGATGCACTAACCTTGAAAGCATACTTCCTGTTGATGTGATCATCCACAGACAGCATTGATATATGAAAGCTTGGTAGGAGGATGCTGCCCAGAATGCCTTCCTCTTTTTCATCTGCAAAGAAAAAAACAGGAGAAATGAAGACAAACGCTGTGATTTAGGGGCAGGTACTATCCTGCACTTAAATGTTCAAAAACATAAAAGAGGCCACAGATAAACCATGTGGCTTGAGATAAAAGCCTGCAAGGTTTGTGCGGTCAAATGAGCAGAGGGCACACAGTCCAATCAGTGGAAAAGATAAGCATTGATTCAATGTCCAATGCAGCTAGACTTCTCTAATCCTCATTAAGTTAGCAGACAGGGCTCCACATTGACAACAGAGCACTCTCCACAGGGGGGATTAAAATGAGCCCAGAGTTTGCAGCAGAGAATTGCTTAACCTCCCAATTTGATACAAGCAATCTGCAGCGCTCATCTAAAAGTGCAAAAAAACAAAATCTGAAAAAGCTAACTGCTGACGTCCCATCTGTGGACTGTCTTTTGAGTGCAGTCATGTTTTCGGTTTTCTGCTGACTGAGGCTGTTTTACAAGTAGTAAAAGGGATACTAACTAAATATCCAAAAGATAATACAAAGAGATAAGCTTAAGCTTTTGATTGTTTTAAGGAAAAACAAATTATGATGAATCAGCAGGACATTATTAACAACACTTTTTATGTACAGTATATTCTTCAGCAGCCCAGCAAAATGTGCTTCATAAATACTTTACAGCTGTGTTTAGTCATTAGACTTGGCAGTTCATGACCCTGCCCACACTGTGCTGATAAATGTGATCTCTCGCCATCTGGGTAAAACCTATGGGTTTACGGCTGTCTGTGGCTTTTCTTAGGTAACAGGCGGGAAGATGGCAAGGACTGGCACTGACACCAGAAATAACACAGACAATATGTCATCCAGATCAGCAGGAAGGACCGCTGTATGCCTTATGAAGCACAAAGAAACATGGAAACCTACTGTTACTGTATGGGTTGCACAGTCATAAACCCCTTCAGATGTCCTCTAGACACAGCTGTGCCAATATTTGATACGCACATTACTGCTGCATGAGAGATGCTGAAATGCTCAGGCAATAGCTCAGTCAACAGGAGCTTGTAAAAAGTGCACATCAAACAATATGCAGCTAGTCATACTGGGATGAAGGATGAGGGCAGTACTTATTATAAATGAGCTTGACATGAACAGTTGTGTGTGACTAGAATGGTATCTGCAAATTATTCACTTTCCATAAAAAAATATATTTGATAGCAACTTACCCCTGTAATAGAACAGGCATAGATCTGACAAAACAAACCACCTCTTCTTCCAGAGCTTCATCCCTGTACTGTCCTGCAAATACATCACAAGAAACACTTTAACACTAACATTTCTGAACTGATACAAAATGCAATTGCTCAATTTGTAGTTCAACATTTGTAAGGAATACAACTCTTAAGCAAAATGTTTTGCTCTATTGTCATGTTTCAATGTAAATATTGAATATGAAAACATTATTATTCTCTTTACTGGCAATACTGTTATTGCTTTCACCATTTCCATAGACAACATGTTATATGTTATTTTAGAAAGGACAAAAAATGCGCCTAAGATGTTTGAAGAAAAAGCTTTGACCAAAGCCTTCTTAAACTGAAGCTTAAAAAAGACGTGGAGCAGCGAACAGGGTATTAACTCCCTCTGTATGCTTTATTGGAAAACTTGAGCAGCGGTTTTAATCACGGATTTGACTGAGGACAAAAGCAGGGGGAGGAACCTCATGAGTTGTGTCAGTGTGAGGGTGGCACTTCCACAGAGACACACTAGAGTTTAAACATAAAGTTTCCCCTTAAATGTATTCTGTAGGCATGAGCAGTGTCTATGTTAAATAAATTAAGACTGAATTAATCACACCTTTTATCCACTTTATTTTATGAATAAAAGTTGCTCAGTTTGGGCGGGAAAAATTATGAACCTTTTACCACTGCATCAATCACTCAGGCATTTTATTCTCCCTGTGGTTCTTTCGCAGGCCTATAGCTTTCTTCAGCCAAAGACTTCAATAGTTTCCAGGTTTCAATGAGGCAGGAAAATAAAAGTGTAAATCCAGCTTTTATTCAGGGTAGCAGATTTGTGAGTCTTTTGCTTTATCTACGTCCCCCTGATTGAGGTCCCTAAAGAAATAGCAGCTGGCAGCGTCACCAAAGGAAGCCATCGTGTGTCCACAAAGCTGTGCTTGGGGGCTAGAATCAAAACTAAATGAGGCTCCCTCTTAGGAAGCATAAGAGAGTCCTGCCTGGCCAAGAGCTGCCTCAAGCACCCCCTTTTCACTCTCCTTGAAGGAGCCCGGAGCAGCGTTGAGGGACGGCTATCTGAATAGTTCTCGTGCTGCACAACCAACTGAACAGAAACAAGACAAAGGAAGACTGAGCACCTTGTTTCAAAAAGCTTTTATTCCTACCTGTTTATAAAGCCAGTTTTTCTTGATGACTGGGGCACTTGGATTTCTCCTGATAGAGTTGGATCTCTTCCCAAAGTTATGTATTTTTTTGGTAGGTCTCGAGGCCTGGAAAAAGACAGTTGTTCATTATGTTTATACTTTATGTGATTTAAATGTATGTATGTATTTTGTACAGCCACACACCCTGTCTTTTTGTCCCTCGACAACTCTCCCGGCCGGGCTGCTGGCATGGTCCGAGCCACCTGTGTAATTGGAGGCCTCGCTCATGGTGCTAACTGGTCGTGCCTTTTTCTCATTCGTCGGTGCTTTTGACGCAGACCTAAACATGAGACACACAGCATAACAAGAACAGTCAAGATCACTCAGTAATAAAGACTGGTCATTTACAGTTGACAATCTGAAAACATAAAGTAAAAGGGAGTAAGCTGTCTTTTTTGTCGGTTCTCCCATTTTATCTCTGAAGTTCAGACTCACTGTTATAATGAGGTCTCAACATGGGCTTATGAATCAAGCCAATTACTCTCAACTTGTCACTGCAGATATGTTTTAGATACTCTAGCAGCCTTAAATGGTCTGCTAAGTCTTCTTGACATATTGCAATGCGGCAGGAGATCAGTGAATGCGGTCAGGATATTTTCAAAGAAGGAAAGATGTTTGAAGCAAACTTCAGTCAGAAAAAAAAGTGCAGGACAGTGCATCTTGTGAAAGTTGTATAGGTCCATGAAGATGTCCTATATTCTTTAGGATGGGAACAATGGTGTCTACAGGGAACAAGAGTGGCAAAACCGGAGTAGAGCACAAACACTGCAGCAAAGTGTAATCTCAGAGATATACTGGGATACAGGTCACCGAGCAAGGACAGACCCTGAATCCTGTACCGCAAGCCTCAATCCAGCCTCCTCATTTATCATGAACAGTTCCAACATTTTCAAACTAAAACGTATTTTATTCCTTAAAGAGACACCTATTTGATATTCAGTGAATCACTTCACACTTTTCAGGTCCATCTGCCCTTCTAGTTGAAGATAATAGTCCATCTGTTACCCACAAGGAGGACAGGAGTGTTGAAAGAGAAACAAAAACTCAAAAGAGAATTTGTTGAAAAACTGTCTCCATGCTGCTAGACTCAAACTGTACAACAACAAAATGAAATCACACAGGAAAATGCCATCTTGACTCATAACAGCAGGCACCACACACGGGACAAACATTCCCGTGCAGTAAAGTGATAGACGCAACAATAACACAACAATGACAATCACACAATGGCTCAAGCTTACCTCTATTTATATAGTGCATACAGACTGGTACCAAGGTTGTGTTAACATCTGAGACCACTTTTATACAACTGTCGTCATTCCTTTGCATTTCAGTGCAGAGATGTTAGTAAGTGCATTTCCAAGAACTTGATAAGTGGCCACTGACATGCTCTTTAGAAAGTGAGGTCCAGCATCTTCAGCGATAGGCTAAATCCTATGTGAACTGTAATCAATGATAGCCTCAGCCTGTCATCAGAATACTGGGCTTTGGCAGAATGGCAGGACACAGGGAGGGGGTATTGAATGCTCTATTTTGTAAAAAATACAATTTCCTGCAGCCTGTGAGCTATACTGCATTCAGTGCGGATCTGTTGATAATTAGTGTGAACCTGATAATCAATAGGCATGCAGTGAAACTGAGAGGGAATGGGAGAAGAAAAGAAGATTGTTTGGCAATCGCCATCAAAAGGAAAGTGTGTGTGTGTGTGTGCGTGTGTGTGTAGTACACTGTTCTCAAAATCCATTCATCTAAACTTTAGAGTTAATGTGAGTGATCTTTCAAAATAAACAAACATTTTATAAATTTAAGTAGTGATTAAAAAATAATAATAATCACATTTTGATACAGTCATCTGTGAGTTGCAGCTTGTATGCTTTAATATAAGAACATTGATGGAATGAATTACAGCTTATCAGGCTTTGTCCACATGAAACAAAGTATTTTAACAAATTTACTATTATTTTAATAACAGAGCTTAAAATATCCCCATCACAAACATTGTGGTGCGACTAAATGTAAAGGTTTGTATGACAAGATGAAACATTTTTACAGGGCTTTGTATTTTTAACATTTAAATGCTATGCTCAACATTTATTGAGCTAAAACCTGCATTCAAAAATGGTAGGCCATGTTGACTCACTTGATTTTATGTCCAGTACAAAACAAGTATTATTTAATAGTAAGGATATTACTTGTGGTAACAGATTATTACCACAGTGGCCTTCTACACAAAAGGTCCAACAACCAGAGACCAGAGAAAATTACAAAAATACCATCAGCTGTTCAATATGAGGTACAGTTCTCTTCGTATCCAAATATACACAGGCCTCGTTAACACATGCTCCACCAAACATGTGAACACTTTCTGTCGGGCCCCTGACAATAGACATCTATTTTCAATAACACTAGCCTATAAGGCCCAGCACATGCCATTCACATATTCACTTTCACCACAACTTATTATAGAGAATGGACCTTACATAACCCATGCTAACTAATATAATACATGAAAGAAGTGCTACTTACTTGGGTTTAGATGTTTACTTACAGTATATCAACAGTTTTTATTCAAGTCCATTCACATGTGACGTGCAAATGCAATTAAACAATGTGAAAGAAACAACTCTAATTTGCTTGACATGGCTGGTCCTGCATAGATTTTGTGTGAATCTGTGAGAAGGGATTACACTGCGGCAGAAGCACACTACTGGAAACAGAGCACTAAGGGGCTGAGGGTGCATTTTAAACTGACCACACAGCACTTCTACAGAAATGTGAGTGAGTAAAAGACTTGTGTGGTGTTTTTGGACCTGGCCAACAAAAAGACTAGGAGCAAAAGCAAACGCAGTACAAGTCAGAACATCGCAGTCATTTGTCCTGGGTTGAAACACGTAGTGCAGGTAACAGAAAGCCAATATACACATCTTTGATGTAATTACAAAATAAAAATCACAGCCCTTCTAAAGTTGTGTATTTGTCCCAAGTAGCTACTGGTAAGTTTGCATGGTATAAAGGTTTCAGACACCTAAGGGCACTTTACAAAAATTTGAAATGCAAACACATAACAGGCCACTGGGCAAAAGCAACCACAATTCAAAACATAGACTGTTGTTAGAGTGTAACACAGACACAAACAAATATACAGACATATACACATTGCATTACCTGTTTTGCGCTGAGGATAACAATTTCCCACAATTTATTCTACAAAACAGAACAAAGACAAATTTGTTGAAGAAAAAAGACTACTGCTAAGATTAAATTAGTATGTTGTGGCTGGAATTATCAAGAAAAAACATACAAGGCGCTATTACAAATATGTAATCTTAAACACATGCATACTTGGCCATGGGAGTTATGGTAAACACGTTCTCCATGTGAGCTGTTCAAATATTCCTGTCAGTTTCCACATGACCATGCCGCCCACCTAAAATAGACCCGGACACATCGAGGAGAATGCTGAGGCTGGCAATGACTAAAGCCACATGTCCAAGATGAGGCTGAAGCATGATTTGAGCAATAACTCACATACCACAGCGGCGTAGCAGGGAGTGGAGGCATAAGAACTGACAGACACATGAGTAATCGAACCTCTAGCAACTTTAAAGCAGATTAGCACGTCTAGTTCATAGTTGATGTAGTGAATATTCCTGCTGGTCTTTGTATTCTCACCACACATTCATTTACACTTGAACTAATGGAGCTTGAAATGGAGCTTTCTTTAACGCTGTGTGGTCCTCTTTTTCCTCTTTAGAATGGTTCTGTGTTAATTTTATAAGACTGCAGCATTTAAGCTAACCGGTTGTTTAGTGTTTTGGATTTTAATGAAGTGTTGGCACGACCTACAGTTATTTCATTATCATCCAAATGAAGCAAAGATGAATATTTTATCACAAGACCTTATTTTCTCTGCTGTTACTTTTGCTCAAACTCAATCTTCTATTTGGTGTGATGCATAACAATTACCTCAGACAGAGAATGAATCAATTTGCTGTAGCCTTACCACAGATATTCTGGTTCAGACAAAGTCATATTTCTCCCTGCATCTTGTGCGAATCCCGGCAGAGATGTGAGAGTAACACAGCGAGGGGAGGAATGTGTCAAGAGGGTGCAGTGTAGCAGCTCTTGCACAACAAGCCTCCACATAACCATTCTGCTCAGCAAATGCAACAAGATGACTGCTGTGGCGGAGCTAAAAGGCTGGCTGTGACACATTGAACGCTGGATTACCAAGTATAGTGTTTATTGGGAAACTTTATTGTGCTGTTTATTGGACTTGTGCCACAGAATTAGCAAAAGAGGTTGAAATCCACTGTGCAAAAGATTTCAATTAGCACTCACTCGCAAATGCAATAATTGTTAGTAGTTATAATGGCATGACGAGCGTTGACATAGAAAGAGAGACACACTGCTTATTGCACAAAGTACATCTGATGAGCTGTTCTTGGTTCACGGCTGGCTCCACTGGCGTCATGTGGGTAGACATTTGACAGCCACACCAGAGATGATCACATGGACGCAGAGTTGTTGGGGACAGACCCTTGACATATACTTGTGTCTATAACAAATGAACAGGCTGTGAACTTATTGTGAAGGTCAAAAGAAAAGAGAGACATTCATGAATCATTGCATTCCCATGAGCTGATGTGCACAAGAGACAATGCCTGGTTTATTTCAGGGCTTTGCTGCAAAGTACACGCTGGATTGGCATCACCGCAACTTGTCAGTCTAACTCGACACGTTTTTTAAAAATTCAACAGTTATCTGTTATTATATTTGCCGTACAGATGCCTAAAGAGAAAGCTGGTCATGTTTTATATTACAGATCAAACTTGTAGATGTTTGCTATAATGTGAAACAAGAGACTTACTGTTCGTTGATGACAAAGATGCAGTTGTCTTGTGAAGGGATGCCTGAGACAGGATGCTTGCAGGTCACCTTCCGCTCATTGTGACTTAAGAGAAAATAGAAAGAAGAAGGTAAAAGTTAATTTCACATAGTACAGGGATAACTGGGTGGCAGCTAATCAAAGCATGCATGGTTTACTGCATTAGGCCTAAATTATAAACACAGGGCTGCATGATATCGGAAAAATATTGAGATAACGAGATTACCTGTGATAGATTATACTAACACTAAACTAGCATTAAACAGATCTAAACTAGAACTAAACCAGGATTAAACAGGTCTAAACTGGGACTAAATGTAGTACTGAACCATGTCCATACCAGGATTTTTTATCATTTGAAAGCATCAAAGTTTCATTTTAAGCTTTGTTTGGACAATTTTGGATGATTTTGAGAAAGAAAAAAGTCAATAAAATGGAAGACTATAGCATTGTTGTCAAGTCATTCTTTACAAATCAATAATATCACAATGATAATAATATATTTGTGATATGATAATGATATATTTGTGAATGATATCATTCACATAAATATATCATTATCATTTGTGAATGATAATGATATATTTGCTATACCTAATCTAAACCCATACCATAACTCACAAAAACTATGCCATCCTACACTTAGTATCAAATGACAGTGGTTAGAAATGTTGCCACCCAAGCAGTAGTCCAATTTCATTTGCCCACAGCTACTTCCAGCCTTACATAATTAGCACACACCAGTCTCAAAAGTAAGGGAGTAGAGCAACTGGAGCCTTTTAAATAACACTGGCTCTCAGCAGAATAGATACTGACCACATTGTTTATAATATGAATGGCCTAGAGGCTCAATAAACTCTGGGGCAAGAATGATTAACTGTAATGGTAGTGGTTAATTGCCAATTATAATTTTGTTTGTACAGTATCATCTGATAATGGCTAGGTAGCTAAGTTCAGCCCAATCCATCATATTCAGCCTCCTATTCTGGCAGTCCAAATCAATAGTTTTCATATCACTCCTACACAAATGCATTTCTGTCAAGGGTGGTCAGTGGGAGGACAGTGGATGTCAAGGAATATCATATTTTGACAGCAGTGACGATTAAAGAAGGTAGCACAATGCACGTCAACACTAGACCAGTGTTAACAATGTCCTCATGCTGCTACCACTACTTAAAGTTTTGCTGGACGTCCGTTCAACAGTAAACTTCAATGTACTCCAGCTGCACTAGAAACACAAGAGAGTAGAGCTACAGCCCAAAAATAACAGCATTTTAAACACGGGCTGCTTTTTACTGAAAAAAGCAAATACCAAGAATGAAATGGGGGGTTTTGGTTTTCAGTTGAGCCTGGAGAGCAACAGTCACCACAGCTCGGCTCTATAATTACTGGAGCCACTGTTGGCAGAGCAGCGCTTGGTGCGGTCTTGAAGCAGACCAAAGGCACCATTTTTCTTTTGCATACATCCACGCATGTCCACACCACTGTGCTGCCCATAGGTTTACTCCAGATTTAGCTTCATTACATCTCAGTCCTATGTGTTCCTGTATGCATTAAAGCAAAAGGGAAAACTCCACTCAACAGGGAAATAAATACTAAAGCCCTTTACACAATGCGCTGTGAACTTTTTATCAGCAGATCTTTTTAATCCAAAAGGCTAATGATTTCTGTTTTATATCTTTGGGCTAATTAAAGCGTAACATTAGGGAGTATCCTACCCCACACTAGAGACAATAAAACATGGCAAACATGAAGTAAACCACAACATACTTTTTCAGGAAGGAAATGCAGACAGAAGCATGACTAAAGTCAACTTGGTACTTACTGAGCCCATTTTCAAACAGAAGGAGCTTTGTGCATGTACATCACCGTGAGGCGCTACAGCTACTTTTTATTATTCATGATGATATGCCACTTTTGCTTTTTGTCTGATATTCAATTAGCCAGTTTTCTAAAGCCATAAGGGGCCAGTTCTCGAAATTTAACGGGGCACTATTGGTAAGTTCTTGCAGATGTGCAGACTGACACGTGTGCAATGTCAGCAAAAGAGAAAAATGTATGACAGGCACATCAAAGTGTCACCGAAGCAACAGTATATGGGCAGATGCTATTAGAGAAGCTCCTAAACATTCCAAACATGAACCATGTGACACACGAGGACAGTCCGTTCTTAGCATCAAGCGGTAAACATCTCTGGTAAATGGCATTTATGTAGTAACATGGGTGTGGCATTGTGTGCTTTTGGACCGCACCGAAAAAATGGTTCTCGACAATCAGCAGTTGTCCTTTTTAAACATTGGTTTGGTTTGGTTGACATCCTATTAAAATGACACAGGAGATGGTCTAAACATGATGGTAAAAAATTATAAAGGCTTCTGGTTTTCCTGGCTTTTTACTTATACAAGATTTGCACCCAAAAGCAGCAAATATTGGTTGGGATTCAATTACCATTTAACAGCTAAGTCTGTATAGAAGTGCAATCAAACTGATGAAAACCAAATAAACTGATGCTACAGGCACGCCAACTAAAATGAAATCATTATTAATGGAGATTTGCTTCAACAAATGCAACATGGACCACTTCCAAACGAATGCAACAAGCACCAAGGTCTGTGGTCTGTGGTCACTACTAAGCACCCGCTCACTCGGCTCTAAAGCATATGGTAACATTTTGAGTTAGGCTTAGGCTGAAAACATGGTACAATGCTCATTTAGGCCTCTGATGTCTTTTTGTTTTGCACGAGGAGATGTTTTTTGGCTTGGGTGTAGTTGGAGGGCACCCCCTTCACCTCCCATGTACAGCAGTGGAAAGATAGGAAACTGACCACCCTGCTGCGCGGAGGGGCTTGCCATGGTTATGTTTCCCTTCTCTGGACTTTCTTGCCTGAAATAATTAGCAGTGAGCCGCAGTAATAAAGAGCTTTAAGTGTGGGGGTCAACGCTCCAGAGGCTTAGCTTTTATTGTCCTTTGTGGGACTTTGACCCCGCCCTCTGGTCTGGCTACAGTTGAACCAAAAACAACTGAGGAGTTCCACAAATGTTCTTCACATTAGCAAGGAATAATGCACAGAGTGGGGGGCAGGGGTGTGTAACTACTGCTTAAATATTTCTATTGAACACCAGCCAAAAAGTGGATCTTTTCCACAGTTTTAATAAAAGGAAATATGTATATTTGTGTTTTGACCCCGCCTAAATGAAGCTAAGTTGCAATTTGGCAGATAAACAAAGTTGTTACTTTGTTATTGGTACATTATATTGTAGTAAGTACATTATATTGTTAAAAAAGTGCATTTATTGATCTTAATTTCTACTGGCATCCTTGTGGACAGAGATCATCAACAACAACAACAACAACAACAACAACAACAACAGAGATGAAGCTCCAATCTCAAAGGATAGAATCTACCACCATATGATATGACATAGTACAAGATTTTATCTCACAAAATGATAACATGTTTTAATCTGATTGCCAAGATTACAATATTATTTGTGCTGAGCAGGTCAAATCGTACCATTATTTGGTTCAAACCAGATGTAAAAAACACATTCCATCTCCAGCTGTCTAAGACCCTTTAACTCCTGAGGTCAAATGCTTCTTAACATGTAACTGTGGCAAGGTATGTTCACTTAAATGCTAAAACGTTATGTCTGCTTCTCTGAATCTTTTCCTATTACTTGAAAGGCTACCTGTATAACAGTCCTTTAGCAAAATGCAAGTGCACTCCAATTATCATAGCCTTTCCTGATGATTAATTCTTGTGTCAGTGCTCATAAATCGAATCTCATTACACAGGAAGGAACCTGGACAAGGCAGAAGAGGCCATTCAAGGCTGGTTGATAGAGTCACATTATCAGGTGAGGACTAGAGAGCAGGCTGCAGTGGAAGTCCTCAGCAGCACATGGACACTGACTGGTGGGATGAATAGCCATCCAAACAAAAGCTGAGCTGAATAAGCAGAATGGGCAGTGTGCAAGAGGGCATGCGGGGGGCAGCAGCAGAATGGACAAAAAAAGACAAAACTGGGGGGTACGGTCCCAAAGAGGACAGATAAAAAAGCAATGTAGCAGCATGAAGAAACGTGCTGTCACCAAACAGCCTTATACACTCATACAGTATAGTATGTGATACGAAAAGGACATGCAACTTCATACGTGAGCATGAATTCTGAACGCAATGGGTCCTGTGAAGGCTTTGACTTTCACATTAGACCGTTTACTTAACAATGAAAAAGCAGCTGCTCTTTCAGGCAACAAATCAGATTTTTCGCAAACAATTCAATTAGCAGCCTCCTCCGAGCAGCTGTGACTGGGTGTAAAGTGTGTCAAGGTGACACAGGCCTGTGACTGATTTAGGAAGATATTAGAGCCTTGGGAAAGAACAGACACTTCATGGCAAATATAGTTTACTTTCTGTGTAGGAATGTGACTTTTTGACTATAAACAAACTCAACATTTAGAAATTTCCCAATGGTTTGGTTCCCCCGAGGTCTATTTATGAACACTGACTTCCCATCTGTCGTTTTCAGCCACATTCACTTTCAGTGTTTGTCATACTTCCCTTGTTGACTGTTAAGTTTGGTTTCATTGAGGCAGACATTGTAATGCTGAAGGGACAGGACTGGACGATGAGGATTTGACACAGTAGGTTTCTGGACAAAAAGCACAAGAGTAACCATTGCTGAAAATAGCACTTGTCTAATCAAGGCCAGTTCCTTAAAGAAATAGGTAGAAGTTATGGACATGGACTCAAAATACAAGAGATATCTAGATATATGATCTTTTTAAACATGCATTGGCTCTATGATACTCATTTCAACAAAGTCAAAACTGAATATTAACGACAGGTTAAGTTTTATGTAGTTAAATCCTTAAGTGTGAAAATACTGCCACTGTGGTGGCCATTGTAAACATTTTTTGAGCATATTACAGTGAATAAACAAATAACAACTTTTGATATACAGCTCTTTTGGCTTCACCTTTTATTGCTCACTTAGTGCTGGAGATGGACCAGCAGCCACCCGCAGATCAAATGAATAATAGTCAACCTGCTCTTAAATAATGTAATTTTTTCACAACAGTTGTCCTATTACTGAAAGTACAATCTACAGATTGGATGTACCCATTTAAATCACAGAACATTCCAAAGCATATAGGCTTTGTACAAGCCTAAAGATTACATAGCTAACCACAGTCATTGCAACACTACACAAATATCATTTAAAACAGCTTAATGATATATAAAAAAGAAGAAGAAAAATAAAGATACAAGGTACTCCTTACAGTGGTGACTTTAGTACCCTAGTACCTCAATTCGACCACCCACACAGGGTGCGACCACAAGCATACCTGCCTTAATCAAAACAGTGATCATAAAATCTATGAGCATAAAAGACCCACACACAGTGAACGTAGGTAAAGCCTTATGGTCCACATTTAACAGAAACGTTTAAATAACTTCCACCTAAAGACACATCCATTGAGCCCATAAAGAAACTGGTTGGACCACTTCCCGTGTTACATGGAATTTGAACAAAACCACCGACAGCCCAAACAATAAAGCACATGTTGCACAGCTCACCTGCAGTAGATCTAGACATCTAGGCTTTTAGAGAAAAATATGTGACGGGTCACGACAGGAAACCAAGCGAGTCTGATGTAATTATGGCTTAAATGAATGTGATTAAGCTTCGAGTCTCATCCAGGACTAGTGCCCAGTTGAGCATGAATTAGGAAATGTCATTTGGTGCAAACTTGGAAGTTGGGGGAGCATTTAAGGACTTCTTAAAGCCTGCTTAGAGTGCAGTGATAAATCCTTGATGGGTGCGGAAATGTTTGGATAAGAGCAAACAGTATTTAAATCAGCTTTACAATAAAAAGAATAGGACAGATTAACTGTTTTTTTTTCCTCCAGCCCTGACAAAATAAAATATTAGTTGCTTTGCCATTTCCAATTATAGCTCTTTCGTTTTTATTAATGCCTGATAAGTACAGCTGAATTGCAAATTGCTATCAAATGAAAATACAAATCATTCAAAACAGCACCATTTCCAGTTGTTCAAAAGTAGCTGCAGGTCATAAGGATGCGTTGATAAAAAGTGGAAAACCTAAGTAGTCTCAACCTGGCGGGATATGTTTACCGCATTTACAGTACGTGATGGACAATATGCTAAAGCCTCGAAGTAGCTGCTTAATGAAAGCTGCATACACAGTGTCTGCCCCCCTATAACCTAAGTAGCTTTTTCTGGCATTAACCACTACCACCGTTAAAGCCTTTACGCACCCACACCCCTAATGCATCCCAGTTACCAATGCGCTTGAACGCCGCATATGTATAGATCACCACTGCGTAATGTTACTTACATTGAAAACCTTCAGTAAACGTCCAGGAGGTGAAGTCAGAAACGCGAATGAATCAGATGGGGCGTTTTACACAAAGTCGAGCGTCCAATTCAAAACGACAAAGAGTTTCTCGACACTTCTGAGTCGCGTGTGTGTACGTGTGGATGCGCTGCTGTGCTCAGGACAGGAGCCCTCGCGTTGACTGCTGCGCGGCGTGCGGCACTCAGAGTACGAGGCTGAAACCCGAGCGCGATGACGTCACGGATCAAGTAGAGACAACACGCGAGGCCAGCGGCGATTTATGAGTGACTCGGAGCAAAATCACAAAGCAAACAGACCGCACTGTGACCGGCCATAAGGAAACAGACGGTAGCCCGGAGGGAAACAACCAGTTTAGTCCAACTCTAGAAACTCTGGGAGCTAAAAATGCATTCAGACAAGGCATAAAAGGATTAAAGTGCTTCTAGCTCAACACCAGACTTTCAGAGCTGAATAAGTCTTTAGCATTAGATGAGAAAAAAGTTTTAGATTAAGCCCATTTATCCTTCATAGACATGGCACAACTAGGCAACATGGTGGAAATATGTGTACTCCATATTTACATGGTAGTAAATGAATAAATACATTTTTACAGGTGTGCATTTACAAAGAATAAGCTTTATTTTCTAAGTTGTGATACAAAACTTCTGCCACATACTGCTGCACCCATAGCTACCTGAATCCATTCTTGAGCAAGTCTGGACAGAAAGGTTGTGATCGCACAAGGCCTTTTGAAGAGTCACCATGAAGGTATGTGTATCACGGGCATAATGCTACGGTGAGCCTTGCACAACTTTTGTCTACAGTTCAAGGAACTGTAACAGCATAGCTTTCTTCCGCTTTTTATTTGTAAACATCTCTGTTTCAGGGCTCAGATATCTGATTTAGGCCTGTTCCTCTGAAAAGAGTGAAGTGGGGCAGAGCACTGAATACTAAGTAGGTTCAGCAGGGAGCCAGGAGCTATTGTAGTCAGGAAAGCCAGGACAATGACCTCAGCTCAAAATGCCTAGGAAGCAAACAGCTTCGTAGTCATCAACCTGCTGTGTACAGTCAATGCTGCAGGAAGACATCGAGAGACAGTCAATACCCTCTTAGTGGCGCGTCCCTGCCTTTAAAAGACACTTCTTCACTCTGCTGTACTGACTGTAAAACCAAAACACAGATTGCTAAAAGCATTTCTATGTGTTAAAGTATAAAGCAGAGCAATATTCCAAATACTTTATGTACAACAACAAAAGTAATACATGGACACGCTGCCACATAAATAATGCAATGTGTATCCATTACACAGAAGGGGGTGCACCAAAAGTCCTTCCTTGAGCTATATACCCAATCCTCCAGAGAGCCATACAAGAGCAAAGATGGTGCCACGGGATATGTCCACCACCTGAGATATGGCGTGAACCTCATGCACTAAAAGAAAAGATAAAAAGAGGATAATCCATGTCCAGATGACATATTATAAGATATGAAGTGACCCACCAGTGCAAAAGGCTTCATGGCAGAAGAAGCTTGTGCTTGAGCGCCCACAAAGGAGGTGTCAGGGGGTAGAAGCAAAACAAGCTGTTCAGCCATCTGTGTAGATGCCACAGGAGAGTGTACTTTTCATCCCGAGATCAATGTTTCGTGTCACTTCCAAATCAAACATCAGTACACTGCTCTTACAACAAAGGCCTTCATTAAAATTCAAGGCATGTCTGGGCCGGATTACACACAAACATGGTTTACAAATTTTATCACGAGGGCCAAAATAGCATTTTTAATCAAAGTATCTTCTCAGAATACAAAAAAGTTTCCACAAGCTCACTCAGTCTATGGGCACCCACTAGATAATTAAAAAGTAAAAGTCACCTTCACAGCTTGTGAGCCTCACTCAATTACCCAAAGCACATCTTTAAGCTGAAAACATGCTGATCATTTGCGTTCCTGTTTTTATTCTGATTTAAGCAGCACATTATTTAATCATAAATGTAAACAAAATGAGTTTGTATGGCTAATACTGGACTAGAATTATTCTGACATCCACATTTCCTATCTCTCAAATGAAAGGTCTGACCATGCCACGGTCAAACTTTGTTTAATGTAACCCAAGAATACAGTTGACTGGTTTATAGGTGCACCCAAATGGTCTTCATGACAGAGTATGATTAACACAGCGGTTTAGCTCAGATTGGTGATGCTATCACAGCAAAGTGGTTTGGCTCCACAAGTCCTGTCTGGCTCAGCCCATGTAAAGAAACAATGGGTAACTAAGTTGACTTTATGGTAACAGCATGGGTATTTCGTCATGTGACCTCTTTACTCTTAAAGGTCACATATTAGATATATTTTTTAAACTGAAGTTAACCTCCTCTCCATATAAAAGGTCTACACAAAGTCCTATAGTGGAAGCCTTACCTGGATTTGTAATCCTTTAGATAAGTGAAGATAATCTGCCAATGAGAAAGTGTTAGGACAAAAGGCTCTGCAGCGGGCCAATCAGAATATCGGATGTACAGAGAAGTCCGGTCTTACTCACCAATCAAAGCACACTGGGCTTGTTTTAAAGGACTAAGGATTAACATTCAGAGGCTGGTATTTTAAAACAAAAAAATGTGTTTAATAAATAACACATACAATTTGTATTTAAAAACAGTGGAATTGGTGACCTTTAGAGCTTTTTCATTATTTATTATTTGTCTGTAAGTTCCACAAGCCGCCTTTGCACCCGCAGTAGAAAAATATAAAAATGCACGAAAGCACACTAGCAATTATCAATGAGCAACCGAGTGTTTCAGCTGCAGCTTGCTCTAGAGGCTTCCTCCGGTTCTCAGCTGACAGATGCCAAGGAGAAGCTTTCAGACTCATTAACTGCCCACACAGAGTCGGTGAGAGATGGGAAGGCAGAGGGAATGGCTAAGTGTTCACATGTTTATCCACTCTCCGAGGAGCCTCTCCTACCTGCCCACTCGCTTTTGGCTCTCTCTTTTTTTTCCCTCTTCCACCTACACACCTACGCTTGCTCCTTTGTCATCAAGGCACATGTTATAATGTGCTGGACTTCTCAACAGATGCAGGTAAAAAATATGCCATACTCTCTCGGGACACAACACCCACCATTACCTGCACTTTTCCAAGGCTTTCTGTTCTAGCTTAGAGATAGCGAACAGATACTACATGAAGAAACACTACAATTAGCAGCTTGTCTTAAGGGAGCTAGCAAGAAGATGGGCTGTAGATGAGTGTTTGAGAAAGGGAGGGGGTCTAGAAATTAGCTGTTTGTGTGTTGAACAGAGCTGAAGGGCTGTAATAGATTCTTGACTGCCGGAGTGGCAATATCCACAGGAAACAAGATGGCCAGCCATCAATGAATGGAGAAAAAACAAAACAACAGAAGGGTCGCAATCATGGAATGTACATACAATATACAGTATATGGAATTAGATAATAAAGATGTATTGTGTAATTTTGTAGATGAACAAAGTGGAACACATCAATCAAAAATGGTCAAAAGGGCATAATCACCTCAAAGATAACACTCTAACTTTTATTTATACATTTATGGCCTTAGACTACTGTGGATGGAGTCATTAGATTTGGAGTTCTGTTTCTACAACTGCCCAGAGACCGAGTACTAGAGCAGAAACATGTCCCTTTTTGAACAAACAATGTGGCATGAAGTTTTAGAACATGTATAAACTAAACTGATTTTGTTTCTACATTTTTTTAAGAGAACTCATCATCTGACATTTTTCCACTGGATTTGAAAAGCAGAGGTTACCATATGTGCTCACAGGCTTAAGAAAGAGGGCGTGAGGAGTGAAACTGCAATATGAAATTTCACCACCAGATGCTACCCAAAACTATACAGTACAATGACACCAAAAAGTTGTTTCCATCTTTTGATGTATAATTTGGAGGAAATATCAACTCAGTTTTTAGGGCGTGGGATGCACATTGGCGGGCTGGTCCTGCCTCACACCAAAAGGTTTCTGTGATAGATTCCTGGACGGACTTTCTGTGTCTACTCCCTGTGCTACTGTGGGTCATCTCTGGGTGCTGCGGCTTCCTCCCAAAGCCCAAAAGAGAAATTGTGTATAGTGAAATTGGTAACTCCAAATGCAACATACGAATGTAAGAATGAATGGTTGTCTCAGCGACTTGTTAAAGTTGCAATTAAGTGGCTGATTTTCCGAGTGTACTTATCTTAGAGCCAAAAGCAGCTGGGACAGGTTCCAGCCACCAAAATATACAACCACCCTGTATAGATAATGCTTTTATAAATTAATAAATAAAAAAAGAATCAGAAAGAAGCTGATGACTTTCAGAAAAAAAATAAAGCGTAAACTCAAGCTCACAAAAAAGGGCTAATTAACAAAAGATCAAAAAGAACATAGCTACTTTTGCAGAGGCTAACAAAATGGATTAATCAATGAGGAAGTCAAATTTACAGTCCCTCAGGCTGCTGCCAGGAAGTTGTGCAGAGCTGGATCCACTGCAACACCCCTAAATTACATGCACAGGCTAAAAAGCAATGTCATAGTGAAAACCAATAGTTTGTATTGATTTTTTTTTATAAGAGCACATATTTAAAATGTAAAGACTTAAAATAACATGAATGAACTCAAGCTACAACTGTGATTAGGCCAAGAGTGAGCAGAACAGAGTAGCTGCATGCAGATCAGTTAAGAGTTTTTAAGTGTTTTTAAGCACAATGGTCCTGGTGAGTGATTTCACAGAAGGTCAGAGGAGAACAGAGGGGTCGGACAAACTCGCTCCACTGCTCAGGCTGCTTTGTGAGCCTTGGCAGCACCAACAGTCACAAATTCCAAAGTTTGCAAGTCAAAACACCAAAAGCGATGCACTCTAGCCCAGCCCCCTCTCGAGGAGCCAAGCTGTTAGTGACGGCCTGCTGACCCGGCCTGACTTTCATCTCCCTTTAATTCAAAGGATCAGCACTAAGTACAGTGCCTCCCTTCAGGAGCTATCAAAGAAATGTTTATTGATGCTTTACTTCTCAGATCACTGGCGACTGCTACGACATGTCAACACGCCAAACCAACAAACACAAATCATCATTTGGTTATGAAAATTTTGTAGCATATATATGTTCATAGTAAACACAAACAACTTGAGCAAGCTCAGTACATTTAAATAAGCTAACACAAACTGCTTTTTATGCCCTTTACCCCTCCCAAATGCAAGATGGAAAACAACCAGCATTGGGAAAAGTGAAAGTTCCTTTAGTATTTAATATATTTAAAAAAAATAATTTGTATTTGTATAAAAGTAGGTGCAGGCAAAAGTGAAACAATAAACAGACCGCGGCAGTTGTTTAGTCTAAATGCATTGCACTTCATTAAGAAATAAAAAGACTGTTGGTTCAAATGTGGACTACTATAATATGTGAGAAAACTCATCTCATGCACTTTCATCTTAAGCATACATAACTTCTTCAAAGTACACGTTAACCAAAGCATTGTTACACCAGAGGGTTCACTCACTTCAGCTTCCACAATGGAGGCATAAAAAGGTGTATACTGTTACATTGTTAGCCTTAATGAATGTATCAGCTCGTGGTTTGGCGTGTAATGAGGCCGCTGAGATGGCTAATGTTGGCTGTGCAGCAGATTTGATGAGGTCATTAAGTAGAAACCCCATCTACACAACGTGCCTCCAGAATCATCTAGAAACTGATGATATAGCAGCAAAGGAGCACAGCTGTACTTAGCAGGCAGGGCTTTCATTCAATCCATCAAATAGATTTTCTACTCTAAAGAGCAAAGAAGGTAAGAAAATGTTATTATACAAGTTCAGTGGGATTATTCTCAAAAGATGATTACGTTTTCATCAAATCCATGAATCAAAGCCATAGGAACAGCGACTTTTCTGTATAAAAGACTATCATTTCTATGGAACAAGAGTACCAGCAGTCTGTTCTCACCAGCAGTCTGTTCTCACCAATGGCCACCATAAACCCCTGGGTTTTATGGTACTCACTTAATTGAGGACCACACTAATTATTTAAATGCATGACAGGTGCAACAAATGGTCAAGTACAAATATGACCATATATAAAAGTAAGCACAAACTAACATTTAATCATAGGTAGGCTAAAGTTCATATGCACTCACTTGGGAGACAAAAAATAAAGTCTGGTTACTTTATTATGTGTGTTGAGAAACAATAAATACAAAAGTCAAAATTCTTCAAATAATCTTTCAACATAAAAGCTTCAAGGCATAAATACAGCTTTGTAACATAAGTATTTGTAAAAACTGGACACCATGAAACATGTGGAGCCTCCATCTTAATCTGCTCACCATGATGAAGTATGGCAGCACAGATAGTGAAGTAACAGTGTTGATAGTTCCATGCTGCAGTTTAGCAGCTCCCAGGGCCTGCCACACAGCCAAGCTCCAGCTCTGGCCTACTTCTGATAAAACCAATAATGTCATGGAAAGTTCTTTGCTGTGAGGGTTGATGCGTGTCACTCTGAGGATTGTGTGTGCCCTCGATATAGGAGCAAAATCTAATCTCATCAACCACAGTTACAAACAAAACACACCCGAGTGCCTGCTGTTATTGATCTGCAAGTTTGACAATATCAGATGGTTTATGGTGTAGTGGAGAAGTTAAAGCCACAATGACTATGGTGGGGAAAATATTTTTTTACAGATTAAGGGATGGAACAAGAGAGATTAGGAAAATGGCATCCTTCATCTGACATCAGCAATGAAATGCAATATAGGATGTGTTAAGTTCTATTTTCTCTGAGCAGAGATAGTTTCTAGTGAGCCTGAAGACAGGGCAGCACTGCACTCACTTCAGCCCTGCTGATTATAGCCGAGATGACCAGCAGAACTGGGTCAGAGTGACACACCAAGATACACAGGGAGACAGGAGAGGAGATGGAAGAGGCTAAGAGACGGAGTTCATGCACAAGTCAGTGCATCTCTGCTCGAACTCGGTTCTGTTGCAAAGAGAATAATGTTTATATACACCTCACTATAACAGCATGCCAAGCAATATTTACTCAAGGCTACATTTTGTGAACTTTGATGATTGCAGCTTCAACGTTTTTAACAAATTAACTCTTTGGCAGCAAACAAAATGGCACTCATTATCTTCAGTGGACTGTCAAATATTTTCATCTTCAGGCGGCAAGAAAGTAAACAGTCAACTGAACAAACAGTGAGGTGAAGACAGAGCTCATGTTTTCAGTCAGATGGTATTTGACCAGCAACAGAAAGTGCACTAACAAACTTACCTAATCTAGTCTGCAGACATACAGTTCAAAGTTTATAATTATTTTCTATGTTATTAGAATATTGTATATGTCATTTAAAATAGGTACACACAGAAACACTGACAGGTCTCCAAGTTAAAAATCTAGTGAGTGTATTAAGTTCTCCAAAGACACAACAAATTACAAATCCGACGCCACGCTGAATGCTAAACTGTAGAAGAAAGAGATTAGCTCCAGCTTCAAAAATTCCAACCTGACTGCCGTCTCAGACCCAGATCTAATCCACGTCAACAGATAAAAACAGAGGCGCTGTGTTGTGCCTGAAAAGCACACTCACATCTCATGATAGCTCTGCACTCACTGGGGAATTGTGTTCGTTTAGCAGCACTGTCAACAAAACAGAGAAATGTCAGTGTGTGACTATGTGTGACTGTGTTTCCTTGTAACTTCCAAAAAGTTTCACTTCTTTTTAAGTAGTCATTTTTTGGGAAATAGACGCTTTCTTGCGAATTTATGACAGCATTTTATGTCAGCATTTTTCTTTAATGGTTAAGTATATTGTACTCAAATATACCATATACCAAAACAAGTTCAAGTCAAAATCTTAAATCTTTTATATTAGTGTTGTTATTTTCATGAGCGCATACATTATGAAAAAGCGAAAGCACTTTGTGTTTTGGCTCGATACTAGAGAGTGACTAAGCAGTACTAGTATAGGTCATGCGACATTCATGTTGTGGTAATGTTTTCAATCACAAAACAGGAACTGCATTTTCTCCCACTTATCGAAGACCAGGTCACAGGACCAACGGTCAAAGCAGAGCTACCTCTCTCAAGACACTTCCTCCAGCTCCTCCTGAGGAATACCTTCCTAGGCCAGTCCCTCACCAAGGTTAAAACTAAACTGCATTTACAGGTCTTACATATGATTTACAATTGTTATATGGGAGTTAAAATTTTCCCACACAATCTGTTATTTCAAAGAACATTTGGATTATATCCAAGTCCTTTTCATTTTTGTAGGTAACAACAGAATACATAGGAACCTTAAAAAAAGAGCATTTGTAAAATATAAAAATCTAAACTTGCAGGAATTCCCATCTCATATCCAGGATATCACCCTGTTAATCCATATTTGAAATGGGGCCAATCAATGCCACTCTAAAACAAGGACTTGGCACAGCAGACAAAATGAGGGCAGCTTTCAGCACTGGTCAGTTTTCTGAGTCACTGATTCAATCTAATGGCCTTGTTCATGTCATCTAACACTAAATTTCCAAACTAAATATCTATGACATTAGAGCTCTGATTTAAAGGAAAGTCTAAAAATATGCTCCACTCCTCCATGTGGTATAAATCAGATGTATTGTGGGGAGAGCCACATTTTTATCTTTTTAAAGGGAGTGACTTGTCCCAGAGGTCACATGCTGCTGTTTTTTGTGGGTGCAGCTGCATTACTGAAATCCCTGGAGAAAAAGAACAACAAACCGCTCCTCTTGAGGTTCAAATCCTGTTCCTTGTACAGCTCAGCACGCCTACAGTCAAGCACCCCAGGCTGGGTAATTTAGGAGAACGGCAGAGGGGGTTATATTGTTTCATATACAAACAAAATCTGGTGTTAATCGTGTGGGCTGCAGTTGTAACCTGGCTGGCTGTAGGCAACCCCAAACCAACAGCTGCAACTGTGTGGAGTTATGGGAGAACACTGCAGCTGTATATCTACGTCCAGACAAGCAGAGACAAAGACATCTGTTATAAAAAGCTTAGGGAAAAAAAGGTTTTAGTCAGCGCGAGAAGAGTAGGAAAGTGGTTGAAAGCTCTATCACGGTTGAATGAATAAGCGCTATAGGAAAAAGCACTGATGGACACTACTACTGTACAAACCTCAAGGTAAAATGTAGGCATTCTCCTATTGCAAGGACATACTTTTTACATTTCTTGCTTGGACTAATGATGTTATAAGCACAATTTAAGCAAAAAGGAATATTTTTGTGACTTTAAAATAATCTAAACATTTAATCCCAATGGAAAACTGGAACATTTTATTCTATAGCAGTTTCACATTGATTTACTGCCCTCTGCTGGCTACAACTAGTACTTACATTTTGAAATTCCTAAATGAATCCCAGACTGGGTGCTGCTCAGTGACATGTGGTCTTAATCTAAAAGCTTATTTATCACTTTTAGGAGCCCAGTCAGCTCAAGCTGGAGGAGGATGAAAAAACTCAGCAGCAGGGAGTTTATACATAAACATTTAACATCACAATGCAAGAGCTAATCTTAATAAAGCTTATATTACTTTTAAAAGCTGCATGCAAATACTCGGGGCTCCATCTTACCTAACACCACCCTGGTAATGGTAAATAGTTATAACATGTCATTACAGTGGCTGAGTGGTAGAGTGGTTATCCTATTAACGGAAGGTTGGTCCGATTCCCGCTCTCCCCGCAGTTCATAATATCGTTGTGTCCTTGGGCAAGAGACTTAACCCACCTTGCCTCCAGTGGTGTTCCAGCTGTAACGCTGGTGAATGGAAGCTTAATGTAAGTCGCTTTGGATAAAAGCGTCTGCTAAATGTAAATAATTGGAAACATATTGCTGATTTAAATAAGAGCAAAACAAAATTGATAAAAAGCTGACATGCTCATGCATTTTTAAAGTCCTGCAGATGAAAGATTATTAGATCAAGGGCCCAAACAAATTTTGAAAACTCAGTCAACCCATGTCAGAAACAAAAGCCTGATGAAAGAATAGCCTACATTTAATTTTTCAAAATACGTTCAATCAAAAGGGGAGCCTCAAAATAATTTACATCAAAGTGCGTTTCATCTCAACCGCATAGACAGAAACTCATTTGGCTAATAGCAATACTGGAGGGAAAGAAACCCGCTCACACGCACAAGACAACAGAGTGCGCTCAAACAATCCAGCCATCGTCACATTGTTGCTTTCACAAAAACAGCATCTATTCTTTTTCATATCCCCTTTCTGCTTCTGAAGAAGCTAACAGAGGCACTCATTTTCAACACCTGCCCACAGAAGATCCTTAGGTGACCCCCACCATTTGAAAGCCTGAGGAAAAATGGTTGTTCAAGACATTGTTCAGAAAACAGCGTACTTTGCATACTCCGCAAATTCCCTTTGTTTAAAAAAAATGGCATTTGCAGAAGAGGTTACAATTTGCCAAAGAACACATCAACTGGCCTAAAGATAAATGGAGGAACATTTTGTGGACTGTTGAGAGTAAAATTGTTCTTTTTGGGTGCAAGGGCCACAGACAGTTTGTGAGACGATCCCCAAACTCTGAATTCAAGCCACAGTACACAGTGAAGACAGTGAAGCAAGCATCATGATATGGGCATGTTTCTCCTACTATGGTGTTGGGCCTATTTATCGTATACCAGGAATCATGGATCAGTTTGCATGTCAAAATACTAAAAGAGGTCATGCCCTTGAAATGTTTGTTTTTACAAGACAATGACCCCAAACACACTAGTAAATGAGCAAAGTCTTGGTTCCAAACCAACAAAATTAATGTTATGGAGTGGCCAGCCCAATCCCCAGACCTTTATCCAATTGAGAACTTGTGGGGTGATTTAAAAAATGCTGTTTCTGAAGCAAAACCAAGAAATGTAAATTAATTGTGGAATTTTGTTAAAGACTTATGGAGTGGAATAACAGCTGAAAGGTGCCACAAGTTGGTGCAACACAGCTATTAAGCAGTTTTAAAAAACTGTGGTCATACAACTAAATATTAATTTAGTGATTCCCCTGATTGTCAAATCCTAGAAAACAAAAACGTTTGTACAAAATAGTTTTGAGTTTGTACAGTCATCGGCAGACACTGTAATTTCTTTTAACACACCCCTATCAACTAATTGCCCAATTGCACAGCCTTACGAGTGTGCATATCATGAATGCTGGGTCTTGTTTGTTTTCTGGACTGCACCTGCTACCTACTGCATCTATTGCACCTACTGGTAACTTTTTTGCTATTTAGCAAAAAAAAAATACTAAAAACCTGCTATTATTTTGAACAGTACAGTAGATCCTTTTCCTACACAACTTCAGTAAATGCAGGCAGATACTGTATTAGACTGTAACATAGGTCTTTTCCATAAAACAAGAAACATGTAAACAGGATTAGGGGCCTCCAATGACTGAGATAAAACTTCAATCAATATCACTTTCATAAAGTTAATAAGTTAAGTTAATAATAAGTTAAGTTAATAAAATACAGGATATAGGCCCTAGCAAAAAGTGACAGCAATGATACTCTGGTGAGATGGAAAGTACACACACAAGACTTATAAAAACCCTATAAAAGATGGTAATACTATTATCAGAAAAGCAGATTAGCAGGATAGAAAGTAGACATTATTTAGATACTGTACAAAGCTAAAAAAGCCCAGTCACACAGCTCCACACAGCAGTTCTCACAGCAATTCTATAAAACTGAAGAAGGCCATACCTGGTTATCCCTTGTTAGAAAATAATTTCTGTGCTGTATATTCCATAACAAAGAAATCAACATAAAAAAAGAAGTCCTTCATCACACAAAGGGTGCAAATATATATCTACATTCAACGAAACCATGTACTGGAAGAACAAGCTTATGTTCAAAGCAAAATTTGCACTGGGTGGAGACTGTTTACCAATACATAGGCGTAGTTCATAAACTTTTAATGAAGTTGCTTTTAATATTTTCCAAAAGCCTCTCCTTACGGTGGAATGATAATTTAATGTCGCCACTAAAAGTCATCCCAACTTCTGTATGATTTGAAGTAGTATCTTCAACATGATGAGGTAAATAACGTTTTATAGAAGTGTAAAGTCAGATATTTTTAATGCCTGGCAGAGCGCCAGCTTTAGCTGTGCTTTGGTATTTGGCAAAAAAGAGCAAACTTCTTGTGTACACATTTGCACTGTCACACTGAATGACTAATAAGGCTCCCTGCTCCATGAATAAACAATGAAGACAAACAGAGTCAGACAGAGGGCTGGAGCTAACGGCACTGAAGATCATACACCCCTCTTTAGTCTTGCTCAAGTCACTGCACACAGACTTGCTATAGATTTAGGAAAGATTTTTTTTTAAACAAACAGATGCAAGTCTGTTGCCACAGAGCGTCGGCCCAAATTCATCATCTGTTTCAAAACCCCTAGAATTTATACACTTCTAGTATAAGTAAAACTTTATTTTTAGCAGGGAAAAGATTTAATTGAGGATTTTTAGTGTCAATAGTCAGTGTGTTGATGTCAAGCTAACAATTATAAACAAATATGATATGCAATGATACATATGCAATGATACATATGCAATGATACAATGATAGGAAACTAGATTTTTATTTCAGGTTAGGGCTAAACAAAAGACAGTTGTTTCTCCTCTTTAGGTTTGTTTCACTGAACTAACCAAATATATTTATACTTGTGAATGGCCGGCACATAGCATACCATAACATTTAATACAATATCACTAAGAAATGTATTGCTCTTTGTCTTTTTGACAAACTGTGCAGTCCTAATTTTGAAACACCAACAAACTGATATGTGCTTTACTATAATCTCAGTTTTAGGGCTTGTTCCCGATGATAATGTATCATAAAATTTCTGTATCAAAGACCTTGTCCCACTAGTTATACTTATTACAGTATATTGGCTACTGCCGCCCACTCCCTCAGTGAGGATTGACAGTCCAGTGGCAGGTAGCAATAAAGCTGTCATACATGTAAGAAAGATCCCACAAGCCTCTGCTGAAAGCACAGGCAGAAAAACTGCAATCATAGCATCAGAGTCAGAGTTAACAGTGTGTTTAAGGCAGTCACCAGCAGAGGTCTGCAGCACAGCTTACTGCTGCTGCACAGCACCTTGTGAAGAGCAGCACTAATGTGGCAGAGCTGCATTTATCTCCAAACAAGTACCTCTGGTATTTGTGCCACAGTCTTGACTTTCAGAGATGTCCATGCACTGCTCCTGAAACATATCACAGAGGCCTGACACATTTGAGAATGATGTATCTTTATGAGCTGCCACCATCAGTCCAGCTATCAAGCCCCTGTCAGCTCACTCTGCTCCACACTTCTGATTCAAGTCAGTGCCTGCTGCTGCACAAACCTCAGAAAGATGATAAAAAATGGACACATGGACTGGCCTTAACCTGAATCTGAACATCAGTGCAAAAGGAGAAAGATATTTGAAGCATGGCTTGTCAAAGTGTTTATTTGACAAGTTTATTCTTTAGTCTATTCACATTCAAAGGCTGACTGCTTGGCTTTATAATGTTTTGTGACAATATCTGCCATATCAACAAGTTCAAGTTAGAATATACTACACCATGACAAAGATATTATTCAGCAGAATGGGGCGGTTCATTATGGTCTGCTAACACTATTACATTTACTCCTTTATAGATTTTATTTACAGATGTGTGGTTTGTAAAATTACATTTGTCCCTGAAAAGCATCCAATACCTCTCAGGCACTATTTTAGATCATATACATTATTCACCTGTTTACTCTAGAGCATTGCTTGCTGTTCTAACAGCTCCAGCTCATTTGTAATTAAAGTGCTTTTCCTTTGTCTTTGCAGCAACTGTGACCACACACTGGCACATTCTTCTAACGGTAACTCCAGTGATGACATTATGTTTGTGGGAAGTACAAATGTACATTATCAATCACAGCAGGTATTTATTATTCAGGGAGAGAATTGGCACAGAGTTCAAATATTTGTTGAGGCAGTGATGGCCAGTTCTGCGGACCAAGCGTGGGAGAGTGACTGGGCCACAGCTGAGCAATAAATGTACTGCATTATCCAATCACTGCCTTTTTGCATCTCTCCCTGTCCCTTAGGTCAACAACAGTGACAGTTAAAGTGTGTTAATGTGAATTCACCACTATTGTTCATTTTAAAGCTTGGTCTATTTCAAAGGGGCTTCTAACAACTGCTATTTTATACATCTACTTCAATCTTGACCTAGCTTTTATTTATACTTTTCAAGTGGCCCTTCTCACAGCGGAATTTACAGTCCACTCATTTCATAATGGGCCATACACCACACCTCAAATACACACACACCAGATCTGTGTGAGAGGTTGTAAAAAGTACTTTGGCTTGATTTATGTTGGCAATAATAAATAAAAGCTTGTTCTAGAATAAAGTAGCTGTATGTCAGCAGCAGATAACACTTGGATTCTTAATAAAAAAAATGATAATTGTAGATGAAGCTTGAGCAATTTAAATGCATGTGCATTGTCATTGTGCTCTAAAAATACAAGAGGATTGAAAAGACATGTAATTGCTGATAGGGAAGGCCACATCTGAAATGTCTAGTAAACGATTGTGGAACGTGGGGTCTGCAGGGTTTACCAGTGCACAGACTGTCGCCAGCAGTGGGATATTAGTCTCGTCAGTGCTGCTGCAATTAAAGAAACTGGCAGACACCAGATCAGTATGCAATAGCACTACAATTCAATCACTGCAAAAAGAGAGAGAAGAATGAAAGGAGGGAATGTAGTAAACCCTTTTCAAGGTGTCACCAACACAAATTTTCTCCCTTGTAAGTCAAGTTATCTAGGAGGATGAAGACAAATTAGTGCGCTGAATTTGTAACATTTCAGATAGTTTCAAGATACCCAGTGCTGTTCCAAAATCTGTGCGGACATTTAACGCTGCGCTCCAAGAGCTCCCAGCTGTGGAGCATTTGAGCAGAGTGATGGCTTCCAAAAGCTGTCTAATCATCAGTGATCATCTGGAAAACAACCAGGGTGTGCACTGTCCAGTAGCGCTCAGTGGTGGTGGACAAAAGAGAAGAAGAATGAGTGGGGCAGGCACAGATTATGCCCAGCTGTAAATGGCAGCTGCACCAGCCTCACATAGATCACACATAAGATAGTGTATATTGTCAAAAAGACTGCTTTTACCTCAGTGTTGTTGCTGTGGCGAGATTTTCTAGATTTAAGCCCCCCCCCCAGGTTGTGGTGTACATAATGATGTGGGCTACATGCTTCTGACTTCCAGAGAAGACTATTAGAAGCAGTAGGCTATCACTTTGCAGCTGGATTCTCGCAAGATTTGGAAGTTTACAAACACACACAAATTAATCTTAAACTATTCCAAGCAAAGTAATCACAATCAAACCGTGGCCTTACCGGCCTCTTGTGAACAGCATACACATACTGATATAGCAGCACTAGCATGTGCTGCTATATCAGTATGTGCAGTATGTAAACATGATGTTGAGGCTCTGACTGGATAAAAACTGCAGTTGATAATCCATTCACTGACGACCAGGTATTCATTCAAAGTACCTGCCCTTTTGCAAACACTTTCAACGGGAGCCTGTTCTGTGGAGCAGTTCCATCTTGCAGAGTCAGGTTAGCTATTTAGTACATTTGAGTAAACCACTAAACTATCAACAATGCATACATGTTGGTAGATGGACTGGACAACAAACAAATGCAAAGGTTCACAAGGAACTCAAAAGTGAATGTAAGGAGTATGAGGGATGAAGGTTCTTAGATGTAGCTATAGGTGTATGTGGAATAGAAACTGACCAAAAACATGACCCCACTGAAGACATCTGTCCCACAACTGAACCTGGCACAACACCAACAACAAACAGCTCATTGCAGATTACCATAGGGATTACTCAATGTCAACAGCTCTCACAGCACTAAATCAAAGACAGCACACAACTAAGAGGCTTTAGGCACATCATTACTGTGTACCAATGGGCTTTCTTACTAAATCCCACAGCTAGGCCTATGGACAATCAACATATTCTCTAAAACATAATACTGGACATAGCTCTAGGGTTACCTTTTGTCAAAAATCATCGATGCTAAAAATGAAGTGTATTGTTAAAGGTAGGGCGTTTTTACAGGGCATCATGTTACTGATGAACTCTAATAAAACATATAGAGTCTCTTTTGATCATGTTAAACACATTTGGGACTTGTTCTGTTTTAAGTGATGGAATAAAGGAAAGCTATTTTAAACGCTTTTGTAGACAGCTAATGCATGACATCACTCTGAGGCAGTGTGTAACCTGGTTTGAACAGTCTCTGAGACACTGCCTTAATCAGCACCTGGGGCAGTCGCCAGCGTTAAAATCAGACGCATCTCTCCATGCACATGTTCACACATACAGCCTTTAAAACACCAACACAAATAGGCTGTGTTCTCCCAGTCCTATCGGCAGCGACCTTACAAAGCCTGAGATGTGGAGTTCAAAGCCTGGAGTTCAGTAAAGAGAGCTGTTGAGCAGAGACAGCGATGATATGGTACACAGGCCTCACATCCATAGGCTCACTCTTAAATCAGGCCCTCATGGGGGGGTAGGGTTGGAGTTAGTGAGTCAGCAGTAACAGCATCGGGGGTGAGTAAACACCCGCTAGATTTACAGTTATGAGGAAGAACCCGTCCTAGGTGCGCCATTTGTAAGGTTCATCAAGTGTATGGGAACGTCTCAATGATTTACGCTGCTCACATGTCATTCTTGTTTATGCACAACTAATTACCAGCTTTCATCTTCTTACAGTCATCAATGTATTTGTGCTTCATTTACATTTACATTTATTCATTTAGCTGACACTTTTATCCAAAGCGACTTACATTGTTCTACAGTAATTACCAGTGTTACAGCCACTGGAGGCAAGGTGGGTTAAGTGTCTTGCCCAAGGACACAACAACAGTATGAACTGTGGGGAGAGTGAGAATCGAACCGACTACCTTCCGGTTGAAGGACGACCGCTCTACCCACTGAGCCACTGCCGCCCACAAATTGCTGCTTCACAAATTTGTTCTCTCTATATTTAATTTTTTCATCTTCTACTTCTTTGTGTCAATTTCCTTTAAAGGTTTAACAACCTCTTGAGATTCAAGGCAGGTTAAATTGAAAATTGATTTGTCTCTAAGTGTGAATAAAAGTGGCTGTGTGTCTTTGTGTGACTGATTGGACTCTGCATTTACGTTTACCTTGTATCTCACCTACAGAAAAAGGAAGGGCGGGATCAGAGAGGACATCTTGTTAAACACACGGAAAACATAAAACATGCACTAAACAAATAGTAACTGGAAAGATAAAACTAACTGAGGGTGCACTTGAAAACAGGGTGTAACACAGTAAATCTAAAAACTAACAAGGCACAACGTATTAAAATTTTTTTTTTTACTATTTTCAATGTGCTTATGATTGATTTAAGCATATTTAAGCAAACATATAAAACAAAACAATATTTTTACTAGGAAGCAACCTTTGATCAGAGTCAGGTTACATCATAAAAAAGTGTTTTATTGGTCAAACTTCAAAGCGTTTTTCTTTTTTTCTTTTTTTTTTTCTTTGACCTGATTGTCACATGATGCTACTCTGACGTGTCCTGTCAACTGATACAGGTTTGATAAATAAATTACTGAACATGACTAAATGAACCTCTTTGGAATTTAAGTTGTGGTTGTATACCTTTACTTTAAAAATACAATTTCTTTTTCCACAATTGCTTTAATGCAATAGTGATATAACATTTCATATGATAGATATGTGACTTTTGTATATCAAAACAGTCTTTAAATCATAAAGACATAACTAAAAATGGCATAACTAAAATTCCAGTTTGAGCAGTGCAAGTGGAGGTTTGTGTTGAGCTTTGTTGCAGTTTCTTATACAGTATAATACAATTCAACTTTACATGGCAAAGTGAATTGAATGGAAAGTATCACCGGTCTTATTGCTTTTGCAAAATTTAACATATTGTATGTTTTCTTCATTTGTGCAGAAATAATTTATACCAACAAAACAAGGTGCAGTGCAATATATTCTTTAGTATCTCCAGATCTATTCAGTGTAAAAAATCATGTTAACATTAGAGGCCACTTTACTCTAAAGTACACAACCTACATTTTCTCAATCATTAACATATTCAGAGAAAGGCACATAAGATAGACAACTCTTTATAGACCACCTTCTCAGGAGAAACTCCACTCTGTAACTTTAAGCGAAGGGAAACGTCACTATTTCATGAGAACACAAATTCCACAACGTTTATACTATATCAGATACATATTTAGAACATACATTCTAACATTTAGAACCATGTAAGTTGAACGTAGCACAGGTGCCTCCTCTAGTGGGTGAGCATCCAAAAAAGTAAACTAAAGGAACCTGCTCCTTATGCTGTATTGTAATTGTGGAAAAAGGGTACTGCCCTACCAATGTCATAACCAACCCACACAGCTACTAAAAACACTTTGATAGCATTATAAGAACCTCTGCAGCAAACTCTATTGTTATTCCAAGGTGTTTTCCTGGCCTGATTCATTCTGAGTGGTATTTTTATACAATGTGCCTATTTGGCAGGCGAGGGAGGCACAACAAGGTGGGAGGTGGATTTACATGACACAGAGCGAAGCACAAACACAAGCGTGTATGGGTCTAACAGGAATCATACAGGGATTTAGTCAACAGCAACTAAACTGTTTGGTCATAATTAAACTCAAATAATTAAAACATAATCACATTCTGCCTCTAATGAATGCTGTATAGATGCATTCAAATGAATAAATGAGTTGAGAGACAATCAGTGAAGCAATCTGCATCCATTCAGAGTTTAATGTGGCTAGTGGATCTTTTATTAACAGCCTCACAATACTAAAAACCTTCTCCTAAGCTTGTTCAATCCCTAGCCTTCGTAAGCCTCTCATAGATGTGTGTGTGATACACGAGGAGACTCCAAATGTAATTTGCTATGCCAAAGCATAGTCCCTGAGTTTAATACACAAAGCACTGATTTATAATACTGCACTGTACTGTTGATGTGTTTTCTTTTTGTCTCCATAGAATTCCACACCTACTGCCTAATCAAAAAGATTATCATGTAATAAGAATTAATCATGACTGGAAAGCAAAAAAGTGGTGTGTCAACGTGTCTTTAAAATCTCTTACTGGTCCCACAGCTTTCAGGTCTACAGCCATTCATTTGAAGAATCATACAGCCCGCCTTCTGCTAAAATGATTATTCTCTCAGTGGGGCTTTCCGCACTGAATGAAGTCTGGATTGAGGGCCTTAACATTGGGAGACGTTTCAGAGAAACTCCTGAGGAGCTGGTCCAAACAGATCAAGACCTGGTGCTTATGATGCTGCAGGGAACACTGAAAGCCAAGTACACATAAAAGAACTGTCGATACAGGCTCATTTCTGAGACTGCCTGCTAACACTGAGAATTTTATTTACTATATCTTATGGAAATGAAAACAAATGCCCTGCGCTAAGAGTTATGAATGTGTTCTTCAGATCTCAGCCTGACGATTGTAGCTTTTGGATTAAGACCCAGCAAGCCAAGGAAAGACAGCACCACATCTGAGAATTAGACACTTTAACATTTAGCTTAGCTTAATGCATCTGACAAATGTTATCAGTGATGAAAATCAAAGTCCTTATCAGTATGGAGACAGAATAGAAATCCAATTGTTTTTTCCCAAAGCTCTGTGCCCTGAATATAAAGTCTAGTTGATTACCTCTGTTGGATCAATTGGATAATAATAATAATATTAATAATATTAATACTACTACTACTACTACTACTACTACTACTACTACTACTACTACTACTAATAATAATAATAATAATAATAATAATAATAATAATACAACTGTATTAATTTTCAGATAAGGACAAATTTAACAGCTCTATCAAACTGTGTGTCTGAGTCTTGGGAGTAAAATAAGCAGATTCCATGCAAAAATCAAAAAGCTTTTGTCAAATCTGCCCAGATTTCAATCGACATGCTTTCTGCTGTGAGTGGTGCAAGTGAACGCCTTAATGAAAGCAGCACATGTGCTTTTACAATATTTATGTCTTTTATGTTGTACTTTATTCTGATGAACACCCTTACACCCTTAAATAGTAAATTTCCCTCAAAGGACAATGAAATGGAGCATTACAGTCTTTTACTTCTTATTTATTACCCATAATTCCACTCTGTGTTGTACATGTCAGCCATTAGCCCTAATGATACCTCCTCCCTCCTCTAGACAAAATTACTCATATAAGAGGAGCAGACAAGAGATGATAACCTGCAAGTGTACAGTATATTCATAAACATATGCCACACAGAATCCAGTAATGACAGAACTCCCAGCTCCAGATTTCTCATTACAGACAAGACGGGAAAGCAAATTAGTAGTTAAATTAACTTCATCGTGTCTTCAATCCTGTTCAAAATGAAGCTTAAGTTACAGTGTAGGATTATGTGCAACAAAGATAAAATGGAAAAAACACAATTCTGCCAGATGGCTTAGTCACATCAACATGCTTTAAACTGGGCAGACTGTGTATCCTTGCTGGCTTTAGATTTTAGCAGTAAAGCCCACAAAGACACTTAATTTGGCCCTCACATATATCTCCTTCATCAGAAAGCACCATTTTGGATCATTTATTCAAAATGCGTCTGATTCAGAGGTAGGTCTCACATAAATGATGTCATAAATGAATCACTGCTTCGGCTTCTGCAGGACTAAAGAGCGGAGTAGCTGGATAGAGTTAGTTGTGTGGTCTTTGATTTAATGCAATATTCCGCAGCTGAGACCAGAGCCAGAAGCACCAGGCTTTAAACTTGAATGCATTCAGACAAAATGGTTAGTGCTATTGACCCACTCCACTCTCATAATGAACCTGAGCATATATATTGGTTCACTGCAGATACAGAACCCCTCCTCTTTCCACTTCACAGCAAAATTTTCTAAATTTTCTTTTTTAAATGACAAAAGTGCTGCGAGGGGAATGTTTTTGAAACTCATGTTAGCGCTCTGTCTAAAAGCAACAGCCGTATCTGATTCAATTAGCATCTGACCTTTTCTCATTCAATGGCCACAGTAGTATTCAAACATTGCAATGCAGTTCCTCTTCTTCACACCCTCCTCCTGCAGCCTGTCCTCAGTCCAGGGCACCTACAGTATGTTCAATTAAAACTAATTGACAATGACATGTTTAAACTGACTTGTTTTTGCATCACAATAAATGTAGGTAATTTAAAGCATAACCTAAAGCCACCGAACAACAGAGGAACAGACACTATGTATGACCCAGCTGCCCTTTGCCTGTTTTCAGTTCATCTCCATTGATGACATGTACATAGACATTTCTGAGATGTAAGCAAAATGGCAGACCCAGTACAAAATAAAATATGTGACAAAAACCACAAATCTACAATGACAAGTTTATAAAAGTTTTTCAAAAAGCTACATAAACCTGGATTTGACTTTTATTTGTAGGCAAGAAAAATGGGAGTATGTACTGTCCTCCCGCTAATATCTTTAGAGGCATTTATTGGCAACATCACATAAAGCCTCAGAATGTCTCAAGCTCTGCTCCAGACAGTCATCAACTAAATGTGTCAACAACTCCCAAAATCAAAACAGTGAGTCACATTAATAAGATGTGTTAAATGATCCAAAGTACATCTAAGGCCCACAATATCAGGCAAACTGCAGTGTGCTCTGCAGCAAGGCCACATTAAACTACAATAACTATGTGGAGCTCATAACTCAAATTCTGAAAGCTTATGTTAAGAGGAACCACTCAGGCATCAACTATCAGTGATGAGACTCAGGTTTTGGGGGGATGTCCCTGCTGGGTTTACCAATATGCTACACATGTTACCGTCAGGGACCATGTGTGTGTGGTTGATTCCTTCCTTCTGATTCCTTCATTCTTAAATAGTTTTTACACAGGTTGGCCTACGGGTAATAACAGACTGATGATTGTTGTTGTTGCACATGTGCCAGGAATACCAAATGCTCTCTAGACCCAGCTCTTGCAGTATAGGTTTTTCACAGTAGTCTGCACCTTATATTAGTCTTGGACTGTGTGCCATTAATTACATTTACACCAATATAGCTATTTAGCAGCTCACATGTCGAATTAAGACATAGCTGAGGGCCTGATAGCTAATAATTGTTATTAAATCACAATGTAAGGTGTCCTGTGCTTTAAAAAAGGGAATACATACAGCACTGTTCATATGTAATGATTTTCCACTTGCAACAACCTTCAGCTTGCATGCTTTGTGGGGGATGACATGGCTGATGCGTCTTCTTAAAAAAGCATGAATGTACTCCCCGAGTCTGCTTTGCACTGAGAGGCTGGGATAAAAAGGCTCTATATAACATTTCTGCCTTTCCGTTGGACTGCCTGGCAACCTGCCACATAAAGCTCGTCAAATTCATGAGGAAGTCAAAAGAAGAAGAGGATGATAAGCCATAATATCCTGAATACACAACCTGCATACTGCAACGTCTCCATTCATTCACACTCCAGGGGCACTGATGATGCACTGTGGCAGAAAAAAGATCTGCAAATTATACAGAGACATCCTGGGTGATCATTAGAAGTGATTCATTAAAACATATTTCTTTTAAAACACAGGGTATGGTAGAGTTTTGTCTTGCCAGTTCTTTTGATCAAGAGTAAAGCTAAATGTGAAACATACTAGTTCAAAGACGATGCAAGAAAAAAGAAAGTCCATGTAAATCCTAGTCTTTATGCAGCAAGAGGAGGACATCAGGTATATATAACATTGTCCACTGCCCACACAGATAACATGTTCAAATGAAAGCAATAGAGAGACTTTTTTTAATAATCCAGCAATACCAGAGGCTGGCATGGAACTCTGATTTGCTCTGTTGCAATGTCATTTCAAAGTGGAAGTACAAATATAAACCCAAACATTAAGGATAAGTGTCAAAAAATGAGAACACATTATACTTTGGCTCAACTCTCTCGAGTATACATAGCTTTAAGAAGAGCAACTGAAAATAAATAAAAACACAGCTCGTAGGATGACAGGTTCCAAACTTTTTCTGTGTGTTTGCACAACGTCCCGGTCTAATGATTAACTTTTGTGATAGGCACCTACAGTACAGAAACAAGGAGTAAAGGTTTTGAATTTCAATACAGCAATGTTACGTAATACCACTCCACCTCATGGACTCTAGACAATTTAATGGGTATTTCAACAAATGCAAATCCAAATATTCAACCAAGGGCAGTGCACATTTATAGATTCAATATTGTGCATTAAATAGAAAGAGGGTGCTAAACTCACTTGATGAAGCAGCGTGCTCCCTCGAAAGTGTATCCTTCTTCCCATCCTGTGGGTAGATCTGTGAAGAAGAGATGGTGGGATCAAACAGATCCTGTGTGTTGTAAATTAAACTTGAGCTACGTATGGCTCTACAGCTGTCAGTGTAAACACTGAGATGCTGCAGAAAGCCAATTGCATTATGGGATAGCACAGCAGTGAGTTTAAATGATCCATGATGCCCTTGTAGGATACATGGAATAGAATAGAATAGAATAGAATACAATAGAATCGGATGGAAATAGATTAGAATAAAATATGTTTCATACTTTGAAATAAACATCAAAAACAACAGAAAATCAACAAAAATAAACATAACTGAGGCAATAATAAGGGGAATTTATGTAAAAAGTCAAGCAGGTTTGGAATGTTCCATTATCCTATTTAAATTTCCTTTGTTTTGTTTTTTTCAAAGGTTTGACCAATCTATGGGTTTGACTATACTATCCTATACTATAAAAATAAATGACTGCAAAATATTTGCATCTCCAGAAAACATGGGTAAGTCATGGGAATTACCATGACTTACCCATGTTTTCTCGATATGAACAAGAGTAGACTACACTAGACTAGAAGAGAAGCTATATAAAACATACTGAACATTATACAGATGAGGGTGATTTCGTAAAAAGGTGTTGAATTTTTTTTAATGCTGGGTTTAAATAAGCCAATATGGAAGTTCATAGCTAACACTATCTGCATTGCCTTCTACTGGTCAGTTTAGAAAATTTCTGCTCTTATTAGCAAGCTTTATGCCATTTGAATAGTTAGCTGTGTTTATGAATTGAATGAATGGTGTGATGCATCATTAAATAGCATCAAAACCACTTAGCTAAAGTCGCTGTACATAAGTTTACAGGTTGCTAACGATTGACGAGCCCCGGAGGTGGGCAAGAGAGGTCTCACTTTGAACAGCACAAGCGCCAAAAACCCTCCCGTGAATTCAGAAACACAGCACATGAATGTCACAGTCTCTGCTCAGTGAGGGAAGTCTCGCTCTGAGACGCGGGTGAAGACAGACAGAACAAACCATAGAGACAAACAGAGAAACTTGACCGCAGTTGATGACATGTTACCTGGAGTTTTTCTGTGTCCGGTGATCAGCGCTTCGCCGCTCACGGGATGCAGCCAGGCTGTACTCTTGGCTTCTTCGCTGATAAGACAAGGAAAGATATTGGTTATATCACGGCGAGTTTTATCGAAGGAAAAACGGACAATGATAACTTAAACCTTGTTCATTGAGCGGATATTTACTTGACGAAGAAGACGCGTCCATCCCGAGTGACCCCGTAACTCCAAGAAGAAGGTAGACACGATATCCACTCGGGCTGTAGCTCCGCCGCCATGTCTGGCAGTAGGTTACTGTATGACAGTGGCGCGGCGCCGCTCCGCTCTCACAGTAACGCGGAAACCTTGGCAACGGCGGCTCGTGGAGAAGAGTCCAGGGGGTAGGGCAGCCAGGTACACTCAATCCACCGACTGGACTGGACCATGTAGCTTATCTGTGGGAGCATTGTGAAACATATCTGATCTGAAGTCACTTATTGCAAGATTGTTTATCCATAAATAACTTTATAAGCCTGAACATGGCAAAGTGGTTTTCTGTCATTAAATAGCAGGACAAAATTAAAATCGCCTATCCCTATTAACCACTAAATGAGAGAAAACACATATTTTTGTAATGACGATTAGTTTACTGGAGACTTTAATAAGCATATCCACTTATTTGATGGAGTTTCCAGTTGTTGATACATTAAACATTTACCTAGCAAAGCACAATTGACTTATTGGGGTGTAGCTTGGTACCCCACTGCCCATATATTGTCAGCTGTTTTGTTTGGCCAGAGTTTATTGTGTCTTTAGCTCACCTGTAGTCCCAAAGTAAATGCGCAGCTGCCCCCCCCCCCCAAACACAGGGACACAAACCCAACCCACATGCACAATTCTTGTCTTTTTGTCTTTTTGCATTATGCATTTTTTTGCAAACATCAAATAAGTAACTAGCTAGCCCAAAATAAGTAGATATCAAAAAGACATAAAAATTATTTGGTTAAGTGCTAATTAAACTGCGAAATTTGGACACACCTCTATCCGTCAATAATGCTAAACTCCTAATCCCTCAGACAGGGCAGATGAGCCAAGATGGGCCCAGTTGCCAGTTTTCTCCTCTGGGAGCCTGTTACTAGTTAATTCAGTCCAGCAACATGGGCCCATGGGATCAAAAGACACAAACACACATATTGTACTAATGACCACACTTTCAACTGTACCGTGAGTCCTGGTCTCCACCCTTGTGTCAGTGTGTATTGAAACTGCCACATCAGCCTTTCACACCATACAAAGACTGGTCACCTAACACCACCAGCCCTGGACTGTTTGGCATTGTGTTGCACTGAAGTCTGAATACTTGCACCACTGTTTTCAAAGAGGCTGGACGCAGCGATGGTAGTGGGAAGTAAACACATCTACCAACTGATCAGATAATGCACTGTGGAGGAAAAATTGGCAAGGAGGAGGAAGTAGTTTGGGAGCTAGGCATCACCTGGTCAGATGTCACTAACACTGAAGCCTTTGTTGTGTTGAACTACTTCCTAGCAAAGCTTTCTAAAGGCTTGAAAAAGAGATTTGTTTCCCTGGGCACTTTAGACCCTTTTACTCTGTGACAAAACAAATACAATAAATCAACCTTATATTTAACATTATACATTATCTGCCTTTTTTGACATATATTTATCAAGACCTAAGATAACTGTACAGGTTGTGTGGCCTTCTGCATGCACAGCTCATTGCATCCCCTTCAAAAGTTGCTGATGCATATAAAAATCTGCTCATGTTGCAACAGGGATCTTAAAGGGAAATGTTGAAAAGCGTTTAGAGGGCTCTAGTCAGTACTTAGCTTTCATCCCACTAATAGGGCCCATTAGGGTGGAAATGATTGGATTAGAGCCTGATCACTACCTGTATGTGCTTGTACACCTGTGGGATTTGAAAAGTGTCTGATTCCTTCTCAGTTTTCCTTTAGAGTGTGGATTTAAGACTGAATCATTCCCACTTGTATTATTTAGAAATGTTCATTCATGTTTAGTGATCCAAGACCATATGAACATGGCTGTCTGAGTTTCCTGCTATCCCTCTTTTACAGAAGCAGACATTTCTTCTCTGCAGCCGACAGTTGCCAGGGTGAGTAACACCGAATAAGCCTCTATAACTTATCCTCAGCGTCCACGCACCGTTTAGAATTAGTGGCCACCAACAGGGGCGACTAAAACACTTTGTATCTTGGCAGGGAGAACAAGCCAAACAGGGTGTAAGAGCACTGCATTGACAACCTCTGCAGATTTATTCAAGCCTTTTATCATTTGGTCCAAAATCTCTGGCATTCAATAAATGTCACACTACACTTAACTGTGGTTGATAAATATTACACTAAATTCCCACAGCTGGTCATTTGCATTTGTTCTAACCACTTCTTTGTCACATTACAAATAAAGATTAAAAAAAGCCATACAGAACATGCCACTCACAAATTGGATTACACTCCCACAAGGAGAACTTTTGTCTGAAGAATTGTCAGAGTAGGAATATTTCATGTGCACTATTGTTATTTGTGGTTTCTAATGTGAAATGTCTTCTTACTTAATTGCTATACCCAGTGAGGCCATGGCTGTCTCTGCTCAGAGACACGGGCCAGACTGGAGGCATCACAATGTAATTAATGGTTGCACATTATCAAGCAGCTGTTAGAGGGCTTTGTTCTGCTGCCAGCTCAGCAATAGCCTCGTGCTTGTCTGCACTAGGTAAGAGAAGGCCCATCTCACAGTGGAGTCACTCTTACTATGTGAAAACCTCTCACCAGTTTGTAAGGATGTCTTTTGTGGTTGTGTAATTAAAATGAAAACACTTATAGTATAGCTTTGTAGTGCACTGTTTATTCCAGAGCAGTTCTTAATTGATCCAAAAATGATGTCATCTGCACAGCTCCAGTTTCAACACATAGTATCATTTGACAGGCATGCATAACCCACAAACCAGGCCTGCTATTACGTCCAGTCAAGTCAGCATGTGAAGCTAATAGGTAGCTCTGGAAAAACACAATCACCCTTAATTCAGTTGTAGCAGCATCATTATAAAACAAATATAGGTCACTAGGTTTTGAAAAGTAATGTGAGAAAGGTCCTTAAAGAAGGTGTATCTTTCATCAACCACCTCTGAATCATTCAGCGTTTTTCTGAATCAGTGCTAGTCACAGCCTGATGAAAACCCCTCTCTGTCTGCCACAGCGATGACCTCATTGAATGCACCATCCAAAATGTTTTTCTTTCCCAAGTTTTATGAGGTTTCTGCTTCTGATATGTGCCATTAAAGACTGAATAAGTGGGTTCTCCATTTTATAATTAGAGGATCCTGTAAGTGACTGAGTCAGTGGTAAGTGAAGGCGGTGAGAGGAAACGCTGTGGAGTTGTGCTGCTATGAAAAACATTTCATAGTCGTAAGTAAAGTAAAAATGTGGCTGAACTCATGGTTAATATGGAGTCATGTTTATTCATGTTAAAATGGTTGGCTGTGCTTTTCACAGAGCCTTTTGGTTGGTAGTCGTAGCTCTAAAACAAACATAATGTCATGGAAAAAGACACACCAACTTCTACTTACAAGTCAAGGCTTTTTAAAATGTAAAATAACATTTAGTTTCCACATGTTATATGATCTTGTAAGCTCAAGTTTGATTGTTACGAATTTCTCAATAATCTAAAGGAGGTGTTCATAACTCCCTTAATCCCTCCTGGCTCCATTGCTCAACTATAATGTGGTGAAGCTAGTAAATGACAAATGAAGCTTAACCCAACATTACACAGTCTTGGTCAGCTTCACTTTGGCTTATTCTAAACAAGGATTTACACAAGCTTCCAATGGCATCGTTAGGATAAATTTAATAAACTTAACTCACTTTTTTCCTGCTTCCTTTGGCCCATAAACGTCACTAATTGCACAGTACTGTAAAAGTACAGGCACTTAAATCACCTACCCAGGGTAGAAGTGGCTTTCCCACTGACTGCAGCCTGCCCCCTTTCTCTAAACAGCCTCACAATGGTGTTTAATTAATTGATTAAGATTATCATTAATCAGGTTTGAGCTACGTTGCTTTACTGCATACAGTATCATCCAAGTGATTCCCTGCTGTGGTTCACAAGTGCTGACATCACAAATCCTGACATACGGCACCTCCCTGTTTCATCTTCATGAGTGCAACTTTCTGCCCTCATCCACGGTCTTTATGCTTAAGAAGCACGTTATAGATCAGTTATTGGAGAGCCACTTCAGGCCGTGGGTTGAAATGAAAGTGCTGTTTTAAAGGCACATAGATTTGCCTCAGCCGGCAGAGCTCCTTTGCAGACAGTTCACATCAGAGCTGATGTACTGTGTTAATAAAGACAAGGATGTGAAACATGCTGTTGCTAAAATTATTTGGTGGGAACACAATCAGTTGTATAATGGCTTTTGTACAGGAGCGAATGACATAACACACTAATCATCTGTTTGAATTCACAATATTCAGCATTTACCCATGACAGTGTAGACTTCCCCTGATGGCAGATTTCCTGTGTCTGATGGGAAACAAGAGTGCTGTGATAAACATAAGTGAGAGTGCACTGAAGGTCGTGTGACCAACAGCATAAAATAATTCACTCTAGGAACATTACATGTGCACATCTTCCTCTGGGACAGCACTTAGGTTCCCACATGGACAGTAAGACAGAGTAAACATGTAAACAAATGGTGGTCTCATCGTCTCTATTAAACTGCATATACTCTTACTTAGTGACATTTAGTTTTGTCCTTATAAATTATCAGAAATATCAAGACATAGATAAACAGTAGCTTTTATGTTAGGTCTGCACAATGGACAAAAAAAATGCAGTGTATTCCCTTATACAGCTACAATGCATCAACTTGACAATACTGGATGTTAGAAAAAGCACACATTGAGGCTTTTGACAGCACAGTACACATATTTATGTATGACCAGCTGTGTTGTGGCTCTGAGCTATTCTGGGTCTAGGGATTTTAAACATTCAAGGTCAGGCAGTTTAGGTGATCAGACATCTCTTTATAGCTTCAGTAAATTGTTATTGGCCGGGGATCTTTAGTTGCGTCAAATCTTCTATCATCACCTCATTATAAGGCACAAAAAGATTCTTAGTTTGATACTGATTTGATGTTGTGACATTGAAATGGAGATCGAAAGATATGACTAAAAAGAATCAGCTCTCATCGACTCACATTTTGTATGATGACACATCACTGACAATGAATGATTGTGATTTATAAAGGGTGCTGCTAGGATTTAAGCCTAAATCAGCGTATTGTGCAGATATGGCATGCTGCGATTTATATTCAGAGACCTTTGTCTTTAGTTAACAAAATCATGTCTAGCAAAAAGGGAACTAGAGTCATTATGTTTTTTGTGGACACTTCCACATAAAGGCTTACTCCCCAAAAATTAATTGTGTAGTTTTTGTTTTTCCCGAAAGGGCACATTGCTTTTAACTGTGTTTTAGTGCATCGTTTCTTTTGTAGTAGTGTACCATACACAGAAGTGCACATAAATACATGGTTTAACCATGTGGCAAGATGGCCCATGTCAGCAACTGTAGAAGAGCTTGATAAATTAGATCTGAATCGATGGGGGGGAGTGAAGTGAAGGCTTTTGGGAAATGTGAGCTCATTTCCTCCCTTGATAAGGTCCAGTAAGCATAAGTGAGCTACATCGATGTTCAGCCATTTACAGCTCATCGCTCAGAGATATAAAAAAGTCACTCACTGTAATGGAAGATGTTTTTGATTAATACAATAGTGTGGCATTATTTAAATAACAGTGGCCACATCCATTAAAACAAACCGATCTTTTGCGTCTCCTCATGACTAAGTACATGTACACCAGAGTCTAAAATTGGTCAGTAATTTGGCAAGGCATTAGAACACAGCTGTGTCCTGTGGAGAAGTTGTGTCTGGGCCACTAAACATGTCCCATGTGCAGAGCTCCTTTATGTACAGCCTGCCATCTGCTTTCTGGCGGGATACTATAATGCTGAGAAGGGAGAGAGTCTCTTGTGTCAGCTTTCCTAATCAATACATATTGATTCCTCACTTATCTTAAATACAGGCTGGCTGATGAGCTGTCACACATTTGAACTGCTGCTAAGGGTGTATGCAACTGGAACACTGCAAAACAAAAACGCTATGTAGATGCATAAAAAATATATGCTGTAAGCCAACAGATATAGCCAATGATGTGGCAGGCATAATTCAGTCTATTAGAGTCTGCATAGACAGTTATCTCCTTGTTCTCTGGCTCAACGTCCATCTCTACAGCCCTCCTGCCTGCTCTCACTCTCTTGTTGCAGCCAGACAATTAATCAGTGCTTTGTCGGCCGGATGGCTCACATTCACTGCAGTTGCTGTGCTCAGCAAAAAGTAAAATAAATAAAGGGAAAGCACGTCCTTTAAAACTGACAGCCATGTGGACAGATGGATGGAAGAATGGATGGACAGACAGGCCTGACAGTGCCGCCGTTAATGGTAGTATCCCTTTTAAAAGTGTTGTGTTATATAATACAAATTGACAGAAAAGGTGACTGTTGCACAAAAACGAAATGACATAGATTGCGCATCACATTAACCTTCACAGGTGACCGGTGAAAATTAAATAACACTACATAGAAACATAGCCTGAGGTGAAATGGCCATCGCAAGTCTCAGTATGCGTTTCAGATATTTCAGCAGCACCTTCTTCCTCTTTCATTTTACATCAAAGCTGAATTCAGTAAAGGCATTTTTCTCTGTCTAATCCAGGCTATATAAGATACTTGTATTGTGATTGCAAATCAAACTATAAATAGTTCTGAAGCTGAGTCTTATTGAAATAAAAATTTACATTTTGTTGCATCTGGCGGCTCTATCTTCTTCACTGCATAAAAGTAATGCATGACAATAATTAAAATTGACACCAGCGTCTCAGTTTTACATAATATATAGCATGCCTGCAGTGCAAAGACATCAAAGCAAGCGACTGCTCATTGAGAACTTTCTTGGAAGGCGAATGACAAAATCTTGACTCAGGTAGCAGGCAACCACCTGAACAAAGAAATCCGTTGTCACTGCACAGACGCAAGGCCATTTCTCACTGATGTTAGCACTTAAGCCCGTGGAGTATTGGATGACTTTCTTCGAGGTTTAAAGTAATCCTAAATGTCTCTTTACATGCCAGACCAGTTGCATCACTCTTACACAAGACTGAGTTTCTGCGTTACTCCCTGGTGTCCGTTGCTCCAGCTGAATGTGAGCAACACTTCTCTGTAGCTGAATGTTTACACAAACTGCCCACGTGTTTCTGAACTGGCTCTTGAAAAAGATCACAGTGGCTTACGAGTTTGATTCAGAACTCTGAGAGTGAAATACCAAGGCTGCAGCTTGAAATAGTATGATAGTACATAAAATCAGCAAAAAAGATGTAAAAAAAAAAAGTATGTTTTCATCAGACGATCACAGTAGAGTGTAATAAATCATCTCTTTGACTCTTAATTTGTGGATCCCAGCTGCTATAAATTGCAGTAAATGGATTCTTGATTTATTAAGTATGCATAATAAATGAGTATGCTTGCAGAGGCCCACTCCAGCAAACAACAAGCAGTCTTACTTCCTCTTTCACTCATCCAAATTGTAACTTATTTCTGCCAAACTTGAAAGGGAAACAATGAACTCTTAATATAGAAAGAAGACAAATGACCTACTAGACTGTCACTCTGAGTTGACATTCATGAGATCAGAAAAGCCAGGAAGAGCCTGGTGTTCACTGTGAGGTTGAGTGCCATTCAGCGGGCACTATCTTCCTGCCTGCACCAAGACAAGTGCCATGGGGAAGAGTCTGATAAATTTAAGACAACACAATCCTGCCATGCCATAACTGCCATGTTTGCTTGTACAAACAAAAAAGAATTAGGGGAAAATAGGACACAGATTTAGAATAATTACAGGGATCCCTTAGACATGTCTGCTATTGGATATAATAATTAATTAACATGAATAGATAATCTTAATTAAAAAAAAGCACTGTTTAAAAATAATAAACGGTGAGAAAGCTGTTTATTTAAGCATGAAGTTTTGAGAAATATGTAAACACAACAAGTTGAAACATCCTTGAGGATATGTGCTCTTTTCACAATGGAGCCCTCATTAGCTGCAGGCAAAATGCATCTAAATATGTAAATGTTGCAGTCAAATCCCATTTTGGTGTCAGATATTTGCACAGAAATAAAAAAATAGCCCCACATGTTTCACAGTGATATAACTTCCACCCATTCCTTTCTCAGTATAGCCATAAATCAGGGCCCTGATGTTTCCAAGCAATCTGTTAATTAGCAGTGTAATTTAAGTGGGCAACAGTCAAACTTTAATGACAGTCATTTTAGTCCATCCAGTTAGGTGGACAAAATTATGCAATCATGGCACAAGCGTGTGTTGACTTGTCCAGCAAAGCAAATACTGTTGCTACTATTCACTATTCCTGCTAAGTCATGCTTGTGCAATAAAATGTAATAATGTGACCTTATTGCATGTTCATAAATGTAGGGGCAGAGCATCTGAAATGTGAGCACAAATATCAACAGTCACACTGGAAACCAGCCCTAACTGTCACAAGTAACAGTACCTAAGGGCAATTACTCTATACTTCACTGCACCCCAGGCAAACTTGTAATATGAATTTTATTTATTGTATTTTTTTTTCCCAGTTTAACATGATGCCATTGTCTGTAGTTTTAGGCAGACTCAACAGAAACTCTGAGCTACTCAAAGTCACCCCTAGCCTTCACTGTGTTGTGCTGTGTCATACATATGGATTGTCTTTCTTTCATGTTGCAGCTTTGCCCTCTTCACTCTCAAGCACTTGAAATATGAAGACTGTCACAATGTCTGCATGTCGGCAACTTTTGCCCAGACAAACATAAAAGATGTATAAACCAGTGATAACAAGGCCAGAGCAGAGCTTACTGTATGTGTATAAAAGAATTGGGTAAATCTGCAAAAAATTGTGTTTAATTGTGCTGTCTGAGTATCTTAATATTTACAGCCACAGACACTTAAATTGTGCACTTGGGAAGATTTAGACACATAACAAAAAGTAAATGTCCACTGCCTAAACTGTGTGTCATATATTTAGGCTCGGAACCGGCCCATATATTTTGTTATTTTTGACAAAATGTTATGTTAAAGGTACTCACATGATACTGTTACTTATACTGTGTATATAATATAATGTCTATCATTTATCGGTAACCTGAACCATGCTTCTGCACAGCACACATTTACATGCAGTAACGGCCTTCATTCTCAGGCCTTTACAGCACAGACATTACACATTAGCCTATGCAAACAGGTGCTCATTGACTCACTCATTAGTTTATTGTTGAGGTTGACCAAAAGACAGTGGGTCAGTTTGAATGTTTGTTGGGTTAATATGGGTGCATGAATTAGCTGAGAGAGAGAAGATGCGGTGTGAGCCATGCTATGAAGCCAAATTGTCCACTTTTTGTATGGACACACTCTTCACATTTCACTCTTGGCAGTCATGAAAGGCTAAGAGATACCAATTAATCTCCCATGGCCATTATGGGCCAGGATGGCAAAGACAATGGATGGGCACAGCACACTGTGGCACTGCAGTGAGAGGAGGATGTGTGATTTGCTGGAGTTAGCTGAACATGGGCTGGAACTAGCTATAAAAGCACTCTAAAAGAGCACTCAGCAAAAGTTTGATAATAATTCAATAATTTGTGGCAGCAGTTAAACTGGAGCTCTTTTTACCAATGCTTTCTAATCAAAGCAATGCTCTGATCAGTCTCTAATATTTAGATCTTTAGAGACTTTTTACAAATTGCAGGATTAAATAATGAGAATAAAGTAAGATGGCTCATTTAAAAGTTTTCTAATGTTCAGTTAAAGTCTTCTTGTGATAAGACTAAACAAGGCAAGTATGTGATAAACACAGCAGTATCAGAGCATCGGGTGACAGGAGCTGAATGTGAAAGATATGTCACAACACGCACTATACAAATGTACGCATGTGTTATACATTCCTCGAAAAAGATATAGATGTGTATTATTGTCGGCCCAAATAACAAATGAGCATCTCCGCCTGCTGCTTCCACTTACTGATTTCCCTTGGTTGAGCGCTTTAATGACCAACTGCCTGCCTCTTTCTACACACCAGCGCTGTCACAGAGCGATGACCTGGATGCCTCCACATGCATGCTGCTGGATGCTGATTTTCTTCAGCAGATGGCCATTTGCTGCGGGTTATAACAATGTTTCATTTTTGAAGGAGTGACAATACTAAGCAGCCATAAATTTGTATTTATTTAGATTCAAGTGAAAACATACTCTTATTCGGATTCTTATTTTTTAGAGCAATTTCCCAGATCTATTTACCACAACAATAAAGAGGAAGTGGATAGTTTTTGACAATAAAGCACGTTTTCATAGTCATGTGCATAAACACTCAGCATGCAAAGTCATTTTGTGTGCTTATGTATGCACCTGCTGTCTATACTTAGACATAAAAAAGACAAACAGTTTCTGAGAAATGGCATGTTTCCAACACTGTTTGGAAATGACTGAATATGATTTTTTTTCTATTAAGATTATAATCAAAAGAACACAATACAAATACAAACTGGATCTAAAAAGCTTATTTCAAATCCAACCTCAGATGAAATACTGATGGATGCTTAATAAAAGGTTTTTTGTGTGTAATCTTCCCACAAACTTCCCACATGACCTTCTAAGCAGCAGTGGTGAAACATTTTGTTTCCAGTTACATTTATGTAGAAGGGATTTGACTGTGCACAGTGTTGCTTTGGTTGGTTCACACCCTCACAACCCTGCTCCTCTCATGAGCTGACATCAGGCATTACCACTGGCATTCAGCTGTCTGACTCAAAGCTTCAATGGACCAATGAATACCAAATAAGAAGGTGAAAACCTTCTGGGAATACATTGTCACAAAGAAACACACTTTGCCCATATATGGCACCCCACTTAAGCATAGAGTTCCATTTTCAAATAGGTGCTCAAGTCTGGCTCTTTTCATCCTCAGCATGAGAACAGGAGGGGCCTGGACTCTGTGCCTAGGGTGAAGAGAAAGCTGTGATCCATGAATGTCAGCAAATGTAATCTGAAGTGGCAGGATATTCTCACATACAAAAATGTTGTAGTCTTTATATAATGACCACATTTCCAAAATCTTGTTTCATTGTCAAACATGTAAAGTATTGTAAAGCAAGCCCGTGACCACAACACATTAGTTAATGAACATCATTATTGTTATGCTTAAAATGCAAACAATATCTTCAAACATGTCAAGATTTTATTGAATGGCTCATGTCATTGGTGGTCATATTGTTTTTGTACTGTTTGAATTTCAGCGCTGTATACTGCATTTGTTTAGTCATCTTTAAAATGCACTTGTGTTGTTAGATCCAAGTGCAGATGCCTTATTCAGCATTGAGGCTCTCCACTGTGTGCTCAGATGCACAACTGACAGGAAAACACACAAGCCCACTCAGTTTGAAAATGAGTCCAACTAAGCGACCCATGTAGAGTGGTGCAGTGATGCAGAGACAGGGGCCGTGCACAGGGCTCCGTGTTCACTGCCTGGGAATTATCACATCAAACCTGTACAGCCAATGGTTCTGACAGGCTCAGGGCCCTGCCGTTACAGCCTGGTGCAGACAGGAATGGCTCTGCTACACTGTGACTGGGCAATAACTATTGTTGTGCACCAGTGGTTCACCTTAAACCAATAGCATTCCTTTGTCCGCAGCAGCCAACCACAGAAGATGTTCACTTCAGACATGCAAAATGGATATGTTGCATGAAGTTTTACTGATCGTTTGCTTTGATTTGATGTTGTTCACTTTGAGCTACTATGATTATGAGGAATCTGCATTAAGACTGTACAATCAGTCAGAAGGTATGGCAGATGAAGGCTGACACAATTTGAAGAGAACTAAAACTCAATTTTTTATTAGGAATTATTACATTTTAATTGAATTAAATCTTGCAACTATAACTTAGATTGATAAATATAATAAATATATAATAATATATATATATAATATATAATATAAATACAACGAAAATTTAAATGTGCTCTCCATTAGTGCATCATTCGTACGTAGTTAAAATAATACTAAATGTAAATTTAAGAAAAAAACAAACTTGGAACACCAATTACCTGACAGGTAGACCCTAATATAGGGAACTGTATCTGAGACTGTCATTAGTAGCACAAGGTACTGTTCTTGCTCCATTCCTCTTAATGTTACACAGCAATAGTGGCTTGTGTCAAAGATAGACAGGAAAAAGGAATACAGGAACCTAATAGAAAACTTTTGTAGATGGAAAGGTTAATTCTAAACAACTACAAAACTAGAGAGATGGTCATTGACTTTATAGGCACGATACATCCCCATTCAAACTTTGACCATCATTGGAGAAAATACTGAAATAGTGTCCACCTATAAATATCTGGGAGTGCATCTGTACAAAAAGTTGGACTACTCCATAAATACAGATGTACTTTATAGGAAAGGCCAAAGCCAGTTATATTTTCTAACAACAATCTGCTGCAGATGTTTTATCAGGTGGTAATGGCTAAGTCAGTTTTTATGCTGCAACCTAATAGAGCGAGCTGGTTAAACTATAGGTATTAGTTTAGAGAATCTGGTTGAGGTAGTGGAGAAACTGATACACAACAGGACGGATGCTTTATTAAACAATAGGGACCATTCCCTGCACTGGGTTTTTAAACAACACTGAGCAGCCAGAAGATGTCTGAGATCAGTGAGTTGCAGGACAGAATGCCACAAGAACTCCTTATTCCCAAAGGCAATAAGACTAAAACTAATTTCAATATCCCCTTTGGGATTAATAAAGTTATTTTGAATTTGAACAGAAAAAATGCTGTCTTTTAATCTTTTTCTTTCCCATTTTGTTCAGTTTAGCATGTGACTGTGTGATGCTGTGCGTATTTGCCTATGTTCAACACTGCTGAGGCCAGAAGAGTCCAAATATTTCCCAGAGAGTTGGATTTGATCAGATGAGGATGCCCGGGGCCAATTGACATAAAGATTGCATTAGAAAAACTGCAGCTCAACTTTAACCAGGTAAAATCATATAAGCAGCCTTTCTTGATGCTCATCCAACCTGTCCGTCCGCAACAGGCCGATTAAAGCACATGGGGTGACTTTTAATCTTCTTGTGCCAGCTTACAGAGAAAACCATATGTAGTCATGATATTCACTTCACACAACAGCCCAGCAGGTCGGAATGTTTTGTAACTATAGCAACGGAGCTTCCTGTACCTCCTTGGAAACCAGCTCAAATAACTGTTTGAATGTTGTTGGTAACTTTAGTTTAGCTTTTTCAAATGAAATAAACATACGTATTTGCAGATTTACCGAAGATACTGTCATCACAAAAGGTAGGCTATACACATTGGCCAACACTGGTACTGACAAACATATTTCAATTACTGACTGTAGTGGTCTCTTCAATCAGAGTTGTAAAATTGAAAATGCTGTTAACAGAACATCAAGTTCTTGGGATTTAGCTGCATCTTATGTGTTATTTTCCATCTGTTCACTATATATATATATATATATATATATATATATATATATATATATATATATATATATATATATATATATGGTCTGAGGGTTTTGATGCTGCACAAAAGGTAAATAAATGCAGTGTAAATTTGAGTTGTTCAGATTCTGCAGTAAGCAAGCCCACCCAGTGACAGGGCTGGCTTATAGGCATATGTCTGTGAACTATGAAGGGCTGCACAACAGAGAGATAAAAGGTATGGAGCAAGAGGCGCACACAAAGTCACATACACTTTTGTCTCACTGACAGGAAGAGAAATGACAGAGTCTGCAATGAGAAAGTCACATCGCCTCGGTATGCGATGGAAGTTCAAGATAGGATGGGAAAAAAAGATTGCTCCTTTATTCCTACTTGTGCTGAGCAAAGTAGTAGTGAGCCCAGGAAAAAGTGTCTAAGGTTCATTTATATTTAGTATTTCTTAGAAAGCTACAGATGTTTTTTTGACAGACTTCAGCAAGATAATGGTTTAAGATTTATACTGGATAAAACCAGGTTGTAGACCAACTTACCACACATGTAAGTGTGAATACTGAATCATATTGTTTTTATACTGTGCAGGTCAAAATGTTGTGGAACAAGGCCCCCTCCACCAGAAGGGCAGATATCCAGCATCTTTATAATAGGTATTCCTCGGGGCAGGCCACACTTCCTGTCGCTGGCCTTCTCAGCTTCCTCCAAAAAGAGCAGCAGGAGCTCACAGCCAATGAGGAAGAGGCAGAGCGTTTGATCGACACATATGAGATTGAAGAGACAGGTGAATGAAAAGCGAGCAAAACTGTAGATAAAACATCTTTTGTTATTAATTTTTTGCACAGACTTGGTAGACTTTGTCATATAATGATGCTAAATGAGTCTCAGTGTAAGTGCCTTGGCTCCGGCAGTGATGTGATGTAAGCTAAGCCCAGAGGCAGAGTGAACAATATGACAGAAGGAGAATGGAAAAGTCAGGCGCATCCATGGTCTAATAGAACAGATGTTGCCTGGATCTCACTGTTCATTGTTCAGAAAACAGGCCAAATAGCATATTGTGTCAAAAAGAATGATTAGACTGAGTTGTTTAATGTGTAGTATGATTGTCTCTGAATAGAAAAAAGAAGTAAAAATAAAGAAGAGAAAAAAAAAAGCAGATCCCTGCACATAACAATATGTTAATATAAGAAAAATCATACAGATTTTGAAAAGCTTGTATTATATACCATTAAACATTGTCTAACATGAGAGTAGGTCATGGTTAATGTTTTCCAAAGTACTTTCAAGCATTCTCAGCACCTATAAACTCTTCTACCACTTCTTCCAAATGACTGGTATTCTATAAGTATTTATTCCAGACTCTAAAAAGCAAACTATTCAGACAAACCATTCAGATAGGTAATATAAGTAGTTCCATTAAAGACTTTTCATACTTCAGAACCATAATATGTTTAGCATCATTCACTCTAAAATGATAACAGAAAAATATTTTGATGCAATATCTTAACTGTGACAGTGACTTTTCCCCATTCCTGCAGCCAGAGGAAACAGATGCATGACGTTTGAGGGATTTCTTAGGTACATGGAGTCCAAAGACTGCAGCGTGTTCAACCAGGCCCACACTGTAGTGTACCAAGACATGGATCAGCCACTCACCAGCTACTTCATCTCCACATCCCACAACACCTACTTGACTGGGGACCAGCTCGTAGGCAAAAGTGACCTGGACGCCTATGTAATGTAGGTCTCAACTCTGACAGGGCCAATGTAAACACTATTCCCCTCAGTTTAGATCTAAAAGCCCCTCACTTCCACACCATGCCTATCATCTCCTCCAGACTTGCACTTTAGTTATTGGGATCCTCTCCTTTCAATGACTCACTCATGCGCCGAGGCAGACAGGGAAATTGCTGTGGTTCCTTTATGGGACAATGGGGGTGATTACAAAAGGGGCTGATGACAGCAGAAGAGCTGTATTTATGGTCTGTATGGTGAAAAGTGCTGAGCCCCTCTGGTCAGCTGCTGGAGAGGAGCGCTCCAAACCAGTGGGCTGGAAGCTCTGGTGAAATGATAAAAGACCGAGGCAGAGTCTCTCTCGTGATCACAGAGGGCTTATAGTAGGAAAGAAAGTAAATAAATGCAATGATGAATTATTTACAGAGTTTTGAATCTATAAATAAATATATGTTGTATTTAGTACAAAGCGGCTGCTCTATTCTGAACTGAGGAAGTCCACTTGCATTATACTAAAAACACCAAACAAAGTAATGTTGAGTCTAACCAAAATTAAACATCTGTCAGTCTTTCATTATTTAAAAAGTACCGACAATCACAGACTGACAATATGAATTTAAATGATTCTGTACACGGGTTGCCGTTAACATCTCACTTTGGTAAAAATCACAAACTGAAATGTAACTATTGTTTTATAAAACTATAAAACATGTTGGATGCAATGTGTAATGTGATGTAAGGTTGAGGGCATGTCCTTGGTTTGTTGCACAGAAAGAACATGCATTAAATGTAAATGCGAATGCTGTGTTAGTAATCAAATATTATGTTTGTTAATACAATTTCTATGAAGCGTTCTAATTTCCTGAGGCTTGATTTGCAAGAGTGCTAGTATACTCACTTTCCAATATAGTTTCTGCCCTAAACGCACCATCCTATTTTTGTCAAACTTCTCATGTGATAGTCTTTGCCGAGAGCCTTTAATAGTATATGATTCTGTCTGTGCACAGAGCTCTGAGAAAAGGCTGCCGCTGTCTGGAGATTGACTGCTGGAACGGGCCTGACATGGAGCCTGTAGTCTACCATGGCCACACCCTCACCACCAAGATACTCTTTAAGGATGTCATCAGCACCATAAATCAGCATGCCTTTAAGGTAACAGTATATGTTACATATACTTCTTGCTGTTGTGCCCCAGGCTTCTCAGTCAGCGCTCTTATCTTGCTTCTGTAGGCTGTAAAGTCCCCATTGAGCAAGACCTTTCCAATTAACATCTCTAGTAGCAGAAATGTGCATGTTAGCCTTCTTTGATATGGGCCACTCTCTGCGGTGTGTCTGGAGGATAGCCTTCAGACTGAGCTCAGAGAGCAGCAAAGATTATTCAGGTTGATGCTAATGACTGGGAATATGGGTTACATCATCATTTTCTGGTTTCATTATTTTCCATCAGGTGTCTGCTTATCCAATAATCCTTTCACTGGAAAACCACTGCTCTAAGAAGCAGCAAGAGGTCATGGCCCAGTACCTGGTGTCCATTCTGGGGGACAAGCTGCTGAGTGCTCCCCTGGATCACACAACTACCAATAGGCTGCCGAGCCCAAATGTAAGTCAGACATGAAAGGTGCTACATGTCTGGAGCCACTGGTGCAGAGAGGGGCAACAATGTCTGTAAAAGCCTCTCGGTCATACAGCAAAGTAAAACAAGACCCTCTGGACGTCACTGAGGGCCTCATTAGTCTTGTTCAGAGGCTTTCTGCGCCTCCCTGCTCCACAAAGAAGCTCAGTAGATGGACATCAGTATTTGCAAGCTCTTTTAATCTCTCAGACATCCACTATATCTAATTGATGGGGTTGGAGCTGAGAAGTGCCTGTCATTTTAAGTAAGCTGACGCACTTGACAAATTGTTCATTTTGATTAGGCTCTTTCGGGTTTGATTATTTCACTAATATGAATAATGCCCCAGTAAGATGTCAGTTACTTTTACAAGGACAAATGTCCTTGTCTGTGTATGTAAATGTTACTACAGTTTCTCTAGGTTGGACTGCTGCATTTGACTTGTTTGGAGCCCAAAAAAGTCTACATATAGCACTCTATGAGCCGACACAGATGGCTTAGCACCAAGTGGTTTCCTCCTGACTCCAAACTTCCCAAAGCTTTACTAAACTCATGTATCACATTCATTCAGCTTCACACCTAAGCGGTCCTCTAATTGGAAAAACAGAAACAAAATGAGATGCCAAAAGCAGTTTGTGCCGTTCCACTATTATCTGGCCGATAAAGGGTTTACTAATACATAACCACCACAGGAAGGATGACAGTCTAATTTTTCACTGTTAGTGTAGGATTAGATATGAGCTGTAGTTTATTAACAACTCATAACTGGAAGCCTATTTTTTTTTTACTGTCACACGGGCAAGTCTCCTTAGAAATCTCATAATATCATAAATTACATCAACAAGAGCAGAGCCTCTACTCTGGTTTGCTGGACTGTATCATTTTGTGGAAGGAAAGGAGCCCAAAGGAGGCACAGATACTTATAATCTTCATGGTGTGCGGACGGTTAAAGGCTGGTATATGTTGGCGGAGCTGTAATTAATTTATGCAGACTTTGCCTATGTATACAGTAATGTGTCACATTGGACATAACTTTCTGTCTTGTGGTTTACCAACAAGCCGCTTCGGGAGTCAGACCAAAATGTTTTTACTTTAAAAATATAGCTGCGGGGACACATAGGGAGTTTTTTTGAGTAACAGGCTGTAAGTATGGACTGTGAAATGTGTATGTACTGTATATAATCACATTCTTCCTTAGCTTTCTGTAGTTACCAAATTCATACACAGCATGTATCGTTTATGTGAATTGGTGACTCTGTGAATGAATCTCAGTGTAAACTGTCTTGTCAATGTCCTTCGCTGTAGATGTGATTAACTGGCAACTGTCCAGGATGTACCCAACCTCATGGCAGAGCAGCTACGATAGGCTCAGGCCTGCTGTAACGGTTAAAGTGGTAGAAGATGAATGAATGTACTATGTATGAAATCCCTCTGCTGTCAATGTCACTAAAGGAAAACATGTTTAACAAAAGTAATGTGTCATAGGTTCAGTCTTGTTTCTATAAAGTATGTGAATGTTTGAGTCTTTACAATGTGTCACGATGAGTCTATGTGGGAATGGCAGGACCTCAAGTATAAGATCCTCATCAAGAATAAGAAGCTAAAGCAACAGAGTAAGGGCGAGGATGTAACAGAGTCAGATATTGAGGAGAGTGCAGATGAAGATGATGAGGAAGAAGTGGAAAAAGAGGAAGAAGATGAGGAAGAAAAATCAAAGGCAAAAATTAAGTTCTGGTCTCCCATAAAGACACAAAAAGAAGCAAAGAAAAAAGTAAGTCATATTAAAGAACAGTGTAGTTTGAGAAGGAAACCCTAAATTAGACAAGTGTGCACTTTTACCTGATGATAGAGCTTAGTGAACGAGGTCTTAGACCCTATATGCAATTAGATGAACACTATCTTTGTTTTCCTCTGTCCCTTTAATGAGTAGAAGAAGAAGGTAGTGGCCAAGGCTTTGTCTAATCTGGTGATTTACACCGAGTCGGTCCAGTTCATCAGCTTCAGTCACTCCAGGGACAACCAGCACTGCTATGAAAACACATCTATATCAGAGAAGAAAGCCAGCAAGCTAGTCAAAAGCTCAGGTAGCCTACACTATGTCGATGAAAAATTACACAGAATTGTCATATCTGAATCTGTGTGTCCACAGATTTGTATCTGTTACAGACCCCTCCCCCCAGAGAAATAATCTTTAGGCACAGCTCTGTTGTGTTGGCTTAAGTGTCTTGCCCAAGGACAAAACTACAGTATGAACTGGAAAGAGCAGGAATCAAACCACAACCTTCTGGTTATAGGATAACCGCTCTAGCCTGGGCCACTGCGGTTTAGCTGGCATAAACAGACTCGTCTTTACATGACAGAGCTGCAAAGAAGAATGGCACTTGTCAATGTCAAGCAAAACTGGGAAATTACAAATTTGTTATGTTTTTGTTTAGTTAAAAATGCAAACATTAGAGTGTGAGCAGTGCAACTCAAATTTTTAGTTTTCATATTAATAAATATAACCTCTAAAAACCTTTGTTTGTTCAAGACCTGGAGTATCAGGAGGGCATTTTTCTGAATCACACTTTTAATAAAACTAATGTGTGTCACAGGTGACAGCTGACCTTTAAGCATTGCTTTGCTCGTGTTCTCAGGTGCAGACTTTGTTTGCCACAACCAGAGGTTTCTCAGCAGGATTTACCCAGCAGGCTCCAGGACAACCTCCAGTAACTATAACCCTCAGAAGTTTTGGAATGTCGGCTCGCAGCTCGGTATGTTCAAACTTTAGGGTTGCTATTAAAAAACACTCAGTGTGTACAATTTGTTCCTTTTTGAAACATTGTGAAACATTTTGACACAAACCTCACAGTTCTCAACAATGAAGCGTACGCAACAACCTCATCTAATGCTGTCTTGGCAAAGAACTGCAATCTCCAAACGTGCCACACATCAAAGGAAAAAATCTGACCCAATGTTGTGTATATTTCTTGGGAAATTGTTTCCTTTTTGTCCCACAACCTGACCACCTAATCTCAATTTAGAGGTTTGTCCCAGAGCAGACCTTTACCACGACTTTTCTAAAAAAATTGGCAACATATAAAATGCATATTTTATTACTGCAGCCTTTTTTGGGCAAGAGATTAATATTACTCTCCATTACATGTCACGGGCACATGAAAAAAGACATTTCATTGTGAACAAAGAGACAAACATTCATTTCAATGCTGAAAATAGGCACATTATCATCATCATCTCTGAGCTTCACGTGTCTGACGTTCTTTGGGGGCACACTGCTGTTTTTACACATCCTCTTCCCACGTCCCTTATCACTGAGTCAGCCGGCCGCTGATGCTGTCATCACGCCCTGCAGATCACTGAACAGACTGGCTACGGGCTTTAGTGCCAGCTGCAGTGCAGATGGTGATTGGTACTTTTCACAACGTACTGAGCCACCATTCAGCTTCCTTCATGAGAAAATCTATTCAGGATACTTGCACATTTGTTGATTTAAAAACATTTTCACTTTTATGTTTTACAGTGGCCCTTAATTTTCAATCTTTGGGCATGGCTATGGACATAAATGATGGCCTTTTCCAGGACAACGGGGGCTGTGGATACATCCTAAAGCCGGAAGTGCTCATGTCCAGGCAAAGCTTTGATCCGGGATTGAGCCGCCATAACATCCAACCCATGCAATTGCTTCTTAAGGTAGAAAAATGTATAAAAGGCACGAGGGTGGTTTTATAAATTAAGGGCAAAGTGACTAGCCTGTGCACACCTAAAGGTTTTTACATCATTTGAATTCTACACCAATCTAGGGCAATGTGTAGCTTGCTTCCAGACGCATGCTTCTCTCTGATCCTGTAAACTAACAATGATGTAAAACTCTATAATAGTGACTCCAGTTAATTAAATGTTCTTCCACAGAAAGGAAAAAGGATGACGCTCTAATGCAATTATCCAACCGTGGTCTAATTAATCAATTACCTCCACTCTAGCATGCCTATATGTAGCAATGGCAGCTTGTTGCACAATGTACTGCCTCCAAGCCTCGTATCTGGAGACTAGAATGAGATCTGTACTGAACACCTACTGCCAGCCACTGTGTGTGTGTGTGTGTGTGTGTGTGTGGGAGGGGGGCAGAAAATTTGACACATCATTTTATAAGCTCAAATGCATTCCTCGTGTAGTCTGTGTCATTTTCTGCATTAAACAAATCTTAGTCTATAGAATATTTAGAACAAACGCACTGCAGAGATTGTCTTTTTAACAGTATGCACAGTCTTCAGTATTACGCTCCAGGCACAGTGCATTAAATGTAGATGGAGTGTTTTCTGCTTTTGGTACCCGGAGATAAAGCCTGACCTTTATTTATTTGCATCATCATGCTGCATTATTTGATAACTTCAGGGGAATTTCTATCGTTTTCTCTCTCAGACATGGCTAGCATTCAGTGTTAGATCTTAGGCCTGGTTTTTAGCCCTTAACAGTAAATTATTCGTCTACTCAGGAAAACAATGATTTCTCTTGAGTGCTTGAGAGACTATTTAACATGAAATCCTCCATTACAGCAACAAGCAAATGGCTTCAGTTTAAAGTCACATGACTGTTGGAACTGTGGGTGAACATAATGCAGGGCCCTTTGAAGCGTGACTTTAGGAGAGGAAAGGGACTGAAATTCTGAGCCGGACACAGTGAAGCTCCATCAGTGGCAAGCGGGGCATGTCGTGATAAGTACATGCAGGTTTGTCTTTGATCGAGGCCGGGGAAGGAAAAGGCTCAGTGTGAGAGGACTGCAGATAAGTCGGCCTCCTTGCAGACTTGTATAATTACAGTCCTCTCTGCTTTTCTTTGTTGTTTGCTTTTCTCTTGTCTTGTCTTCTTCACTTCCTCTGCTACCCCCCCTTGTCTCTTTTGACTGTCTGTACCCCCTTTCAACAGGTGATCAGTGGCTCTAACTTACCTGTACCCCGGACTGGTAAAGCTCTGGATCCATTTGTCAGAGTGGAAATTTACGGCATGTTTTGTGACTCCAAAAGAAAAAACACACACACTGTCAAAAACAACTGTAAGTAGGACAATATAATAGAATGTAGATGTTTCAAGCAATTGTGGGCATTTTTAGCCAAATACTGTCTTCTTTTATCCTCAAGATTGTTATATTTTGTTTTCTGAACAGCTTAGGACAGTGTGACTTTGACAGCTCATTGCATTTTAATGCAAGTGTTTAACAGTCATGTGCTGTAATTCTAGAGATAGACAAACCACTTCTTCTCTTGGGCTTTATAAAGTCCCAGACTACTCTAAACAAATACATAGAGTCTTCTCTGACACTGGTCTATGTGGCATCTCCAAGGAAATGTTTCTTCTTATATGGGGTCATTTCCACTGTGGAGGAAGTTGGTACATAAACAAGGCGGACAAGTTTCCTTTAAAGAAAACTCCAGCAACACCATGGCTGCACCGTAGAGCCGAGATAAACTGAACACAGGCTGCAGTGCCACATTACATCACATTAATCCTTACTTATACTCCACACATTTTTTTAACTGATGTTTTATTTAGATGGTGTTCACCTCTAAAAGTGTGTGTTGCCTTTGGGTTTAAACATGAATTTAAAAAGAGAAATGTAAAAAGTAAACTTACCATCAAACAGGTCGGTGAACTATACAAAATGCTGCGTGGGATAAGACGAGGGAGGAGAAGACCAGATAGAGTATTGGAGGCTGCTGTGCAATTATGCATTGATATAAATCATGAGATGATTTCACACTTATAGAAGAGACGAGGCTACTTAGAATACAAATGAATGCAGTTTGAGAGGAAGACCTGGATTAAACAGAGAACTTTGTATACATTCAAAGTTCACAAAATTAAAGAAAACATATCCATTTTTTTAAAAGCTTTTCATTTACATTTTTAGATAATACAATTGTGATCCTGTTGATACATTTTGTTGTGTTTTTTACCCTTTAAGCCTTGAGTCCATACTGGAACACAAACATGAACTTCCTCATCACCATCCCTGAGCTGTGTCTGATCCGCTTCTGTGTGCGAGACCAGACCGGTCTGTTCAGCAGTGAGTTTGTGGGCCAGTACGTACTGCCCTTCCACAGCCTAAAGAAAGGTGAGCCGCCGTGGCAGGGAGGTACGGGGGGGGGGGGGTGTATCAAGGTCGCACCAAGTCTCAGTTACATCGAATGATATGAGCTTTATTGTATTACCGTCCATGTGATGTGTCAGCAGTCTATGTGGACAGTATGTATCCTGTTTATTTACTGGCTAAACTTTAGTGTCCTGATCTTAAAGGCTACCGCTGGGTACCTCTCCGGAACCGGGATGGATGCAGTATGGATCCGGCCTCACTCTTTGTCTTTGTGTGGTATTCCTGCAACAGCTCTACCACTCATCCACATACAGTCACAACCACAATAGTTCAATAAATTCAAATATTGTTCCCACTGATGTAAATACTTTTATTGTGCTGTTTTTTTTCCCTCTGCCTGCATGTCCAGACACTATCATTCATAATCCAACTTAGAATTCAAATAAATCAAGTCTTTTAAAAAGTCTATTAAATAAGAAATAAATAATACAAGTGCAAATATAGATGTATAGCTTTTGTGTGTGAGCCCAGACATTGACAGGTTGTATTATACACAATAAATAAGTCATTTCTGCGATACATTTTACATTTATTCATTTAGCTGACGCTTTTATCCAAAGCGGCTTACATTGTTCTACAGTAATTACCAGTGTTACAGTCACTGGAGGGAAGGTGGGTTAAGTGTCTTGCCCAAGGACACAACGACAGAATGAACTGTGGGGAGAGCGGGAATCAAACCGCCTACCTTCCGGTTGAAGGACGACTGTTCTACCCATTGAGCTACTGCCGCCCGAAAGCTTTACGATCCATTTGTAGTCGTAAAGCACAGATAAATATAAAAGAGTATCTCCTGAGCCACGCAGTAAATAATAAAAATAACATTCACAAAGGTAAACATTATCGAACCAATGTGCATGAAGTCCAGTCCTATCCTTGTCCATCAGTCAATCTGAGAAATGAAGGTCAGCAGGCCTGTCACGAGAATGGCATTAAGATAACATGAAGTTCAACCTAAACGCAAAAGAGTCTGTGTAAATGCATTTGTGTGCGTGTGTGTCTCTTGGCATGTGTGTGTCTCTTGGCATGTTTATGCACAAAACAGTGTTTTAAATTCAACCAATGATAAGACAAAGGGACACCATAAGGGCCAGGGTGTGAAAGCCCCCCCGGCAAGTGAGTCCAAGTTGTCATCTTGCTCATACTCCCATCACCCATACCTCTCTCCCTCCCACTTCCACTTCAAAATCCACTGGTCAAGGACATGAGCAATCTGAGCAGGTAGCAACCAGACTGTCCCGGACCACTCTGTATAGCTCTAATCACTACGGATCAGGACAATCTCACACACAACTACACAGTTATCATTATCATTTATTATATTATTTAATAAAGTGCAAACATGTTAAAAGTAAATAAAAGCCTTCATTTGATTTGATTTCAAAACTATTTTGTCTTCAATACATTTTAAATGTTTAACGTTACCAAAAAAAAAACCCAGCTGTTATTGCATACAACTGTGGAGTTTAAATTGCATGTAATAAATTGCTTCATTTTTCACCAGAAGGATTTCTAAGAGACGTTATACGAGTCATTGTAAAAATATATATCTATACATACACAATATACAATATAGTATCTGAATAAGCTCCTCTGATGTGGCTGCTCCCCCTGCTGGACTTAGGCCCACAGCACAGCTCCAAAGAGTTAGATTTCACAGTTGCCCAGTGAAAACCACATTTCATTGTCAAGCAAATGGTCTTCTAGTTTAATGTTTGTTGCAGCCACAAATGTCTTCCTGCTCTTCACTGTGACCTCCAGAACCCTTCCGCAGAGGTCAGGGACATCGCTGTATTCTAGCTGTAAATGCAAACATTTCAGGTATTTTGGTTACTCTGCAAAGTGTGCATTAAAATACAAATACTTAGTTGTTTTAAACAAGATGCTATACCAGTTCGTTGAATGTGGGGTTGCCATTATTGCGAACCACCTTGGTTTTCTTCTTGGAGTGCTCTTGAGGATCTGGTCGTAAGCGTGTAACCACATACGTGTCAGGGTTTGAACCGTTTTGATTTTTCTGTTCATGTAAAGAGATCAATATGTAGTGTCAGTGTTCCAGCTGTTTAAAAAAAATAAAAATAAATAGTCAATGCAAAAATAAACGTGAAGCAAACTCACTATGTTCTTCAAGTGCTTGATCAACACAGAGAGCTTATAGTCTGACTCCGAGTAAGACAAATAAAGCTGGATCTGTGGACGGTCTTCTGCAAAAGATGCACAGATTATTAACATTTTTGTAACCAATTCTGGAATATGACTGTGTGTATTCTGTAATTACCTTTTCCTAGAGTTTGTTGACCACTGTTGGGGCCATCCAGGAACAAACTACACACAAATTCATTCTGCATTCAATGGCACAAAAATAACATGTCAACAGGAGACTACAACGTCGAGCACTGATGGAGAGTAAGCACCAGACAAACTTACCCCCCTGCAGGGTCCCTCAAAGAGCTCCTTTAGGTATTTATTGAGCATGGACATTCTCTTGGCAGGTGTGAATGACATCTGAAACCAAGGGGGGAACCTACAGAAGAGCCACAGCCAACACACACGTCATTTGAAAACTGAAAATCATATAATTTGCAGTGGGCAAGCCTGCCATTGGTAACTCACTGTGGCAGAGATGACTCAATAAAGAATTTCTGAAGCCGTTTATGAATCAGCTCAAATTGTCCATACGTCTTCTCGCTGGTCAGATAGCCATCATCAATGGTTATTCTAAGTTCATAAATCTGCAAATAAAATGTTATTTGAGTATTTAAGTTTTAAAACATCCTAAAAAGGTTACACAGTAAGAGAAAATAAATAAAGTAAAGTTTATCATCAAACAAATGTGAAAGTAAAAAAAAAATAAAAAATCTTTTGTTTTTCTTTTTGTATTTCCGGGATCTAGAGAAATGTTTTATTTCAGCTGCTTTTACGTCTATACAAATACAATAGTTGAGCTTTGGTGACATTGCTATTGTGATTTATTTAACTGTGTCCCAAGTGAAGTTTTCTCTGTAGGCAGTGAAAAATCTGTCAGAAAACAAGTCATATGCCTTACATCTTGTGTTATGCTTGGTTTATGCCTGACTCCTTGATGACAGGGCTTTTAGTTCCTGTGATAAAAAGGATAAAGTGGTAAAGGTGGGCAGCTCTGATAATTATAGAGCAAGTGCACATGCAAATATACTCTCTATACTGTAGTTATAGAAGACATTCTTATGAGTAAAAGGTTTGAGTAAAAGCATCTGGACTTCATTTTCAAGGTGAAGACGTTTCGTCTCTATTCCAAGAGACTTTGTCAATTCTGAGCAGTGGTTATCTGTGATGACAGGACTCTCCAAGTAGAAGTTCACAGGAAGCCTACACACATGGATCAATACTTGCTGTTTGATTCCCACCACCCACTGCAGCACAAGCTTGGAGTCATCAGGACCCTTCAGCACAGAGCACAAGAGGTGCCCAACACCTCAGAAGGTAAACGGAAAGAAGAACAACACATTCATAAATCTCTGAGAGACTGTGGATACCCCAAATGGACTTTAAACAAAACCAAGAGGACACAGACACCAAACAGACAGGAACCAGGGACAAAAGGGAAGGGTGTAGTTATCCCTTATGTGTCTGGTTTATCTGAAAATCTTAAAAGGATTTTCTACAAACACAACATTCCAGTACACTTTAAACCAGGGAACACGCTGCGTCAAAAACTGGTCCATCCTAAAGACTAGATCCCCTCGCACAAACAGAGTAATGTAGTTTATGCAGTTCAGTGAAGAGTGCAGTGACAGTTATGTCGGTGAAACTAAACAACAGCTTCACAAGAGGATGTATCAGCACAGAAGAGCCAATCCTGGAGGACCTGAATCTGAAGTTCACCTCCACCTTAAAGAGAAAGGACTTTCCTTTGAGGACAGCAATGTCCGAATTTTGGCCAGAGAGGCCAGATGGTTTGAGAGAGGGGTGAAGGAAGCCATTTTTGTGAAAATGGAAAAGCCTTCGTTGAACAGAGGAGGTGGCCTCAGATTCATGTTGCCTAGTATTTACAACAGTGTTCTTAAACCTAAAACTAAAGAGCCCCACCTTAGAACAACAAACACAACACCTGAATAGAACTATGACACTAACGACACTGCACCTGAATGGAGCAGTGTCACTAACGACTCTGCATATGTATGGCTCAGTGACACTTACCACCTTGCGCCGGAATGAAGCAATGTCACCAACGACGCTTCGGAGCCTGAACGACTTTCACATAATGGAGTCACACCTCCCTTTCATGACCAACAACAGAACAACCTGGCCCATCAGGTTTGGTTTCAGGGGAAACTCCTCCCTTTAGAGATATAAGCTCAGCTCACTTACCAGTTGAACTGTCTTCACCTTGAAAACAAAGTCCAGATGCTTTTACTCAAACCTTTTTTCCCCAAGATGCCCTGGATGACTGAGAACCCCCACAGACATTCTTATGAGTAGGTTCCACAATCTTATAAGCTCCACTGAGAACTATTTTTTTTATAAATGATTGTCTGATGAAGACATGCATCTGCAGTGCTGTATGCCGTATGCACAAGCAAATGTATTGGATATTGGCATGCTCGGATGAAGTAAAACTGACTGTTTAGAGCGTACTGTACCTCCCTGTACACTGCACATCTATGGCCTAATTATACAAAAGGGATTGTTCAGAAACTGACAATGGCTTACAATGACGCCTTAAGACATTATAAAAAAAAATTTAAAAAAGGCCTAGATGGATGAGTGCCAGTGAACTGTTTGTGACATCTTGAATAACCACATTGCCAGCTGTTTTCAGAAACTTGATATATAATTGTATCTATTGGCTGAATAGTTCTGAAAATTACAGTTACGGCAAACAGCAGGAAGCCTACTCTGAACAAAGTGCGATGAAATGACAACATCTACAAATGTCTTGGCTCCTTCAACTCTGGACTTTCCAAATACCTCACTACTGCCTTGTTGTCTGACTGACATCAGAGCCAACGTGCACTCCACCAGCTGTCTGTCATGCGTTACCAGTCCCAGAACAAAAACCTACACAGTCTTTTGGCTGTTTGACTCATTCACATATTGGGATAGAACTTATTACAGACTTGTATTCAGTTACATAAAACCCCACTAAAACTTACCACATTTTTTCCGCTGCCAGTGAATCTCTGAATGACAGCCTCTTGGATGTTGTTGCAAGGAGTAGGCATATCGTCCATGTCCAGCATTGCTGTTTTTTTCCCTTGAGCCATGCTGTGTGCGAAGAAGTTGACCTTGACTGAAAAGCAGTCCATACTCTCCTTGATTTTCCTACAATCAATCCAGACAGAAGTTATTATTGTGCTGGGACAAAAAAATATATATATATACAGATTTAAGTTAAGTGCCTGTGTTTCTCATTTTCAGATACTTTGTAAAGTAGGACGTAGCCTCCAGTTCTGTGTCATGTGGTCTGAGGTTGTTCTGGACAAACTGGAGAACACTAGTGTCCTTCACTTCAGGCATTCCAGCATGTAGCATCTGATAAATGACAAGTGTGTTGTAGAGTATGACCTTTTTCAGTGTAAAACCTGCTGTCTTTATGACTGTACCAGCTCTAACAGGCTGAGTATGAGAGCTGAACGTCCTCTGATAGCGTTGTAGGCTTCACAGCAGAGCTCCACGAAGCGATGCAAGCGCTGAGGCTTCTTTCCTCCACGGGTGATGAAGTGTTGCATCTCAGATGAAAAGATGAACGGTGAACGGTCCCTGCCAATGCATATGGAAATATTTACATTACTATTTTCTTGTTGATTTACACATAATACAATTCAATTTCATACCTTTTGAAGCTTGCAAACTTCTGTGCATTGCCAAAAATCTTGCCAAAGTCGATGTGGAACATGTGACCGGTGTTCTTCAGCATGATGTTGTCATTGTGGCGGTCACAGATGCCCAGGATGAAGGTGGCCACACACCAGCCAGCGCACGAGTGAATGAAGTTTGTCACAGCCTGGACATACAGGGGGGAATGGTTATACAGTCAAGAAACCGAGACATCAGTCTATTGTTGTTGTTCCGACCTTTTCATAGTCTTCTTTGGTTTTGTTGCATGTGTGAAACCATTTCTCTAGTGTGTCTTCCTTCAGTGTCCCAGTCAAACCCCAGCCCTGCTGGATCTTACCCAGGGTCACAGCATCTGGAACAACCTCTACCAGACCTGGGAATGACACAGTATAGGATTTACACATTTATGTATGTTGTAAGTGAAGTTTAAATGACTGAACCTGACCTTGAGCTTGGCCTGTCGAGAGACATTTGTAGGTTACCATTCGCATGTCCAGTCCTTTCTGAAGCCACACACTGTTCATCATACTGACTAGCTGCAGCACCAGCATGTCCTGCCGCAGGTTATCTCCTGTCTAAATAAAAAAAAAAAAAAACGTACCAATAGAACCTAATACTGGTTGTTTTTAAAAGCTCTGTCGACAAAAACCACCAATAAACCATCAGTAGAACTAACCTTGCAAATGATGCTGACGTTCTTGGCCAGAGGGTCCGTACAGATGAATGACAGGCCGAGAGGTGCAGCATTGGAGTTGTAGAACGTACACGCCTTATATTATTAATGAAAGAGTAAAGAGTATGTAAAAAAAATTACAATTAGTTTGTGAACATATAATATGCCATGTGACATACTTACCTCTAAATCCACTCCCTTTATGTGAACTGCAGGATCTGTTGGTAAACAGCAGCTTGTCCCATTTCTAAAGAAGTCTTCAATCCCAAACTTCTCCTTATTTAAAAGAATCTGCAGCGATTTGAAGAAACATAAGACTAATACATTTGACTGTGGAGCATGTAAACAGCTAGACGTGACATGGTGAACGTGCGCAGACCTTGCGTTTACTCTTGTCAGCTGTCCGAACTTTTTCAGCCACTTGGGTAAGCAGAGATACAAAGCGGATTTCGTTCTCCAACTCTTTCCGTAGTGTGTGGCCACAGCAGTGGCGCAATGCAGCCTGCACTTTACTGTACCAGCTCTGATAATGAGGATCATTATGAGCATCTTCCAACAACCTACAGGTTATACAACAATAAATAAAAAACTAAAAGAAAATACAATAATTTGCTAATTTACCTAATCAAGACAATCAGGTTGAATGTTTTAATAAAAAAAAATAAAAAAGGACTTTTTTTTGGTGTGCACTGTTTACCAGAACAGATGTTGGGCAATGCGTATGCTTTTAACGGATCTCTCCAAGAGTAGCATTACAAGAGGTCCATCAAGCGCCCACTCACTTCTCAAAGCCTGAAGGTTATAAAAGTCACGAAGAAGTTTAAAATCAAACAAACAAAATCTAAAAAAGCCAAGAACAGTGAAATGTTTGGTGTTTGAGCGCTTACTTGAACCAGTTGTGGAAGAAAACTCTCTAGTTCACCATCTGGAATTTGTTGAAAGTACTGGACAGCTGCCTTTCGCACAGTTTGATCATGAAAACTGAATAGAAAGCAACAACCATTACTGGCAAAGTTTGCATCTTATCCGTCTGTTATCCAGACCCTGATGTAGCCTACTTGTCACTGAGCAGGAAGAGTGCCTCCTCGGGCAGGTGGATCACCCAGTTGTCTACCACAGTGTAGATCTCTGTCAAATCTTCTGGGTGCCACTGCTCAACTCCACCCAGCAACAGATGCAAGAAAGTGTTTCCTTGGTCGCTGTAACAACGCTTACTCCAGAGGAACGACTTCTCATTCTCGCTCAGGCTAAAATGTATTTGAGTATTGTTATTAGATAGGAGGTGTGGAAAAGATGTATTAGTAAACAGTTACATTACTTACAAGCAGAGACAGTGCTTTTTAGACACATCCAACATTTTCTTTTGCAGATCTTCACATGGTTGAGTGAAAGTAAACAAGCCAGGAAGGGCAATTGGCCTTTGGTACATCCACTTAATTTCATCTGAGAACTCAAGCTGGTCAAGACAGGGAGGAATGCATTTATGTGTTATGTTATCTTAGCCACTTGAGGGCATAGTCTTTGTGGTACAGACCTGTAGTAGGACCCCTATGGGCTGCCTATGGCTCTCAGTCAGAGCAGGTGAGGGGGAAGCAGGGTGCTCTGCCAGAGTGGACATACTGAGCAGGATAGTCCCATTTAGCAGAGTCCTACACACACACGCACAAAAAAAAAAAAAAAAAAAAAAAAATGTCCAACAGAGAAGATGCTGAGAGTTGGAGTTCTAGTAAAACAAGGCATTTTCAATTCAAGACTGATATGTTGCTCTGACTGTGTGAGGGTACCTGTTGCTGAACAGAGGTATCACAGCCCAGCTCAGGGGCTCAGGGCTCTTTCCTCGCTTCGAGCCCATCAGACGAAACTTCAACATGCACTCATAAGGCAGCTTTTTCACTTCCACTGGGAAAAACATCCTAAAACAATTAACATATCTAATAAAAGCAGGATCAGAAAAGCTGATGACAGATGCTGTATTCTCCAAAATATGTTTAACTTGATTATTTATAATAAAGTGCAATATGTTTTTCTTACATTCGGTTACAGTGAAGCTTGTTTCCATATGACAAAGCGCTGCTTATATTTTCAGAAACACTTGTCTCGCAGATCTTTGTATTTACGTATACGAGGTCACAAGAAACAGAGAAGCATTCATAACTAAAAAAGGAAACAAAGTTAAATTATGTATCTTTGTAAGATTAGATCTGTTTTCAGAATTGTAAAACGGACACATACTTCTTCCAAGAAGGATGTAGCTGGTAAAGCGCTGTAATGCCGAACTGCAGAATGTCATTGGTTTGTTCAATATCACAGACTTGATGATTGTATTCAACGCCCAGAGCGCTGAAGTCTGACTGGAAGTTGTCAAATAAGACTTGCAGTACTTTTTGTATTGCCTTGTGCATCATGACAATTGCTACAAAAAAAAATATCTGTACATCTTACACATTCGTTTTTCGAAGACACGAGTCAAATATTTATTATTGAATGTTGATATGACCATTCAAAACTGCTCACCAGTTTCACATTCAGACATCTCTTCTTGACTCTAGAAAAAAGAAAAATTTGTAATGATCAATGTAATGCCATTAGGTTTTTTTTTTCTAAATTTAAAGATTGCAATGTGCAATCCTACCAGAGGCATTGGGTTAATCCTGTTGAGCATGCCAATGGCGTCCTCCAACTCCTGACTCGACACTCCATACAAGAGGTTGCTGATGGTGCGAACCCTGGCCACCAACACATTGGCATTCATACCTGACTGAACACATTTAAGATACACAGGTATAAGGGAAATGTAATTATGCCCACATGTTATCTGTAACAAAGACCTTAATTCCCACAAACTATTTATACTTACTTTACTTTTCAGGATTTCTGTCACCTCTTTGTTGTAGTTACTGAGCACATTTTGCAGGCTCAACCTGAGACACAAGAATAGGTTAATTAAAAACAAAACAAAAAAACAGACCAGGCCCAAATGTTTTCTGACAAACAAACACTAAACCTGACATCGATCATGCCAGAACTCAAGTCAACTGCTTACTTGCAAGTGTTAAAGACAGAAACAGGACGCAAAAACTGGAGGAGCTGACATGGCGTCATGTCGTCCTGCACCTGCAAACATAAAATTTAATTATTTAGATTAGATGTGAATCTTAATGTTAATGGAAATACATGGAGATTATTTTTGTTGGTTTTATTAGAGGCCTCTATAGACGGGCCGTGTCCACATTGTTCCTGTTTAATAGTAACAGTCACTGTGGTGGGTAAACAGAACAAAGTCAACTGAGTACAGCTGTAAAAGCTCCACCCTGATAAAAAGACTCAGTACCAAACTCAAAGGTGAAGGAAAAATTTCAACACAAAGGGAAAGCATTTTTGTTAAATGTTCAATATGTTAGACATGTAAGGCGTTTGAACCAGCTCACATCTCTGGCAAGACTGTGTTTGAAGTCGTTGATGTGCAGCAGTCGGAGGGGCACAACATTATTAAACTTGCAGCAGTTCTGAATAGTCTCATGCAGTCCCAGGAGCTCTTCACTAAGAAAAGAAAATAATACAGTTTGGTCACCCAATGGAAAGGTGAAAAAACAAGTGAATTCAAAGCTATAGCACAGGATACAATATAAAGCTACAGTTACTTAGACATACTTGTGGAGACACTCATCAGAGTTGCATAGTTTTAAAACATAGCCACTTTTGAGCCGGTTAAGGTCCAACAACTGGAAGACTTCATCAATAAGGCTTTTTACTGTTCGGTTCACTGGAAATAGACACATTCACACATTTCTCCCAACATCTGTAAAGAGCTGACTAGCAAAAGAAAATGTTTATGACCCAAATCAAAAACACATCCATGTTTCTCTTCTTGTTGCTGTGGGCTGAGTGTGTTACCTTTGGTGGGGATGGGGATCTGGTGGCTGTCCCAGTCGGTGGTTATGCTCACGGTGACCTCCTGCTCTTGGAGCAGCACAGGGTGCACATGTGACAATCGACCCCACACAATACCAGAATTATACACACTATCTGTATGTGGGTAGCGTGACATGAGTCTGCAAAGATAAGACAAAAGTATTCCTAAGCAAAAGCATAAAAACATTTTTTATTTATTACTTCCTTTTGTGTAACTCAGAACCCTAATGTGTCATTCAAACACTACTGTTCATGGATATTATCCTTAAATAGTTCCTTACTTTTCAATGGCTTCACAAAAACTTGACAGTGACTTGGTACTGCCTTGAGGTGTCGGTACCAAAGCGATAGCCCATGGATCCTGACGTAATAATAGTTGGATAAAGTTCAGCATTATATCATCCAGTTAAAAAAAACTGGTGGGCAAAGTTGAAATCACTTACTTGAATAGTTACTTCTGTCATGGACCTAGTAAGTCTTTGGAGAGACTCTTCCTTTTCACAAGAGAAGTGTTTTTTATTGAGGGGGATTTGGTCCCTTGGAGGAAGAGGAGGAGGTGGAATGCCTAGTCTTCCAGGCAAACATCCACTAGATGTGGACCTGGTTCTAGGAAACATATGGGTGGCCTGTGGGAGCTCAGCACTCCCTTCACTTGGATGTGCATCTGGTTGAGTTACGGGTATGGGTCTTTCATAAATGTTTTCATTATTTTCAGGAAACATTTCAATGTACTCATACTGGTGCATTTCCTCTAAATCGTCTCTGAGAGGCATGGGCATGTCAGAGCGCTCTGCATCTCGAATGTAAAGGTTCTCATTCTTATTTGAATCAGCATCCATTGTTATATATTATCCAAAAGTCTTGTTGGATGTTTCATCGGCCTCTCACTTTAAAACAAAAACAGATAAAGTGTTGGCTTTGCTATAGACAAAAGTGAGTTGCTGGCTCCAGGCTGAAGTCTAACTGATCCTGAGGTTTTATGCTTGTATAATAATTAACAGAATTTCAAATCTTAACAGAAACATTTCAGCGCCATCGGGTCTCTAGCTCAAACACAAAAACACATTTATGTACAGGATGCCCTAAAGCTGTACAGTAAAAGTAAAAGTGAAAACAAGTAAACCTGACTTTTTATTTATTGTCAAAGCATTCAAAGTTCAATAGAGTCAATAGTCTTTATATACAATTAGATTAGATATAAATAACTTTTAATAGTCTAAATGAGGTATTAAACTTACCATTAGGAGCTGTAGTCTCTGGTATACCCTTCGTTGTGCACAGCAGGTTAGACCAGTACAAAAGAGAGGGCTTTTCCTTATCGTCTTGTGCTCCTCCTCTTCTTCCTGCAACACACAACAAAAAAAAAAAAAAGAAAAACCTCTGCTGGGGGAAACATGTCATGACACCCATGTAAGACACAAAAATTAAACAAAGCTAATATTTTTCAGATTTGGTTAAATATTCATTTTCAATCTTTTTGTCATACTTGAATGTATTCGTCTAAATTATACAACTACAACAATCAGGCCATTTTGCGTCAGGCCCACTCCTAACTGTGGAATGTCAATAATCAGGTTCAGCTTGGATTTTTTATGCAAGTATGACACCTATGAACCAGTATTAGTTTTCTTTTTATTTTGTCAGTAAGGGAATAATATAGATCGATCCTGTGGCAGCATCGACCCTCCACTAAATGTAGCACAAAGGTGCTGGCTGAGGCACAAAGAGCTGCAGGGTGTATGAAGCGGTCTGAAGATGGAGCATTCGAACCACACGACTCCTTACGTCTCTCCAACAATACATAAAACTGACTTGCGTGGTTACTATGCACTCATCCCCTTTGTTCTCGTCACAGTTGTTGGATGTGCAGTGGCAGTGGTAAGAAGTTTTTGGAGCTTTTAAAAGTATGCACAGTGACTTTGAGGTGACTGCCCTGTGTCTTTGATTTGTTTTATTTCAGGTGGCTTATATCAGGAGGAGAATCAGGTACTTGGATCTGGTTTAGATCACTCTCTTGGATTGAGTCAGGCTTTGATTTACTGTATCTTCTTGTTCAGGTTCGATGATCTGCGACACAGGCTGATTCCGCTGTACAGCTATGACCCTGCAGAACAACAGGAGGACTGGGAGGATGCCAGCAGAGATGAAGACGAGGAGGGACTGGATGTAAGTCAATGCCTACAACAAGATGCACAATTAACAAAGATCCATGTGTTAATAATTAAGCATATTTACCTTTTTTTTTTTATAGGAACCATTACGCAAATATGGACAGCTTTCCATTGATTATGATTCAGAGAGATAGAAAACATGGAAGCAGAAAAGACAATTCAAAACAATAAGTGTGATATTAAATATTTGCTAGCAACAATTGAAATGATTCCTTGCCTTTTTACAGTAGGTCACCAAGTTGCATTTGTGCACAACAGCAGATGGCACTGTAGTCCTACTGATGAGTGGCTTGATAGGGTTAGGATAAATGTAATAGTATGGCACAATCCCATCTAACCTGGACCATTGTTTAACATGTAAAATATGTCGGTGTAAAGTGTTGTAAGATTGTAGTTGGATTTAAAGACACACCTGATTTAAAGGATTTACAGATTTAAAAAACACACCTGATTCTGTTTGGCAATCAGTAGTTTTCCATTTTGATGATATATCCTTGCACGTTCAGTTTCTTTAGAGAAAGATGGGGCTTCAAAGAACACAAAGGTGAACAATTACATTTACAATAACTTGTGGGTCTTATTTACATTTTTTATGCTCTTATTAAACTGTTGAATGTGTGTGGTTTTATGTTAGCTTCCATGTGTTGGTCCTGTGCTGCTTGCTGCTGTCCATCCTGTTAACCACAGTGTTGACCTTCCCAGCTCCACGCACAGACAGCCTGCTGTGTTACTTCTGTCCACTACAACATAAAGCTAAAGAGTGCCGTAAAGTCATCACCACCCAATGTCTGCCTGATCAGGTGTGTTCAAGCTCTAAGGGGCACTTTGGTGGCATCCACGTCTTGTCCGCTCAGGGGTGTGTGAAAAGAGACCTCTGCGGCTCCCATGAATTCATCGTCCATCGAGGAGCCAAGTACAATGTCAGTCACAGCTGCTGTTGTAGGGACCTTTGTAATTCCTTACCAAAGTCGGACACAAGCCTGAAGAAGCTGTTGGGAATGATAATAGGCACAGAGAATCACATTAATGTCACAATTGCTGTTGTCCAGGAGCAGCCATTTGAGTCATGTGTCAATTACACCTCACCAGTGACCAGGCAATAAGAAGGAAACCCAAGGAAAGAGGTCTGCTAACCAAAGGCACTCATCCTGTGAATTTGTGTAATTGATTCCAAGTGTTATTGTGGAAACTGTATAATTGTTCAGCTCCAGAGAGGAAAAGGTGGACCTGCCAGCCACCCTCCTGGTATGGTTTAAATTACAAATGCAAGTCTTAAATGTAGATAATGTTAAATATTACAAATAAAACATCAAACCATTATCAATTGTGTCAGGGTTTTTTTTTTTTTTTTTTTTTTTTTGTGGGGTCTTTACAAACAGGTGTGCTGGGAGGTGTGGCCTGTGCATATGAAGGAAAAAAGTGGCAAAACCTGATCCTCTAAAGAACTGAAAGGATTTGTCTGGCAACTAAATATTTGCAATGTTAAGGTAAAAATTGTTTTATGGTTTGTTTCAGCAGCATTTTGCAAAATATAGTTTGAAATGACAAAATCAGCAGCAATGGTTCACAGCTGTGCAGGAGGACTGGCTTCAGTCAAACTAAACTTGGTCACTCTTGTACTACTTTTGGAAAGAATTAGACCTTTTTTGAAGGGAAATGCCTAACTAAGGGAAATTAAAACGCTTTAAATATTTTGACATTTTAAGAGTTGGTAAAGCTACAGGGTTTTTCATGTCAAAGCTTTTCTTTGCCTTGCAGACAAAACACCGTTCATATTTCTGTGTTGTGGCTCTACCTTCTGATGCCCCCACTGCTCTGTGAAAAGCTGCTTTGCTACTACAGCCCCATCCAGCACCAAGATACACAGGGGATGTTCAAGCTTGTAGTAACAGAGTGCCCGCCAAAGGAGCTTTGCTACAAGGCACATGGCAGCTACGGCAACCACAGCGCCCTGACGGCCCACGGCTGCATGTTGTTGAAGGACTGCAGCAAAGTGAACAGAATCCGCTTCAAAGGAGCCTTCTACAACACAAGCTATACCTGTTGTGACTGGGCTTACTGTAACTCGAGCACAAGCCTCACAGCTAACCTTCTCACACTGTTGATCATTGTGGTTGTAATATTTTTTTTTTTTTTAGGGATGATATAACCTCCCAAACATTTTTTTAAATACTTTAGAGATTCTTTTCAATCAACACTAAGTGTGCAGTGGTGTTGATCCAACTGCCTCAGCACTGACTACTGCTGAGGCTCTAAAACTTTAACCCTAAGCAATAAAACCGTGTCTGCCAGCAGAAAATGGACTGTTTTAAATTGTGTTCAAAAATGTGTTTTTGCTATTTTAATGATATTGTAAATAAAGTGTATCTTGTATGGCTTTAAATATTTTTTTTTCTGATATTTATAGATTGGGTGATGCCATGACATTAAAGAATGAAAGAGGCAAAGCAAAAGTACAACTTGAGGTTTGGACAGGTCTTTATTTCCCTTTTAATAAGGCTGCTGGGTCTCCCCATAGTGGATATACATATATGTACAGGAGATTGCTATACTGGAGTTACACTGAGGGCAGAGGGTCCATATTACACAGACTTCAAAAAACAACACTAATAGAGCCTCACCTCCAGGTATCAGAAATCAGCAGAGAGATAGAGGGCTTTGGGGAGGGGAAACAGCACAAGGGAAGAGGGGACATGATGCAGTCTGAGAGCCTTACTCAGCTGCCTAATAACTTAACACTCGAAAATAACACAGATTTCACGCACAGTGCATCTTAAATAGGTCACGTGAAGAACCATTTACCATAAATATCTGTATTTTCGGGAGCCAACATATATAAAAAAATGATAAAAAACAAACATTTGTCAGTCTTATTTTTTTCAAATTTTTCTCTTTCTCCATCGTGCAAATCGTTCTTTTGTTTCCTATCTTCGTGGAGGCGGGACTTGCCCCACCGTGCCCACGTTCATCTCAGATCAACAAAGGAAAAGAAAACATAACCCAATACCCGCCCGGCCCCCCCTCGTAAAAGCATATGAATTAGTAGAAAACGAACAAACAAATGAACAGAACACCACAGTCAACTCAGCACAAAAAGAACCCACAGACACACAAAACAGCAACAACACAGTAATCTTTTTTTTTTTTTTTTTCGCGTCTTCATCGCTGTTTCTTCTCTTTATGGACAATATTGTCATTATGGTCTTTCTCCCGGCGTACAAGTGGATGGCAGTGGAGTGGTCCTCCCCCTAGCGGCTCAGTGGAAATGGGAGTCAGATCTCCTATTGGCTGGTTAGTTCAGCAGTGACATTTTCAAATTTCACAGTGTGGTAGGACATGGTTGGTTAAGGGGTAGGTGGGGGACGTTGAGAGGTAAGCCAGAAAACCCAGGGAAGGGAAACCGCTGAGGGAATTACATGAACCACAGCAACATTTAGAAAACAACAAGAAACCCTGACCATCCATGGGAGAAAGTAAACGTAATGGTTGCTTTACTCCTTTTCTTCTGAGTTTCAATTCCCACGACCCGTGTGGTTGTGAATGCTGTGAATGGCTGGAGCATAAACTGTTGGAAAAGCCTGTGTTTCTGGCAGAGGGTCGGTGCAGAGAGGTAAGGCTGACTGAAATCCGCAGGTGGATGGGACTCAGCAGGGCAATATGTCATCAGGAATCAGGATGTGCATGGGTCGATGTGTGTGATTTTGAGGTCAAAGGGCGAATCCTGTCTCGTTGGCTTCAGGCACGCAGTCGCAGTGCCCGCCTCTTACGACTGTAGTAGTGACGCACACCGGTCTGTCTGGCAAAGTTCATCATGTAGTTCTGTTTGCGGGTGCTGCGGGGATACAAAGAGAGTAAAGAGGAAAAGGTGGGACAGTGTGAACATTAGTGACTAAAGAATATGCACTGAAAATTTACACATTGCCATGCACCCACCATGCAGCTAAACTAACTTCTAATGCAGCATAGTTTCATTCTCACAATTATTTTCATGCTGGCACACGATGTTTCAACCAAAACCTCAAACACTCAACAACTCTATGGCTCCAATGGCTCAAAGAATGGGTACTCTACTCAAAACAACTTCAACTGTGTATGTTCTGCACAAATGAGAGGCATCTAGACAGTGAACAAGGTTGCATAACTAGCTAAATGTATCTAAGGGCAAACTAAATGTTGCAGGACACAGACAAGATACAAGACATGATGTTTACAAACATAATACCATGGATACGAAGAGGAAACTGACATGAGTGTTTGAGGCCAGAGTTTTGCCAAATGAAAGCTATCAAAGTGCAGGGTTGTGAGCAGGGATGGATTTAAAACTAAAAGACAAAACAGCTTCTGAAGATCACTGTTGCTTAGCCTGTTTATTGCCTCTTCCATCCAGCAGAGTGGTGCCAGTGAGCCAGGAGAGCAGCCAGGGCAGGCAGAGGCCTCTGTGAAGCGTGGGGTCAGGTGGGGTGGGGAGGGTAAAGGACGGTGTGTGTGCCATGTTTGCTGCTGTGGTGGAAGCATGGATGGGCAGAAGATGCATCTTTTCACCTGAGTAAATGTGTGTTTTTTGTTCGGACAGAAACCTGAGGGTGTTGAGAAGGAAGCACCTGGCTCATTCATGTTGTTGTCCATTGACAGACAGCCATGAGTGACAAAGGGATGGAGAGCTGCTGTCATCCAAAAAGCCATGCAACACTTGATAGTTAAAGGGGTTCCCAAATGAAACTCTCCACAAAGTTCTCTAATTAAAAATAACTATGTCAGATGCTGTCCATTTTAGCTGAAGTTAATTCACAAAGACACTGCTTTGGCTCAGTGAAATAAACATCATTTTATTAAAGCCATAGCACAAGAAAACTGTATGTTTTGACTTGTTAGTTTGTGTCCCAGTAGTAGAGGCAGTAGGACGAACACAGGAAACATATATATGTATAGTGATGGCTTACATCACACACAGAGTATACACACAAAAAACATTATTACATTTATATGTGCAATTATTTTCAAATTAAAATATAGTGTCCTGCCAACATTATGTTCTACCTTTAGTAAATGTGTGTGGTCAGAACTGTGTTTAGTGTTGAGAGCTGTCTCTGTGTGTTGCCTCCACCTGGACGGCTGGTCTGCTCATAGGCCAGTGCAGAGATAAGGTTAAAGCGAGGGCATGGAGATGACTGTGGTGATGTGAGGGGGTTTATGTGAAAATGAACTGTGTAGTAAGGAGAATGTGGGGTGAGGGAGGGGCTGCATTCAGGAAGTGGCGGAAAACTTACCTGACACTACAGCCATGCCAGAGGGAGCAGAATACAGAAGAGAGCAGAGGTTAGAGCGCGAGAGGGGGGAGACAGAAGAAGAGGACTGCTGTCTCGCAGAAAGGTCTGAGGGGGCAGGAGCCCTGGCCTGTGGAGGCTGGGGCCCAAAGTAGAGAGAGGAGAAGCAGCAGAAGAAGAAGAGAGGCCAAGGATCAGACGTTCAGGTAAGATGAGTAAGTGAAGATAGGAAACATCAGAAAGTATGAAAAGAAAGTTTGAGGCAGCAATCAAAAACAATGGAAAATAATAGAGTACAGAGCAAGACAACACAACAGCATCCCACCCGCGGTATGCCACAGGTGCAATGGAGAAAGGGAAAAGAGGATGAAGGGAATAAAGGAGTACACCAGGACGGAATCAGTGGAGGGCAGTTGGTTGGATATAATTTGTTTTGAGCAGAGGAGTGCATGAGCACATGATCACAGAATAAGCCGAAGAGGTGTGTGGGAAGGCAAATAAAATAATTGGGCAGTAGCAAAGAAAGAGTGGTGTGAAGGAGTGGTAAACAGAGAGAAATAAACAGAGCACAGTGTGAGGATCATGGTCGTTCTTTTCAGCAGTCACTGTTGAAAACCAGGCGATTGGAGGCAGAGTGGAGACAGCTCAGGCAGATTCGGACAAAATGCATGTTATCCTTTTTGTGTTTGTGTGTGTGTATTTTGATTTAAATATCTATAATATGCTGTATTTGGGCAGACATTAAATGTAATGTCAACACCCACATCTGCAAAAACGTTGCTTCAATACCCACAGCTCATGCAGACAGTGCATTCAAGATGCTTCATGTGTTTTTCATGTATATGTTTGCAGTAAAAAGATCAGCAATGTAATATTTTCAGTGTCATAAGTGTCATCACTTTGATTTTTTTTATTTTTTTTAATATAGTATAAGTAGAATAACAATAGCAAGCTTTTAAGGGTTAAGTTGTTTTAGAACTGGTCAAGCATCTATGAGACGCATAACTTCAACAAGACACTGAAAATATGATGACTTTGCAGCAGGAGATTATCTGTTATAAACAGAAGAGCCATTCACAGAGAGAGCCCTTCGTAGCACAGCACACTACAGCCATATTTCTTTTTGGCTTGCTTGTCAACAAAAGTGATGATGAGCATGTAAAACAGCTGGCCACTAAGCATTAACTGCACACATGTGTGGGGTCAGATCCATGTGTTTGTGTGGAAAGGTGTGCTCATTACTTGAGGTTAGGCAGAAAGGAGTAGATCAGTGGCTTTGTAGGGGCCAATCGAGGCCTGGGGCCATTTGGGAAATCAAGTACTTACAGAACTACTTCCACATGGTCCAATGCCCACTGGTCATGTCCTGCACCATCATGTCGTGGCTGCCACCATCGCAGCATCACCCCTTTAGCCCTGGCTTCTCTACAGAGTGCAAAAAACATTCTTAGTGGGGTTAGCAGGTTACAGTTAGTGTCAGTGGAATCATAAATATATCATGTACTATTACTACAATACCATTTATACTAACATTTATGTATATTTCCTTTAGATTCAGATCTGTGAAAAAAGTTTGGATGGAATTGGCACTCACAATGGAATGTTGTAGGAGACTCTCTGTGCCTTTATGAAGTCTTTAGGCTGGTGCTGGGCAATTACATGCCAGCTTACTCCGTTATTGACACTGTACTGCAACAACACTGCCCGGTCCACAGTATCAGCTTGGTCCAGAGCTATGTTGCAACTGTCTGTCTGGGCCATGCTGCCAATCTGCAGCACAAACATGATTTTACTGTAAGGAGACAAAAAGGAAGAAATAATCAGTTAGAGAGCAAAGGTTACACAGGTTGATATGTATCACAGCATCTTTTGTGGATGGAGTAAATAGTACATTTACACTAACTTTTAGGTTGAATAGCTGTATGTTGGGAAAAAGTTTATATGTTTTGGTAGTACCTGTACCTGGCCCTAGTGAGGTCCAGCGGTTTTGTAACTGCCTGCCTCATCTTACAGCCATTAAAATAGAGAGAGTCTCCATGGGCATGTGGTGACAGCTGCCCACATCCATTGCCCACCCCGCCACCTTGGATCAGCTGCCAGCTCTCTGGAGACACACTGCCAGTCTCAAAGTTGTCCTTGATGGAGCTAGGTAGATCACTGCTGGAGAGCGAGCAATCATCACCTGTTCATATGTTAAAAAAGACAGCAAAGAGTTATAAAAATATCAAGAGAAATGATGTAAGGCAGGTTTTAGAACACAAAATAAAAAGCCTCCCTGCACCCCACCATGATATCCCTCATCACAGATGCAGACCACTCCACTGGTACAGTAGCCATGGCCACTGCACAGCCCTGGGCATGCCTCTCCAATGTAAACATGGTCCACTCCCCAGCTTTGCCTCTCTCCTACACCCTCTTTTTGTATCCAACGGAACTGGGTAGCACTGGAAATGCGTAACACGAAAGAAAACTGCTTAGAAACAGCTGGTACAGTTTTTTGCTGACATGGCAGGCACATATTAACATTGAAAAAGAATTTGATTGATTGAATGGTTTATTTTTAACAACCAAGCCCAATAGTGTGTTTGTGTGTGCATGTGTTTCCCTACCCTGAGGAGACATGGTCTGGTAGCTGGACAGTGACTCTAGTCCATGTTGAGCTGTTGACTGGACTGTAAATTGTGGACTCATGAAACTGGAAAGGAGAGCAGCCTACGTTGTTAACTGAAGAGGGTAGACATTCAGACTGCACCAGCTGCCAAGAGTCAGACCTGATAGTGAAAGAGGTCAAATAATTGCATTATTGCTGAAACTTAAAACACTTTTTACACAAGATTTTTTTTACTTACCGTGCATCCTTCCTGTACTGCAGCAGGACAGAATGATGGTCCTCACATGCATCTGTTTCACAACCAACAACAATCTGCAAAAATAAGAGAATTATAAACAAAAACAGACAAATTGTAATTGTTAAAATGCCTGTGCTATTCACTCTTGGCCTCACCTTGAACTGTAAAATATATCCAGGCTGCACAATTAGCTCTCGAGTGGCCAGGATGTTGTGTGTCCTATCCTCGTTTTTGTTAGGCCAGTAAAGATGAAACGATGGATTTCCACAGAAGCCAGCTGTCCGCACAGCATTAGGGTAGAAACTCCAGCTTTCCTCATGGGAAATACCCTCTAGTTATTGAAAAAATATGATGAGCAGTTTATGGATGATTTAATTTGGATTTCAGTTAGCTGCCAGCTTACCATCATCAAATGTGTCAAGCAGCATTGATGGATTGATGTCTGATCCACCCACCAAGATGTTATCTATGGCCCACTGGGCTCTTTCCAAACTAGGGGTGGCCAGGCCAGAGGATATAGTAAATGGCTGCCACCACCGCAGGCGTGTAGAATTTGTTAAAGCTCTCTCTGGGAGGACAATATAATCTCTCCTCACTGACACATACTTTAGGTAATCCATCTCATGTAGAAGCGTCCAGGATACACCTGAAAGTAAGGTATGCACATAATGAGAAATGAGGAAATGAAAAAAGGCAGAGGTAAGAATAACAAAAATATTCACCTCCATCTGTAGAGTAGTCTAGCAGCACACCCTCTTTTCGACAAGTTGGACGGTGGCACATAGTCATGTTATCCTCACTTCCAATTCTGGCCCAGTACTCCACAAACCTGTCAAAAAACATATAGATATCTTATTACGCATCTAAACTGTAAGTACATATGGAGAGAGGATTTCTATAAAATAAGAGCTCACTTTGCTCCACGGAGGTCCAGGTCGACAGTAACAGCCTGCCTTGCATCAGCCCCTCCAAAGTACAAAGCTGTCCCCTCTACCAAAACACCACAGTCAGTACAAGGCCTCCCACCTTCCAGCACCTGCCACTGAGGGCTGGCTGTTCCTTCCCAGTCAAAGCGCTCCTTTAGAGAAGCCTATTGAGAAAAAAGATACAGTGTAAAAGTAAAATATTTAGTTTTAATGATCTCTATTTTGCAGAAGAAACTGAAATAGTCTACCTTTAGGGCTGTGCTGGCATAGCAGTTTGGTCCAGTGAAGCCTGGATCACAGAGGCAGCGCTGATCCAGGCAGTCCCCATGTCCTCCACAGTGACTCTCACATGCTGGCCCAATATAAAAGTTCTCCACACCCCACTGTGTATCTGAGTGCTGTTGGAAAAACCTGAAGCGCACCGCACTGAAAAACACAAACACAATTCAGTCATAGGCAGCAACATCATAGAGATACTGTGCACACAGCAAATGTTACACTTGAAACCCTACAAAACCCCCCAAATGTCTTGAAAGTAAAAATTTACCCTGTAATAAGATAAAAGACAATAAAGCAGAATGAAGAGTTAAGACTTACGTGTTAGCTAGACTGTCAGGAAGAGGGTAAACCACTCTCTTCCAGCCTTGAGAAGGAAAGAACACTGACGGTTGGGAGATCTGACCTCCACAGCGTGGGTCTGCAGGCAGACACTGGGGCACTATGTACTTCCATGTCACTCCAAAGTCTGCTGAATACTGAACATGCACCTGTCGGTCTGCAGGACGTTCTGGTACACTGCATCCAACTGCAATCTAAATGAACACAAACATATTTATATGATTGTAAACTCAACTAATAATACAACTTACATATAAATCATTAAGTGCAGATTAGATACCTTGAACTGCATGACCCAACCCTTATCAGGAATAATATCGTGTGTGACTGCATAGACCTCTCTGCCGTCATTGTTACCACACACCATCACTCCATCTGGAGAGCTGCAAAAGCGCTGAACTGAGCAATCCTCAGAAAATAACCAGTGGTCACTCACTGTGAATAAATTAGCAAACAAGAAGATATAAACATTAATGTATAAAGTGTTCTGTTAAAACGTTATGTCGGCTCTTTCTCTGTCTTTACCTATTGGGGTTTCCTCCTGCTCACTGAGCTGAGGTACTCGTTCTGAGGCCCCATCAGCAGGAGTTCTTTCATGATTGGGTAGTGCTACTCCTCCAAATGTGTCAGAGATCTGAGCTCGTGGGTCAGAGCCTGCGATAAGGACATTGTCTAATGCCCAATCACTGTGGTCTGCCCCATCATGCTGAGGCTGCCACCAACGCACCCGTACTCCTTCCTGACGGGCAGCAGGGGGCAGCAGAACATTCACAAATCTAAATGGAAAAAGTCAAAGAACGCAAAACATAATGACCCTACTTATTTAGTATTTCTCACCAGTGCACCACCATCAGTTTTCAAACTGCATATGTTGCTGTATATGTATGAATTATTAGTATCAGTGGAGCATGAACATATAAAACAGCTGGTAAAGCTCACCCTGGTTTGCTGTACAGATCATAAAAGATCTCAGTTAATAGATGCCAGTTGATTCCTCCATTCAAGCTGTACTCCAGAAGCACACCCTGGTTACGGTTGCTAGGTGGGATCATGCAGCCATACATGAAGTAAAACTGAATAAACTCAGCATTTGTCAGGTTCAAATCCACTGTGACCAACTGGCGGCTGCAGCTCTGCGCACACGGACAAAGAAAAGTCAGTAAATTGTAGTCAGTTTTACCGTAAAGTACAATAATGGTTTACTTCTTCTGTTAATGTATTACTATAGCTGCTGCGTCAGTGCTGACAACTGTTTTGTTTGTGATTTTTTACCAAACTAATAAACATTTTATATATAGGGAAACCACTGAGTGAAAAACATATAGATACCCCACTGAAATGCAGAGCAGCTCCAGAGGCCACTGCCCCACAAACTGTACTGAGTTTGCCACCAGTGAGCACATGCCAGTGACTGAGTGAGGGAGCACGACTGAAACTGTCCTTCAGCTGGGAAGGCAGAGGAACAACAGGCTCATCACAGTATTCACCCCCCCACTCTGAATCGCATCTGTGGAGAGAGAATAATAGCATATTGTAAAACCAATCACATGAACGTTCACCAAAAAGTTCAATTACATTATTCAAAAGCAATTACATTACTTACACACAGGAGCTTTGTTGACAATGTCCATGTCCTGAGCACATATCTGGGCATCCATCACCAATATACAAGTTATCCAGCGCCCAGGTCTGCTGCTTATCAAAGGGAGCCTGCTGGAACCACCGGAACCTGGTGGCTGGAGACCTGTACAGCATTTACACACATGCACATATATTAGTACACATGAGTAAATGAGTTCATCTGATGGGCTGGCCATTTTTGTTATATTAAAATTGTGTGCAGTCTAAATTACTGTACACACCAACAACTTTTGTTTTGTACATTTTACTGTTTAATTAGGGGCACTGACCTTGCATATGAAGGGATAGGCAAAGTAACACGTCCCCATTTATTGTATGTATCAGAAATCAGCAACCTCTGCAGAGTGTAAGAGGAGCAGTCTGGACTTGTTGGCAAACAATCTCTGACCAATGGCTGCCAAGTGAGCCCTAGATCGAGAGAGTACTCCAATTCTACAGCTACAAAAGAAAAACATGCTTCTTAACATACAGGTATTCATTTATAAATGAATCATAGTGTCTGTAATCTCACAGATTTAAATATTTTGTTTTAATTTTTTGTCTATAGCTTACAATACTTACAATAGCAGGAAGTGGTGACAGAACAGGAAGCAGAAAAGTCAAACTGTATAAAGGCATCTTGACTCAAACTGATGTCAGTAGTAACAGCATAGCGAGTGTTAGACTTCTCAATGAATGCAAAAGCCGGCCCATCAGAGCCACACACAGGCATTCGAGTTCCTCCTGGATGGAGGAGCCATGATCGACCATCAATTGTGGAAAAGTCATCCTCCAGTGGTCCCCAGCCACTGGCACTTCCACCTACTACCAGCTAGAAAAAAAGTAAAATATTGTGTATTGTCTAAACCAAAAACAACTGGCTGAAGGATTGCACTGGCTCCTGATAATTTTACCTGGTCAATGACCCATGGGCTGTAAAAGTGTCCATTTTCTGAGGGTTGCCACCAACGCAGGCGAGTAGAAGAGGTACGTGCACGAAGAGGAATTTCCAAGGCAACCAACGAGCTTGGTTGCTGCTGTTGCTAAAAAGAAATTCTTGCAGGAGTCCCCAGGTCAGCCCTCCATCCACAGAGAACTGCAGTAACACAGGCTGGGATCGAGGGTCTGGAGCTGCTTTTCCACATCCCAGACGCAGGAAAAACTGCACAAACCTACAGAATGTAGTCAGATCAGCAGCAACAACAATAGTATCACATTGTCATCACATTGTAATTGTTGATAATAATAATAATTATAATAATAATGTAGTTTATGTTTGCTTGTGAAAATTAAACTATGGTGTATAGTTGAGTGACAATATTGATTTTGTTTAATCTATACATGCACACATGGATGGGGTACGTATAGGGGTATGTAGGCATATCTATTGTATTTAGGCGTGAACACATGTTTGAAAGAATGTAAAAAACAACAGTTGTCTTTGTAAATCACTAGTGAAAAAGGGGGAAAGTGTTCACAGGTGTTTTCCTTCTTCCAACTCCTCTTTGAGCATTGTATTACAATGAACTATTGTATACTGTATGCCACTTCCTTTGATTGCTCAAAACAAGTAAAAATTAAATGAAATACCGAGCATTTGATAAGTCCAAGTCATTGGTGACCAGCATTCGCAGGCCATCCTCACTAAAGAAGAGGTGGTTTCCACTGGACATAATGCCACATTTCCTAGATGGTTTACCGCCGCTCAGGAGTCTGAAATGCTCCGTGTCTGGAGCACCTCCTGGATACAAATATAGAAATAGACATTAAAAAAAAAGTTCACTGTCATTAGAAGCAATTTCCATCAGAGGTTATGCCCACCTTCAAAGTCCTCCTTTAGGAAATCTGGGTTAGGGGTGTCTGGCACAGAGCAGTCTGGTCCAGAGTAGCCAGGGTCACACAAACAGTGGGTGCCAGCTACACAGGCTCCATGGCCATTGCACATGTCTTGACACTGTGGACCAATGTAGACATTGTCTATTGCCCATGTAGGGGGAGAAGAACCAGTTGAGAAGAAACCCTGATACCAGCGGAACCTCACTGACCTGCAGTGTGAAGATAATATAAGTTAAAATGTTCAGAGTGAGTCTATTGTTTAAATATATAGTTTGTATTTGCTAAAAAATACACCAGGTCTTACCCACAAAGACGCAGCTTGCCAAAGTTAATAACCTCTCTTCTCCACCCCTGAGTTGTACCAGGAAGTAGATACTTGCAGGGTGAAGCTCTGTAGAGCACAGTGAAGATGGCTGTGGCCCACCGGCACACAAAGGTACCAGAAGGTGCCAAGTGGCTCCAAAATCCCGTGAAAATTCAAGGCGCACTGGGTAGGCAGAGGAACTCTCAGCTGTGCAGCCCACATTAATCTGGACAAGCATAATTTGCACCAGTAGAGAGAAAAAATTATTAACAGTTTTGTTTGACTAAAATGAGTAATTATTGTGAGTTTATATTTGTACAACAGTCATCGAGCCTGGTTGTGTACCTCAAACTGAATGATTGTGTTCTCATTTACGTCAATGTCCCTGGTGGTAATAGAGTGTTCTCCAAGCTCACTGGAGACAAACACCATGGCTGATTCATCATCCTCTCTGTACAAACAAAGATTTGGCAATAGCAAACACTTTTTAGCATAAAGAAATATTAAGTGAGTAATGTTCAAGGCTTAATTGTTGTTATTCTCACAGTCCAGACTTCTGATATGGGCAATAAAGGCCAGTGTTTCCTCCAGGAAAGAAAAGCCAGTTGGACTCATTGGGGTCCTCTTTAAAACTATCTATGACCACAGGTGGGTTGTGAACTGAGCTGCCGTCAATGATAAGATTATCAATCACCCAAACCTCTTCTTTTTTACCTAAAGGATGTAAGAAAAGAAAACATTTCAATTAACTTCAGAGAGGATAAAGGAAATCCTGTAAATTAAGTTGGGAAGTGTGAAAGCTCACAAAGATAAAAAAAAAAAAACATTGTATGTTTACTCACCACTGTTGTAAGGCTGCCAGAGTCTAAACCGAGTGGCATTAGTTTGAGCACTGGCTGGCAGCGGCAAGTGGAGGAATAAAGTGTCTGTAGAAGCAGGGAAGTAAAACTCATCCAACAGCAACCAACTGATTCCTCCATTCACAGAGTATTGCAGCAGTACTGAGTGGGACCGCTCTGGAACACCTATAATGAGCCAAAATATAAGGATATAAAAAGACAGATAGGAACTGAGTAATAAATGACAGAATTAGGTCTCCAAGCAAAAGTGAATATAATACCTTTAGTGATGAATTTGAAGGAAAATTGAATATAGAGTGTGTTTGTACAGTCCAGATCTCGTGATACAATCAATCGCAGACCGTCCTGCACACAAACAGAGAAAACATGGGTGTCCAAATTCAACATCTACTTTACAAAAAAACTGGTTGTCTTTTGAAACACCTACTCCTTTGAATATAAGGGCAGTGCCTGATTTAAGAGGCTCTCCACTCAGTGTCCCCCTCTCTGCTCCGTACACCTCAGGCCAGGTCTCCTGTTGTAGGTTTTCATCGAAGTCCTCTCTCAGCACAGAGGGCAGGGGTGTCAGGGGTACACAGTGTGCTCCTCCATAACCCTTGTCACATCTGTGTTACATTGCACCAATATAACAGAAAGGGTAAGGAAAACAAGACATTTTGAGATAAAAAATTAGTGGAGTACAAAACTAGCTTATACTTACAAACAATGCCCATTGTCACATAGACCATGTCCAGAACACATCCATGGACATCCTGGTGCAAGCAAAACATTGTCTAATGCCCAGCCTTCTGCCCCTGGAGTGAAATGTGTCTGGATCCAACGGAACCGAGTTCTGGGGGAACTAAGAAGTTCAAAATACAATTATTATTTTTATTACATAGCTTAAGGAAAATTGTTTGGAATTTCAGTTTATTTAAAACAGGAACACATACTTGGCAGCACTGGGTAGATACACAGTAATTCTCCTCCAGTGTTTATACTGGGTCGATGTATATATTGAACTTTGAGTATAGCCAGCACAGCCAATGGCCGGGGGCACACACTCAGGTGTGATGAGCGACCAGTGACGACCACAGTCAGTGGTGTACTCCAATCGCACACCATGAGAAAAGGAAGTGGACTTACTACAGCCCATACTCAGCTCAAACTGGAGGAAAGATGACCCTGACACTTCAAAGTCCCAGGTTTCTGCGTACCGAGGCTTTTCTGCACAGGTGAAATACAAGAATGTTGTAAATGCTCTGGGTAGTATTAACTGTGTGTATTTTAGCAAAGGAGAACATGAATGAAAACACCTGTCATATCTGGAAACTCTATTTAATGTGTTCTCACAGCCCACACAAGCTTCAGCTGCTTGTTAATAGATGCTGCAGCTGTGCCACTTAATGAATGTGTCCAGTTGTAATATAATGTTTGCCAAAGTAAAGCTGCTAACAGCTTGATGCAAGCATAAATAACAAGCAGGATGTTCAGTCAGTTTTGCTCTCATTAATAATGCAGAGGCTAAAGTGTCTCTGTGAATGGGTGCTTCAGTTTCATCACCTGATGTATGGGGCTTTGTATTCTTTGTCAGTACAAGTTGAGTTTCTGCCTTGTGCTGAATAATTATCCTGCCCCGACGCAGATAAGTGACGAATGTCCAGTGATTGTGACATTAAGCGTTAAAATGGATGTGCATGTATGTTCAGGTCTTAAGTATTTAATTGTGTGACTTACTATCAATAGCCTCAGAGTTAAAGGTTAGAACTGTGTCCAGGGATAAGCAGTCCACAGTCACCTCCCCCCCCTGGACGCGGTACCAGTTGTGCCTCAGAGGGGTTGTTCCATCAAATTTATCATGGAAACCTGTTCTAGAGGTGTCATTCATACCAATCAGAATATCATCCAGAGCCCACTGGGCAGAGTGCTTCCCTAAAGTAAAAAAATACATTCAAGAATACAACTCAAGAATATTCATTTCAATTCCATTCTGGCACTTGCTACTGAGGCACTTACCTTGCTGGGGCTGCCACCATCGAAATACTGTATAGGGAGTTTTAGCTGTAGAGGGTAACTCAATGGTTACTACCTGGGGCTCCAGGAATGAACTGAAGTCTACTTCCCTTAGGAACTGCCACTGGACTCCATTGTTGGTAGAGAACTGGACTATTACACCTTGAATAAAGGTGTAAAAATAATAATAAAAATGAATAACAAAAAAGTAACAACCAGGATTACATCAGCCAATAAGTTTAATGATTTTTTTCAAAGTTACTGCAGGCTACACAATCTGCTTAATTAATGGAGAATTTACCTAAACATTAGAGATCTTTTTTTGCTAAGCTAGATATTACACAATAAGGGGCCAGACATGTGAACAGCTTAGAGAAACGATGCAATTAGAAAGTCTTTTACATAAACTGTGCTGTGGTGATCATTACCTTCATTGCGTGATCGAGGCCTGGTGCAAGTGGGTCCCAGACTCTTACTTCCAATTCGGATGTAGAATTGAACCAACCTGTATTCGTGTGACAGATTTAAAGTTAAAATTGGGATAGATATATGGTTTGGTTTTAAAAGCAACCATGTAAGAAATATAAAAAGTCAATGCAATTAACCTTGTGTTGCTGGTGTCAAGAGGAACAGTGCGGGCTTCTCTTCTCCCTGGGCTGTTGAAGTAAAGTGCCTTGCTTTCACCAATTATACCACAGCCGCCTCCGATTTGTCCCCCAATTAGACTTTGCCACAGTGGGCTTAACTTTCCCTCAAAGCCTTCAGTGAGCTCAGTAGGACTTGCTACAGAGGGAACACAGCTATCCTGCTCCACTGCAAAAAATATGAAAATAATAGCTATAAATATATAAATTAAAAATCTTTTTTTTTCTTTTTTTAACTAACTGTACCTGTGTATCCCATGTCACAGAAGCAGACACCAGAGATACAATCTCCATGGCCACCACAGTGGTTTGGACAGGGCTCTGATATGTAAACACCATCTAATGCAAAAGGTGGGGCGTCTCGATACAAACTGCTTTCCTGGAACCAACGAAACCTGGTTTTACTGTAGAAATTAATAGAAAGGGGATTTAGTGTCAATATCTATTAGTACTATTTACATATTCTGGTGGCAAAGCAAATCCAAAGTACCTTGCAGCAACATTACGTGGAATGACCACCGTGACCCGAGTCCACTGTTCATAGTCTCCTGTGTTGAATACAGTGGGCTCTCTAAGTTCACGAGCGCTGCCCTCACAAACCCCTACACCAGGGGTTCCTGGGTAACAGCCCTCCCTCACTAAGGCCCAGGTACGACCAGCATCGTGGGAGTACTGCAGCAGGACTGGGGCAGAGGCGCTAAACTCTGACTCACAACCTATGTTGAGCTAGTTGAACAATGGAAAGGTAAGTACACTAAAGACATATAAAAACAATATAAATGTAGACAACATTATGCTTTATAAAAGATTACCTTAAATTGGAGCGTATAACCAGGTCGCAGGGCAAGATCTCTTGTCACTGCCACTCTGTCTCCATCTGAGCGTCCGAACACCATGGCTGAAGGAGTTGGGGAACAAAAACTGTTATTGCTTTCCTTTTCCATGCCCTCATTACCCAGCATTAGCCACACACTCATCTGGTTTAGTGGGTAATCAAAGGCGGGTTTTTCATAAAAGTTCTAGAGGAGACAGAAATACAGAAGACAAGTTTAATCAATTTTTAATTTGATTAATAAAAAGCTTATATTGAAGTAATGTGTCATGTTTTTAAGAGTAATGCACATAAAGATTAATGGAAGAAAAAAATGTTCGACCTGTGGCAGAGTAGGATTAGCCATTGGTATGATGTGCTTCTCCCTCTCTGACAAAATAATAACATCATCAATGGCCCACTGATCATAGCCTTCCCCAGAGTGAAGAGGCTGCCACCAACGAAACCGAGTAGATGGTGTCTTAGAGGCCAAGGGAAGCTCGTAGTGGACAAAACTGAAAAAGACAAGGAAAATGATCACATTACAGGAATAGGTGAGCTGTGCACTAGCAACTTTTGGACAAACTTCAAAAAATAAAGTCTCTCACCGAGGCTTAGTAAAGTCTGTAAAGTACATCTCAGCGATTAGCCCCCAGGTAATGCCCCCATCATTGCTGTACTGCAGTAGTACTCCTTCCTCCCTGCTGTCTGCCTGGTTACAATCTGCCCAGTCACCGCCCACCCTCAGATAAAACTGTACAAACTCTGCCCACTCTGTGTCCAGATCCCAGCTCAGCAACTGCCTCAGACCTGCCTGAAAAACACATAATCAATCAAGTTTTTTTCAAAGATGCAGAAGTGCTCTAGCAAGATAGGATGATTTTATACAACAATTGTAGCTTCAAGACAATTTTAATTACATGGAGCAAAAGGGTAAGTGGATTTACCTTGCTGAAGTACAAGGATGAGCCAGATGAAACCACACCACAGCCCATGTCAGGGGTGACTATTTCACCACCAATCACTTCCTGCCATGTGGCCAGGAGTGCATCCTGGGACTCGAAGTCAGAAAGAACACTTGAGGAGAGGGGTGAGGAGGGCTGGCAGTCTGTTCCAGAGAAACCCTCATCACACCTACATGCGAAGACAGTGGCTGATGTTAGTCATTTAGTAACTAAATCAATAATGAGGTTCATTTATTTTCTACCGCTTAGTATCGTCAGGGGTCGTGGGTGACTGGAGCCTATCCCAGCAGCTTTAGGCTTTAGGCGGGGTACACCCTGGACAAAGGCCAGTTAGTCACAGGGGTGACATTTGGACATAGACAATGACAGACAATCATTCACTCTCACATTTATTCACTAAAGACACTTTAATGTTGCCAGTTGACCTACACATGTATGTGTTTGGGCGGTGGGAGGAAGCTGCAGTACCCAGAGAAAAACCACGGTAACACGAAGAGGACATGCAGACCATCTTTGTAAATGAGAATTAGTTCTCAAACATTTACCTGGATAAATAAAAGTTAAATTGAAAATAAAAATAAAATACAGATGCAGACTCCTCATAGAAACGCTGGAGTTGAAGTCACGACCTTCTTGCTGTGAGGCAGTAGTGCTAACCACTCTGCCACGTGCATCTAATAATAGCATGTGAAAATGAAAATGTATCAAAACAGGACAGCTAACCTGCAGTGACCGTGGTCACACCAACCATGTCCATGGCACATGTTTGGACATTGCTGGCCAACATAGATGTCATCCAGGGCCCACTCGTCCTGTTCTCCATAGTAGTTTTGGATCCAGCGAAACCGCGTGGCACTAGACCTAAAACCAGATAAATACATAGACTGTGAGTAATATCATCTAGATCTATTTTGTAAACATTAGACAACAGAGGTATAAAGCAGAACTACATATTTTCTTGGATTTGAGGTGATTTGGTGGCTAGGAAAGTAAAAATTAACCTTATCATTTGATATATCATATCTACAGTATGTGGAGTTTCTGTAACTGGGTAAAATAAATGTCTTAGAGATGGGAATACCTGATGGGAGTGCAGAGATTTAGGTGAATGTGCATTTGGGGTACATGTGCTCATGTGTTCAGGGCCTGCTAGTTAGGTTTGAAAAATTGGTGCCAAACTCTAGATACCTTGATACATTGGGGATGATATACACAGCACATAGCATAAGTACATTTTCTGGTTTGCAGCTTAGGTGACCTCAATAAACTATACTGACCTCCTGATCGTACAGAGCTAGCAAGACTTTTTATTAACATTTATCACCCTGGCCCTGTGACCCCTTATCACATTCTGCAGGAGATTAAACCAGCTTTATTTAGTACCTGACTATTGGACTGAAATGCGGTGGACTTCCCAGTGTGAAAGGTTTATGTTTTAGCATTGGCAGCCATGGTAAACTCAATGTAGGTTTTTTTAAGAAGGGCTTTGCAGACACTGGTAACAATCATACACAATATTTCACCCATTAGCAGAAAACATGGCATTAATTTATGATAGTTTCTCAAATACTTAAAGTTATACATTTACTATTTGGTTGAAACATCTGTGTGCATGTTAGTTACCATGTTTTCTGAGGAAGAGACAGTGTAATCCGTCTCCAGTCTTTAAACTCTGATGGATGGTAGACACTTGGAGCTGTAAACTCTGAGCAGCTGGGCATGCCAGGTAAACAGGCCTTTAGATACCAAAAAATATAATAATTAACATGAGATACAATTAAATTGCTAAACAATAGATGCTTTAAGAAATGGAATGATTACTGTTGAAAAATTTGAATTCTTTGTTGGTCTAAGTAGTGTCTATTTAAAAACTAAGGAAGACCCAAAGCTGACCTTGGAAGAGAAAAAAAATAATGAAACAGGAAATGTGGTAGTTCTTTTTCACACTTTTAGATGACTGCACATTAGAGAACATTAGATCAAATTCAGCGATAACTCATTACACCCTATTGAGTTTCAAAGGCAAGAAAAGACTTGTCAGGGACTTTGCTGTCTTATGAATATTTATGACCCACTTCTGATCAGAGAAAATCTGAAAAGAAAATCTATTTACTGATTCAAGTATTATCATGGCAATAATTGCAATAATTTCTCAATCATTCTTTTTGGTCTAACAATGGCTTTAACAGGCCTATCAATATTCATGAGCATCTAAGAAACCAAGTGGTCTACTCAACAGTAAAACAAATTACCTCTTTGACTAAATGCCAGGTCAGGCCATGATTGGTCGAAAACTCCAGGCGAACCTGTGTGTCTATGTGAGGAGAGGGCTCACGGCCACAGCCCATAACCAAGGAGAACTGCAGACTATATGAGGCTCCAACCTGCATAGACTGCGTTTCCACATAACGAATACTTGAACCAGGGCTGGGCTCACCAGAAAAACTGCATAATATAACATAGAAAAGTATCAGCATGTGCATGTGAAGGGTTAATATTCTAAGAACAACTTCCAAAATTGTATCAAGGTTTTGTATTAGAGAGCTTTTCCTACCTGAGAGTCCAGTCATGCTGACAATAGGGCTGGACATGTCCTAGATAGAAGCCGAGACTCTGAGTCACATCCAAAACATTACTGAAGTCAAGACTAATAGTATTAAAGAGGACAGAGGTCATGCTGATTTCATCCAGGGCCCATACATCCTGACCACGGCCTGAATGATATGGCTGCCACCAGCGGAACTGTACTCCAAATTTACGTGCACCAGGAGGCAGTTCCACAGACACAATTCTGGTTGAGAAAAACAATTAAACTACATTAATTTGCTTACAATAACATATAGTTGAGTGCTAGAACAGAGTGATCAATGCAACATAATGCCAAATAATGGCAGCAGAAATGAGTCATTCAGGATGACTGAACTGTGAGTCAGACTTTGATTTAAACCCACGTAATCACAGTCTGCTGTTTGTATGTATGTAGTTTACACTTCTCGTCTCAAACAAAATGTGACAAATTGCAGATCTTTAGCATGGTGAGAACGTTTTTTTTATTTTTAAGATTCTTTTTGCCTTTTTGTCTTTATTTGACAGTAGACAGGAAACAGGGTGAGAGAGAGTGGGGCTCTACATTATGGAAAGTACTCGAGACTTGAACCGGGTCTTCGGTGTATTGGACCACCCAAGTACATATTTTTTAATCATATACACTTTTACTGTTACTTATCTACACAAAGAGACACACTCCTGACATTAACCCACTCTATCTTAATTACACATATTTTGTAGATTGCACTCAATAGCCAGTTTCCTACATCTGTAGTGCACCATTAGTTGTCCAGAGGTCTGTGTTAATGGAGCATCGTGCAATAACAGAATCAGAATAGATGAATTTGCACACTCAGATGGATGAGCAGTACTTACCTTGGCTCATGAAAACCTTGGAATGCATAATGCTGCAACAGTGTCCAGGTTATGCCATTGTCAGATGAGTAATGCAGCAGGACACCCTCTCCTGGCTGGTTTGGGGCAGGACATGAGCTCAGGGTACTGCGGCTGCCCAACCGCAGAGTAAATTGTAGGTATCTGCATGAAATTAAAATAAGAATTAGAACGTAAGAAGAGAAGGCAAACAGTTGAAAGAATTGTTGGTTCAGTATATCAAATAGTACTGTCATATAAAATAGATGAGAACAAATAGGAAAAAAGATAAATGTAGGGTGACCAGACGTGCTCATGAAGCAATAGTGTCAGGAAGAGGGAGGGTAAACAGGCAGCCAAGCGGAGCGGATGGTGGGAGGTAGGTGACAGGATGATGAAGGAGATGATTAAATAAATGAGGACTAAATAAGAGTAGGAGGTGAAGTAAAAATAAAGGTTACAGGGGAGACATTGAATGAATGGTTGTATAGTGTGTGTTGTACAGTTTCATTTATATTTATTTCAAATATAACCTTTTTAACCCAACACTTTCTGTATATATTTATTTATCAGTCTGTCTCCCATCCATATTATCCAGTCAACCCCATCCAGCTCTTTCTGTCCTTGGCTCAGCTGTGTTTTCATTAGCAGTGCAGTATCCTTTTTCCAGGCAGCTGTTCACTCAATCCGCCAGGAAGCTGGCATTAAATATGGCCATCAGGTGGCAAACTAAGAGCCACAACACAAATAATCAATCTAACACAGATGCCATCTCTAACTTCATCGTCTTCCTCTCTCACATTTTCATTCTCCACTTTCATCTCTGCTCTCATCTGCAGTATGCTTTATGATTCCAATTTATCTTCAACCATAGGATTAAAGGAAATCAAGGGAAGTCATAAATGTGGACAGAGGACAGTAGATTTGCATGAACATTTGCAATATCAATCAATTTGTAAAGACATAATGAGAGAGCAGATATTACAATTATGCATACATGCTGTGCATACAGATGTCCTCTAAAATCCTTTGCTTGGATTAACATGTTAACTATGTTGTTTTTTTAATGGCTAAATGCTTAAATGCTTACCTTGCTTGGGAGCTGTCTAATGGTGAAGTGACCAAGTGTCTTCTGCTGTCCCTATTGAAGACTAGAGCTTTCCCACTGGCAAGCACTCCACATCCAAAGCTAACTTCAGCCCCACGCAGTGAGGAGAAGCTGTGGTAGGAGGAGAGTCGTGGGCTGGAGAAACCCTCTGACAGGAAAGCAGGAAAAGTCTGGGAAGCAAGCTCACAAGCTGGACCACTGAACCCTGGGTCACACCTGATGTGTGTAAAGTGGAGACATGATGGGAAAGATAATTACTGAAAACACATTACTCAGAATAAAAAATAAGAAGCCAGAGATGTTATACAAATGTTAATAAATCATAACCATAACACAATGTGATTAATTTCATATGGTAATAAGTGCCTCAAGGCATTAGTGCATAATGAGCTGACTCATTTTGAATTGAAAACAATTAATTGATTTGGACTTAATAAAGAGCAACTGCTTACTTGCAGCCTGTGCGGGAACAATGTCCTCTTCCAGAGCAGAAACGAAGACATGCTGGACCAATATAAACTAAAAAAGCACAACATTATAGCACATTATAGTATTATTTTAAAAATATATGTGCAGCCAACAATGTACAGAGAAACATGCACGTGTAGTTCTCACCATTGTCTATAGCCCACATGTTGCCAGCTCCAGTCCCAGACTGTCTCCAGCGAAATCGTGTGGTCTCTGTTAGGGCAGCGTTGGGCAGCGGTATGGATATTCTGGTCCATCTATAGAAATATAACATTAATAATTAATTAACAGTAGCTGGTACAGTGAGTACATTAATCCAGTTGCACACATGGAGATACAGAGACTTATAAATACCCGCTGTAGTTGTCAGATGAGTAGATGGTGCTGTGTGGAAGGTGTGGTCCAGCACAAAGCTCTGGAAGACACTCAGTGTGCAGAAGGGACCAGGAACGGCCGAGGTTAGTGGAAAACTCCAGAGAGACACTAACAATAGTAAACAACAATGATTATTCAGCAGGCTGTCATGTTTTCTTGTTAATATAATTACTATTGTTTTTCATTTTGTAAACTGCTATTTTAGTAATATTGAATCTATAAATATATTTAACCATTCCTTAATGCATGAGTGGCTTAAACTTCTGTTTACATCAAAATACCCGGATTTGGAAAGAAAATGTCACCTGTTGGCCGGCTGGTAAGAGCCACAACCTAGGTTGATGGAGAACTGAGCAATATGTGTGTGGGTGCCAGGTAGCACAGGAAGCAGCTGCATGAAGTCCACTGCCCAGACATGACGGTTTGACCCCCCATGTGACCGCTGCTCAAGGCAGAACTGGGTGACAGGTGTTTGTAGCTCTGTGGGCAGTGCAACTGAAACCACAGCAGGAGTCTGTAACATTAGAGATTGTTATGTATGGATTACATCTGAATACAATAGAAATGACTGTATCACAGTAATGTACATCTAGAAAATGAACAGTTTTGACAGCATGTTTCGTTTTGTTTGTCTTACTTTGTATGAGGAGTATGGGAGAGTGTCGAGCACCACACGCTCTCTTCTACCGTCTGATCGTCCAAATAAAATCACATCATGTTCATGAGACTCTCCTGAATCACAGTCACCTCCACCTTCATACACAAAACACCTTATTACTCAGTGTCACTGTCAACACTGTCAATACAGTAACAGTAAAAAGGTATGCAAATCTCTGCTGCTTTTTAATTCCTTTACAAGTGACAGTGTACGATGGACAGTGACCACATACCCATGGTAAAGTGGAAGCGAAGGTTTCCATAAGATGTTGTGTCGATGTAGGGTGTGCACACTCTCCTTCGACCTTCCATTTCAAACACCAGAGATGAGCCTGATTCAATTTCCCCGCACTGGGTCCCATAGACAGCTCCTTCAATGTCCCAGCTAATTTTGCACATAAAATTTTGTGAGTAAAAATCAAGCTGGGCTCAGTAATGCAAAAGTAAAGTAAAAAGTAAAAAATGTGTTTGTACCCTATATACTCCCCCAATGTATCAACTTTTAAATTGGAAGTGTAACGTTTCCTGAAGGTTTAAAGATTATTTGAGGTGGCGCAATATAACATAAAAATATGATTTTAGGTTATATCAAACTAATGTCTTTTGCATTTTTGGAGTGTCACTCAAATGATTGCTGTGATTTACACATTTCCAGTAAATAAACCCACAATGGCAGGGTTAAATCATAAATTACCTGGAAGAGGCCTATCCATATGGGACACAAGCAGACATATTTCAGCACAGTGGAGAGAAACTACTGATTAGCAATGACAGAAGTTAACTCAGTATGTCAGCCTGTTCCAGTTTTCCTCCTCTCTTCCTCTTTCTCATTCTCCTCAATTGCCTTTCTCCACTATTATTTTCAAATTTTTCTTATTTAATGCTTATGTGACTGTCATAGTCAGTGCTGGATTAAATGACACTAAGGCCACTAAGGTGTGCCATTTCCACAATAAAAATACCTTTTCTGCTTGCCTCATATTTGTCATATTATGCTGTTGATGGGTTTGAGTTGCACAGAGGGCAGTATGTTTGTTGGGGAAGGGGTAGGAACATGGTGGGAATATTAGTGTTTTGTAGTCTATTGTATAAATGAGAAAGATAGAGCAGATAGATCATACACTTGTATTGTACAATTTCTCCAAAGCATCATGACACTGTCTATCCTCTCCTGTTTTCCTGTGTTCCATCAGGCTTCATGCACATTTTCCTCAATATTTTTTAGATAAGCTGCATTTTACATTCCCATTTACTTTCCAGATTTCTCATGACTGTTTGAACCCTGTTCCCTGCTTTCTTTCTTCATACTGTTTTATGTATGTACAGTATGTATCATCCACAACAGATGAACAGCAGTTTCTCTGTAACATAAGTATGGCATTCACCCATGTCACCTGCAAACATGTTCATCAGCTTATAATGCTCAAAGATTTATGTGTAGAAGAAAAAATGCTGTTTACTATTTGAATAAAAGAAATCTAAAAACTTACTTAGAGGGTGGACTCTCAAAGTCTTCTTCCCAGTAGCTTCGGCCCTCCTCCCGATGCAAGTCAATGTCTCTGGTTGTGCCAAAACTATGGCCAACTCCTTCACTGCCGTGAAAATACAGAGCATTGCCCTCTGACTGGCATGCATGCTAATCACAAAGGACAGGGGAGTGTTAAAATAAAAAACTGAATTGCCATGTGGTGTAAGTCTACAGGTACCTTTATAGTAGAGCCAGGAAAAAAGAGCCAGTTGGCAGTGTCAGGGGGGTCCAGGTTATCCTCCATAAGAGGGGATTTGTGGGCAGAATTAACCAGCAGCACATTGTCCAGTCCCCAACAGGACTCATAGCCTTCAGGACCTTGTGGGGCCTCCTGAGTCCATCGCAGACGGACCCCATCAGCTTTAGAGTGTGGTGGCAGAGGAAGAAGGTGGACAACAGTGCTGCTGTTGGTTGGAGCTCTAGGGGAATGGAAGAAAGCAAAATCTCATCTTAATATTTTAACAATTTTATTTTGTGTCAATAATTCTAATATTCTGTCAAATATCTGATCTGTTATTTGTATGATTTAGTTTCAAAAAATGTACTTTTCTATTGCAACTGTAAGTTCTTTAATTAGACGTTTCTGTACTTTAATATTGTAAATGAGTGATTATTCTAAGTTTAAGAAGGGAGCGTTCCATCAGTGACACAGTGGAGTGGACAATACAGAGCCAAAAGTAAAAAAAAAAAAAGACCAGCCCACTTTATTGTTAGAATATTAATACCTTTCTAGTAGGGTTGTTTGGGAAATGATAAGGGAAAGGAAAGACAGGAACAAAAAAATGACCTGATCTTCTCCAGAGTGATCCAGTCATCAGAGTTGTTGGAGTTAGCACTTAGACTGTATGACACAGTGATGCTTGGGTCTGAGTAACTGAACCGGCAAGAGCCGGAACCTGTGAAAAAACATGTATTTTTTTTTAAACAACAAATACAATATAATTAATTGTAGAATTTATTGCAGAAGAGTGTTAGGACCATATTGCGTTGCCTTTAAAATGCATGTTCTTGGTGCTGTGGAAGCAGACTTGGTCAAAGGTTGCTAATGGAGGAAGCAGCTAACCACTTTGTCATTCCTCTTTTCTTCTCTATCCACTCACCTAATAATGTGCATGAACACTCTCAACAGTGATCTGACGTGCTGCGGCAACCCCACTGAACCTAACTGTGCATTAAGCTGCCACTGTGCACCCCTCTACTGACCTGCTAAATTCACTACTACACAAACTCATCTTAATCACTTGTAAACAGATCTATGATTCTACAAGGATCTTGCTATATACTCTTATTTCCTCTTGGCCATGCTGTCAGACATATTGGTGAATGCATTAAAATGGACATGAAAAATACAACACATTTAAAACTCTGCATCAGGGTGTCTTTCAAGAATGCAGTAAAATATTCATTATTTTGATAGGAGAGGCTGAGTGTATGGAGAGAAAAAGAGCAAGAGGGAAATGCTGTGTAAACCAGTCGACTTGCTGACATGTTGTAAGACAAATGGGACTTGTTTCCTGATGATGACAAGGGGGTTTTGTGTCCTGGCAGATGACATTGCATGGAGGGCTACGATATTTAATATAGGTCTAAAAGGTCCATGAAGCACAAGCTGTTTCTATAACAGAGCATGCAGTTCTAGTGGTAATACAGTACTCACCAAGAGCAAACTGCAGAACGGAGGCTGTGCTGGTATTCAGAGGCACTGTGGACTGAAAGAAGACAGATACAGATGGAGATCAAAAGTAATAGACACATATTGTAGACATGTTAAAAGAATACATTGGCTGTGGATAATTGTGTCTAATTGTCTGTGCTAATGTATTCTCGTATTATTATCAGGGTTTAAAACTTCTGTGTTTCAGGATGTGCATGTTTGTTGTACTTGATAGAAGAACTGCCAGGCAGCAGCATCAAACATTTGGACCAGTGTCAGACAAAACAAATGCTTATCAAAGAAGTAAATAGAATCATGGCACTAAACACTTCCCAGCGACTGGCTACCTTTCAACTCAACCAGCCAAGTAAGCTCTTTGAGAGTGAAATCGAGAATGTGTAAAGGTTTGATAAGTAATCAGAGGAATTCTAGAGTTTATTTTCTTGTGGCTAAAAGTTCAAACCACTCATCATTCCCAAGCACTGTATTCTGGCTACAGGTTCAAGCTGGCAGATGGTTAAGAAAATACATGCTTCACTTATAATATACCATACTATCATTACCTTTATAGTTTGCATACTAGAGAAGTTTAGAAGGAGCCACGTGGATGTTTTAAAGCTTGAACGAGTTAAACTTTTAACTGTTAAAAAAGTTATTAAGTTCGGCAAGAATTGAGATGACAGAGACAGCCCCACTTTGAATTTGGAATAGATGGTCCCAGTTTATTATCTTGCAAGAGGAACATTTCATACAGCATTTGTTAGTACAGCATGAAATAGTTCCATGGGCATTACATACAGAGAGTTTTTATATGATTGTGGACACCCCTGTTGGAAAACAGAGCATCTTTGAAGACTGGTTTAGGTGTCGTGGCACTGATTAGCCTGATGCCACGAAAGAATATATCTCAATTTATCTGGTGTCTGACCCAGCTTGAGCAACACAATGTCACATAAGGATGTTACAGTTCAGATGACATTATTCTCTTAAAAACTACTCAGAGACAGACATCTTCACAGACTGCCCCTGTCAAGGTTTATACATTTAATGATAATTGAGATGTTAAAATGACATTTTATTGAGGCTAGAGCGAGCATGGTGGATTTCATTGTGGTTGTGGCTGCTAAGTGCCTGGTTTGGGCAGAAGGTCAATGGGCAGTAAACTGTACAGTGGTGTTTATGTGGTTAAACATGGCAGTTACCAGCTCTCGCTCTCCAAAGGGCTCACAGAATGTGACTGCTCTGCCATGCATCAGTACACCACACTGCTCTCCCACATCACAGTTAGCACACGCTGACCTGTCAGAAAATACTTTATGATGTAATAAGAGTAATTGTGCCAAGAATAAATTTAAGAATTGAGAATTGCGAATAAACCCTAAAACACAGGAAGATACACCTACCAGATACTGGAGTCTAGCTCTCCTTGGAGGTTTGAGTCAAAGTCATCACGCAACACAGCATGTTTACCATGGAGCTCAACTACACAGACATACAGCACAAGCTCATAGTTAGACATCCCTTCATCTTATGAAGCATTTACATAAATCTCATCTTGAAAGAAGGGAATTGCAAACTTACGTAGTGTTGGTCTCAATGGAGACTCTGTAGGAGCTAAAAGCAAAAAGAAGAAACAAATATTTTACTCAACAAATAAAACATACTTAACTGTTAAAATAATTGAACGTACATTTAGTAGTTGCAGAGAGAACCAACTTTTAACACAAACTTTAAATGTTCCATGGGGGACATGAGTGCAGTCTCCTTACAGCTGATGTTAATTTCTTCAAAAATGAGAGGCCGGGTGGCCATGATTAACAGTTCACTGCCAATTAACCAACATTTTCCCTGAAGGCTCCTGTGGGCTCTAATCTGTGGCCACAGTCTAACTTCCTAACATGCCCTACTATGACAACAGACTCTTTCCTACGGGATATACCACTCAGGAAAGAAGACACAATGACTAAAATGACCAGCTACATTTTTATCTTACTACCACTGCCCGGATGGTAGAAATACCAATGTCATCTCTGTCCTGAATTCATGAAAATTTCAGTTGGTTGCATATTAGAAAAAAATGTTTGACTGTATTTCATCACCAGTCCATTTTTAGTGGCGCAATGGTTTGACCTCATTGAACATTTTACCCTTTTGAGCTCCATGGCTCTGTTAGGTGGGTTGTTTGAAAAAAAGTTATATTAGAGTGAAGAGAAAGATAATCTGCCACAGTATATCCATCCAGGATGAGCCTGTCGCCCTGATCTGACACACAAAGATAACACACTCAGTGTCTTTGGGAAAATGAACTCACTTTTGCTTAAGACTTTTTTTCAAAATCCAATTTAAAAAAAAAGCAAGTCCTTAACTAAGTATTAACAAAGTAAGCATTATCCACAAAGATTTTTCTTATAGTAATAACCTACTTCATTGCTTTTAGCTTCTCTTTCATTAGGTGCTCCAAATTCTTTCAAATGGATCCAGATACAGGGCTCAAAATAATGGATTCCCTATTCACAGAGAGGCTGTAAAGTTTGGTGCTGACTGCTGAAGTTTAAGTATTAGAGTCCTGTCTGGCAGTGCTGGGCGGTTCAATGAATGTGACAGTGCTGCTGCTTTGGTGGGCCTTGATGCTCAGCTACATGGCTGGAGCTTGGGCTTGACGATGAAGCCCATTAAATGTAGATCAAAGGGCCTCCTTCCTCTCTCCACATTCCGTCGCCTCCTTCACTAATCCTCCAAAGTCTGCTGATTCAAAACATGTTTAGAAGAGCAATATATCCCAGCATGTGTAACTTAGTGTTTTGATCAGCCCTTGAACATTTGTATTAAATTAAAATGGAATTTACCGGGGAGTGTTTTGTATTCAGGATTGTTTGTTATCTGCCATGTAAGTGTTAACCTTTAAGGAAAATGTAGTAAAACAGAATTTCTGTAATCCACCCACTCAGACTGACACACTACAGTAATAAATGCTTGGTTGATATTCTGCTCTATGCACTTTTTCTAGTTTCTTAAACAAACCCTTCTAAATCGCTCTCAGACTTTCTGGTGAGGACATTTGGCTTGAGAAAGGCCTAGAAGTTTTTTTTTTTTGTGGATAATCCCCTCAAGCCTCCAAAAAAGCCTCATTTACAGTTTTCTTTCGCCATGCTTCATCACATCTCCTGCTGTCTCTCGCACTTTCCGTCTTTCCCACCCATCCATCCACACCCATTCTGTTTCTCTCTGCATAGCCCACTGTGTGTCGGGAGCAGACAGTGGCGCTCATTTCACTTGGATTAATCCCCTCTCACTTCCTTAAAGACTTCAATTACGGCCTCCTCTATTAGCAGCTCATCTCTGCTAATGCCTGTATCTCGCTGGCCAGGGCTTAAACACACACCAGGCCCAGGAACACACACTCAATGATGTGCACAAGCCCGAAAGCTTTTTAAACCCAACACTCCATGCACACATACAGTAAGCAAGAGCCAGAAAAAAAGATCGAGCCCTTAATAAATCATATCAGAAGCAAAAGCGGATGGGTGCTGATGAGCAGGGTTGGAGTGATAGAGAGGGCGAAATGAGCATAAGCTTTGGCAGACTCAAACATAAAGAGACAGGACACAAGTCATGTTAATTTTTCTCCTTCTTCTCACTATCTTCTGCCTCTAATCTCCCACTCTCAACCATGTCAACTTCAGCCACTTTCCCTTGCCCTGCAACTCTCTTATTCTCAATAATACAATAATAAAATCACTGTCTGAAGTCCTGGTGCCTTGTCTAAAGTGTGTGCACTTTTATTGACTCACAAAGCTATACTTTGATAGAAGTCTTTCTTTAGAACAGCTATTATGTTTTCATATACGTACAAACCCCACTTTAAATCACAAAGTGCAGCTGGACTAATATTGCACACTGTAACTATAAGTGGCAGGGCCCACTACGATCTCATGTCACATCAACACAAATGAACATCCCAACTTAAAGAAGCTATTTATTGAGTAGTAAGTCTTTTGTGAGTTTCCAAAAGCTTTTAATGAGTCCATTAGGGGGACATGTATATTTAAAAAGTTATACAGTGTTGTTTCAAGGCAAACAGAGGAGGTATAGGGATTGTAAAACACACGACCGGTGGGCAGACTCTGTGGGTGATGAGGAGATGGGACAGCGACAGGCCACCCGTCCCTTCTCTGCTGCACTGTGATCAGGCGTCCCTCAGGGAGCAGTGGCCTCTTTGAGTTATATGTCCCTTTAATAATCCATCTGGGGTGCAGAGTGCTTGGCCAGGCCCATAAAGCCCTGATTTATTCCCTCTCTGGAAATGAGAGGAGCTGGTGCTGTTGTGCTGAAGGCAGTGGCTGCTGGCCCTGCTGTCAGGGGATCGAGCTGATGGACGGCCTGCAGCGCTCCACTCTGGAGCACAGCACACCCTGGCACTCCTCTACCTCCCCTCAGCCCGGCAGAAGACGGCTTCTCTCATCTGTGCTTAATAGGCCTCTTTATGGGAAATAAAAGTAGTTCTGCCATCAACCTGCTAGACAGTTTCTATACCTGACATTATTGAAAAGAGGGTTAGAAGATATGCTTGGATAAGAGTGCAGCTTATCTAAAACAACATGGCGCTGTAATATACTGGAAGCTTGTCGGGATCAACTGAGAAATAATAAATGACAGACTATGTCTATATTGAATGATGTTAATGGGCGTAGGGCAAATAAAAAAGAAAGGAAAGTGTAAATTACAGGGATGAGGTTACGTAATAAAATAGCATAACAAGGGTTTGTCTGGAACCAGGTTTAAACACATTATTTTGATTATGTCTCTGAAGATTTTTGCAAAGGAACTATGTGTAAAATACCGGTTTAAGCAAAACTGTTGCAAATGTTTCCTAGTGGGAGGCAAAGTCTCTTGACTTCAACATACTATAAAGCCAGTTACACTTTATCTTTCTCTATCATTATAATTCTCACTTTTTCAGGCATCACCATTTGTGCCGCCAGTCTTTACCTCCCCCAATCTGCCCTGTTTGCCTTTTGTTTGAATCTGCCCTTTTTAAATCCTATTCTCCCAGTCATACCCCCCACCTTCATCAGCATGGATCATAATTCTGGTTCAGAAAGCTTTAATTTCTCTCACTTTAAAGCTTAAATTATATCATATAGATCATATGAACTTGTCAAGTGACCTCCGGATTTGATCCTGTTTAATTTGAACATTAATAAGACTAAGAGTTGAAGTAACTTTGCATTTGCCTGTTTTATAGACTAAACCTATCTGCCATCTGAACATGTTGTATACTTACCATTAGATTTGTAATTAATGACTTCAGAACTCCTACCAAGAATTTCTTATTTATTTTACTTTCTACATTTATATTATTCTGCCCGCATTACAGACTACATACTTTTGATAAGATTTCCTTCAAGGCCTTGTTAAGTCTAAATGGGCTCTCAGGCCTATAGTGTAGTTGTGAGTTATTGTCACGCTGCAGGGTCTTGGCTCTAAATGACAACAAGACGGTTGTTGGCTGCAGATATGTTGTTTGCAGGGGGAACACTGGGGCAGTGTGTCAGTGGGGGTGATAGGATGAGCTCTTGGGAAGGATAGAAAGAAGAGACATTATTCCCGTCTGTCTCTTTCACTTTTCCAGACCTGGCTGAGGGCTTTATGTACAATGTTT